>JAJQWJ010000002.1:18439363-18959363 GCA_023637945.1 Phaethornis superciliosus
GTACTGCACTACTTACAACAAACTGCATGTTGTGTGACGTTGGAAAAGTAATTCTGGTTAGTAATAGATGAGAAACAATTGAGTGCCAGTCAACTACCATTCCTTACCAAATGTTCAGAATTCTACTGAAATAAATACATCTTCATGTTTACTTATTTTATTTATTTTCTTTATCTCTAAGCATATTTTACACCGTTACACAGAGAAATTAAATCGATACCACAGTCTCAGAGGTAGAGAGCTATTTACAGAAGATTACCAGAAGATATGTAGAAAGTACTCAAATTTGTGGTTAGGGTATAGATAATTATTACTTAACATAAAAAACATTTCAATATAGGGACAAATAATGGGGGCGGGGGGGCGGGAGGAAATATATTATCTAACTGTTCTGCAGAAAAAATTATGTATGTTTTGGTGAATGACAAGCAGAACATGACAAGCTAATTTCACATTGCTCCTTCCAGAAAAATGTATAACAGCTGGAGACACTCCAGAGGAAACTGACAAAAAATATCAGTCTCAAAATATCTTCACTGAAGAAGAGATGAAAGAAATAGGATTGTACAGCTTAAGGAAGAGGAGGATGGAGGAAAGAGTGAAATAAGATAGTGTTCCAGAATGCATACTATTGTTACAAGAGAAACAATTATTTAATTGGATGTTCTGCCACTATGCAAGTCCATAAGAAACAGGAAAAGAACAAAGAAAAACAAGGTAGTTATTAAAAAAGGTTTTCTAATGTTTCCAATAATGATATCAGATTAGCTTCTCTGGGGAAAGGACTGGGAGAGTCCATTACTGGAGACTTTAAGAGGTGATTATGGAAGTATCTATCAGCTGGGACACAGATAGATCTGAAGACTACAGAGGGATTTAGATAGGCTGAATCAATGACCCAAGGCCCATTGTATGAGATTCAACAAAGCTTTTTCTGTAGGTTTTTCAAAGTTTTTCGGTAGGTTTTGTTGCTGGAGTATGTGCAAAGAAGAGCAATGAAGCTGATGAAGAATCTAGGCAACAAGTCTTACGAGTAGCATCTTGAGGAAACTGGTTTTGTTTAGTTTGGAGAAGAGGAGGCTTAATTAGAGACCTTAATTGCTCTCTACTGCTACCTGAAAGGAGGTCATAGTGTGTTAGATGTTGGTCTCTTTTCTTGAGTAACAAGCAGTAGAACAAGAGGAAACGGTCACAAGTTGTGCCAGGGGAGGTTTAGATTGGATATTAGGAAACCATTCTTAATTGAAAGGGTTATCAGGCACTGGAACAGGCAGCTCAGGGAAGTGGTTAAGTCACATACCTTGAGGTATTTAAAAGACCTGTGGGTGCTGAGGGACATGGTTTAGTGGTTGACTTAGCAATATGAGGTTTATCGTTTGTTCATAGGTATTTTCCAACCTAAGCAATTCCACAGGATTCTACGGTTCTATGAATCTACCTTGGTGGAAGAGATTTGGTCCAGATTTTGTGGTTCTGCACTCCTTACCTGCAATATGATTGTTGCTGACTGTCTGTATAGTTTGCTGTGTTGTGGTTGCTGATAGTGAAGTGGAAGGGTAGAATATAAGTGCTGTGAAATGCCAAGTTGTGCCTAGAGTTAGAATTTTCATCTCAAGGCACACTTTTACTGTCTGCTTTGACTCTTCATTAGAAGAGGGGTGTCAAGGGAAAGGCTTCTCTGTATTCTTCCAGGCTCTCCATGGACAGTTTTGAAAGCAGAAGAATAATGACCAAAATGACAAATGACAGAGAAAAAATACGTTGTGACCAGTGAATACACTTTCTCCTTGACAAATGTGCTTGTTTGCATGTGAATATGGGTATTGATACAAATAGAAACCATTTATCAAAGTCTTGTAAGAAAACAACTGTTTATTGGAAGAGAGTAGGTTGCAAAAGGGGTGAAACAAATGATTATTTAGGATTCTGCTCATGCTTACAAACCATATTCAGGGCTAAGTCAGCTCTATCATAGGATATGCAGAAAGGGCCAAGTCCACTGCTGATGCAGGCACTATGCAGCACTTAATTACATTGGGTAAACACAGGTAAAAGTCACCAAAATTCATCATCTTATTGTGATGATTGGAGGCTGAGCTATATTTTCTGCCACTAACCTGTTGTTTTTGTGGAAGACCTTATGCACTCACAAACCTGTCAGAGCATGGAAGTGCAGAATTCTTTTCATCATGTATTACACTGCTAAGGTCAATTCTGGTTCACTAAGCCAGAGGAAAATCTATCATTTCCATATCTAAGAGTCACATTGAAGTCTGTCATTTCTGGCTCCCCTTTTCTGATTTCTTCAGCCTTCTGTAAATCTCTTATTCCTATTTCTCTTATCAGCTCTTGTTTAGCTTATGTTTCTCCTGGTCTGAGATGCTCTTCACTCTGTCATTACCTCCACAGTCCTCCCACAAGATAGTCATTCCTGGGCAGCTTTTCATCTCTCTGTCTCTCTTTAACTTGAGATGTTGGTAATTTATAAACGTGATAGCTGCTTTCAACAGAACTAAACTACTGGACATAGCACAACATGTTTTGGGGGACATCTGCAGGCTAATTCCTGCCACAGAAAGTTAATGGAGATGTACTGCTAGACAGATCAAGGACATCTCAGTCACCCCCAGGTTATGGTTATCTTCCTCTTTTCTCTTAATTGGTCTATCTTGAAAAATTATGTCCTCATTCCTAAAATAAAAGCAATAAATCCTCAATTCCACATCACATATATGCAATTACCAGAAGCTGCTTATTACCAACTAAATAGCTGGGAGGCAATTATTTGATCTCAGAGTACAAAACATTTTTAAAATTATGATGTGATGTAATACTCTAGCTCTTATGTCTGAAGCTTTTTCATGATTTCAATGTCATTTGACAAAGCATAATTTTTTTTTAATATTCTCATCTGCAAAGTAATGTGTTTTATATGCAAAGTTCCAATATCATAGCTATTTTTATATAGTAGTATATAGTATGTAATAGGTACATTTCTAAATAGGTAGTTGTTCCAGCATTTTTTTTCCTTTTAACTGGCTTCAAAAAGCCAAAATCGTGAAAGAAAAGAAAGGTCTGCTTAAAAGGGCAAGAATAAAGTTAAATTTAAGTGAAAACTCAATTTTCCATACATAAAATTAAACTGTATCTTCTTGTCCTATAAGGATGTTATTAAGGCAGGGAGAATCACATCTTCAAATGCAGGTGTCTAGATCCTCTTGAACCCAGAGACAGAGAGAGAAGAGAAGGCATAGTTGGCCTATGAGAAGATACATATTGAAGCACACAGTGTTTCAAATGTAATGTGTGTATGAAAAGATTTTGTGAGCCATGGTTTTAGATAAGCTCAGAAGATTTCTACCTGGGAAAGTCCTGTGTCTTCCATATATCCTCAATGGCAATAATCACCTATCCACAGGAACTATCTGTCTCACCTGTATCATAACCTTGCTGGATTAAGTGTACTGCTGTCATTAAAAAGTATTTATCATTTATCAGTACACATTCTGCAGTTCTCAAACTTGTCACATCTGCAATGCTGTGTTCAGTTTGGGTCCCTGATATACAAAAAAAAAAAGATGATGACAGTCTGGAGAGGGTCCAGAGAAGGGCAACAAAGATGATCACAGAACTGGGAAGCCTGCTGTATGAAGAAAGGCTGAGAGAACTGTGTTTGTTCAGCCTTGAGAACAGAAAACTTAAGGGAGACCTCATCACAATGTTCCAGCATTTAAAAGTTGTTTACAAAGAAAATGGAGACTCCCCTTTAAACATGGAAAAGATAAGCAGTAATGGATGCAAGTTATTTCTTGAGGAGGTTCAGATTGGACACAAGAGGAAAGTTTTCCACAATGAACAATCAGCCACTGGAATAACTTCCCTAGGGAAGTGGTGAGTTCCTCAACATTGGATAGTTATAAGATTCATCTGGACAGGTGCTGGACCATCTTGTCTAGATGGTGCTTTTGCCATGAAAGGTTAGACAAAATAATCCTTAAGGTCCCTTCCAACCTGGTACTCTATGATTCTATGATTGATCTGTGGCTCCTGGTATTGTCTGCTTTACTCTAGTTTACACTTAACAGCCAAGAATATGTTTAGATAGGTGAAGATTTTCTGGTAATTAAATTTTCACTAAAAGCCTAATTTGTTGGGTTTTCAGCCAACAGGAAGAATCAAAATAGAATTTTCAGGCTATTAACCTGAAGACCTTAGCCAGAAAGCAAAGTTCCATTCTTAGCAGCAAGTATATCAGTTCTGGTCTCTTCTCTGACAGCTAGTACCCAGATTTCATCAGGAAGCACAGAAGCAGCTAGCACAGACAAGGTTTGTGTGCTTTCAACAGATGTTCACAAATGTTCTCCTAGTGCTTACGCAGTTGAAATATTGGCAGCATCTCATTATACATTTTCTAGCATATATAATATTTTCCATACCAGTGCTTTCCTTTTCTTCACATATCCCAGTGCATGTGAGTGACTCCACACAGGTGAAGCAGTTTTCCCACATGAGGACAAAGGATGTGGGTTTTAGGCTGGGAGACCTTTGTGGGGTACAGACATTTCTTTCTTGTGATTTTATTTGTTTAAATCACTGACTAATAACAAGGCCATTTTTCTTTGTCCTATCTCAACAAAAACTGAATTCTGCTGAAAGGTGACCTAAGGGACAGAGAGCTGATATGGAGTGGAGGAGAGGAGAGGAAGCTTTGGGGAGAAGTCCTTTGTAGACTCTTGACAGACTATTAAGACTTTTGAACAGAAGATTTATGGAACACATTGTGGTTTCTTTGGGCTCTGGTAAAAAGATAACTCTGTATTCCCATTTTAAACAGTCCTAGAACTGGAAGAAAAAGACAAAGTTCAACTTAATTTTCATTTTGTTGTTGAAGACTCCAGTCAGACATGTTAAGGTGCTGTATTTTACAGTTTTCCCAGAAACACTACAGAATATGTTTTTTAAAAGCCGAAGTGATAATTTTATTCAGTATGAGGCTCATCACAGAGGTTTCCATCCATAACCTACATGTTTTGTCACTTTCTTATTGCACTTTCCTCTTTAGGATACTTAGAAGTTTCAATTAACTTTCCTAACTGTTCCTGTTGAAATAAAACCAATCTATGTGAAAGACAAAAAAATCAAAAACATTTTCCTTGTGTTTGGAGTGAAAGGTGAGTTCAGTGGGGCAGTTTTTAATATAACAATACTTTCTATGTTAAAATATTGAGCTGTCTTATGCTCATATTACAGCCACGCATGTAATAAAGCTATTACTTAAGGTTTTCATTCAGCACAAAATTCTTCTGAAGTTACTGAAAAATAGCTAACGTAAAGCCGTAAAGATCTCAGTTGCTAAATTAAGCCATATTCATTATTTCTTTGGCTGGGAATCTAGAAAGTGATGGCTTTCTGCAAATCATTCAGCAATAGAAGAGGAGCAAAGCAGGAAGATTGCCAGCACAAGAACTGTCATGCCATTTCTAAGCAGCTGGATTCCCTGGCAACTGGCAACAGTGTCAGAAGGACCATTTAACAAGCTGGGAGAAACTCTACCTTTAGATTAAAAAATCACAATAATTTTAAAAGTAGATTTATTTCTCTGAACCTCCTGATACAAGATTAAGGAAAGAATTTCCCTTTTATATGCCCATAAATACTTTACTACCTTGAGGACATCATAAAACATGATGCAATCTGCTGTGTTTCAGCAATTCAGAACAGGGAATTATTGTGTATCACATTACAATGTTAACATTTCAGCAGCCATTAATTACAGTGTTTCCTAATAGCACACACACTGCAGTTCTCGGAGGATCACTCGTCTTCTGAACATTAGGATGTTAAACTAGATGGGAGACTAGGTTGCCAAAATACTCTGTCAAATCACAACATGCAACTATGAAAAGGGCAAGTGAAAAAAAAGTCTTGTCAGACAGAAGACCACTGTAGGGTCACTCAAGTGCTAGCCAAAGTCAGCTCTGCTTCTGTTAGTTTTGCACCTCACAGGAAGTTTCTAACAGGTCATTGAGCAACAGGTCATCTCTTGGCATAGCTCCTTCCCCCCCTGCAACAGAAGTGGAAATCCAGCACTTCACTATGAAAGTAAAGCCGTGACAATAGTCCTGGATGTGGCTACCTTGTGTATCTTCACAAAATACTCACTGAAACAGTCACAATCAAACACTGTGTATCTAAATTTTCAATCTTAAATTCATACTGAGGTGTCAGCATGGTATAGTATGACTTTCTAAATTGCCTCCCTGAGAATATTCTCTTTACAGGACTGAAAGCTATCAGCCTTTAAGGTTTTTTTCCAAGAGGAACATTTGCCTCTGTCAGCTCAAGACAGTTTTAAGGAGTGCCTCTCTCCCTCATTTGCCTCCTTCTGCAGATACCAAAAGGGTTGAACTGCCATTAGAGAAGAGGTAAGGTTTTAAGGGAAGGCCTTTTAAAGAGTTGTTTGTTTGGGTTTTTTTGTCAGCTCCTTTATTTTAGAAAGGGATACAAGCCTACAATGGTGTGGGATCTGTTTTAGTGCCATCCTATGCAGTCTGATTGAGACAGCCTGCCTCTTCCCACATCAGGACTCAAACTGGCCATCAGCATCTACGTGATCTAGCAGCTCTAGATGTTACTTCAAATACACTATAATAGACTGCTTTTGAGACCATCCTTGTCAGTGGGTGATACAAATTGCTTTCCCTCAATCATCCTTTCATCAGATGGAAACACCCCTGCATATCCCCCATCCATAAAACCCATCTTTTTCATTCTCCTACAGCCTCCTCTTCACTTGACTAGCACAGGCAACCCCTGTGTTCCAAAAGCTGTGCTCTTTCACTTCACCTGTATTATCCCTGCCCAAGCATCCCTGAGGGAAATGTGGATCATATGATTAGGGAAGCCCTCAAAGACAGTACTATGAGCAGAACAGATTAAAGAACACAACAGCAGGTTATCAGCAACCTTCAGATGACCAGTATTTAAATCTGCAATGACCACTTATCTGCATCTCTTTGTAGCACAGGTATTCAGGGCCTTGGGGTAAACTGAATGCAGGGAGCAGCTACAGACCAGAATACATAGAAAACTGATAGAGAATAGTTGACCTCTGAAGTTAAAAACTCCAAGCAAGCAGATAGGGATATTGCTTTATCAGGATGAGAAGATGACTTCATATAGGAAAAATCATGCGTAAAGGAAATCTGCAAGGAGGTACAGAGAGGGGCTGCACCTGCAACGCAGATGCTACATCTATGGGAGCCAACTCAGTTGCAGCAGGGAATGTACCCAGGCACAAGGACCCCATTATCTTTTCTATTAAATTATTAAAATGATCCCTGGACATGTTTTTGCCTCCCAAACAATCAGCTTTTGTCTCTTTTGTCCATGTTTTTGGAGTCCGAATGGGCCCTATGTCACTTCCAACAGGCTGTTGTCCTGCAAGTAGCCACCCTATTTTGTGGGGTGACAGAATATAATGAAAAGAGGAATGACTTCTCCACACCAGACAATTTCAGTGCCAGAGAATGGACATGGGCACATTTTTGCTGGAGTGGCTGAGAAACCCATGGACTGCAGCTACAGCTCTAGCTAAGAGAAGCAAGCCAGGAAACTGCCATGGGCAGAAAGCCCAGCTGAATAACAGGAGACAGGGATGCAGCCTACAGCATCCAGCACTCTCAGCTCCTCTCACTGTCCTCCTCAATCAATTACAGCCTCCCTCTCTTTGCTGCAGGCTCAGCAAGCCTACCCCAAATGATCTGAAAACAGTATTTCCTGTGAATTGAAGATTTGCCCCAGAATGCTGTAACTCTGCAGCACTGCTACATTCACTTCTGAGGGGTTCATGCATCAGCAGTGCACCACAGCGTGGGAACTCTACTTCATGTATCATAAATCCTGCTTTGGGATAGGAAAATGGAGTTGGTGACCTTTTGAGATCTTTCCTAGCCCTTTCTTCTGTGATAAATATGGACTCAGGATACAAACTTTCCTTTTTTTCCTTTTTTTCTTTTTTAAAGTCTTTACACAATTTCTATTCTTCACCAAAAAAGAAAGAAAACATTTAAGGAGATAATTCAAGCCATACTCATTTAATGCCTGAGAAAATACATGGGTCTGCCAAGCGCTGTCAGGCTCTGAGACCAATCAAGGAAGCCAATTTTAAGTTCTATGGACCTCCCATGAGAATGCTCAGCTAATATTTATATCTCTGCTCTGATTTGGGTGATTGCCCAACCTCCTCAGCTAAACTCATCCACTAACCTAGTGTCAGAAGAAAAGAAACTTGTTTCTCCCTTGTGAAAGCTGCACCACAGGGCATCCTGTTTACTTCCAAGCCTCATGCAGTAGCCACCAGATCTCAAAGATGCATATGTCTAAGTGCTCTTCTGGTTCAGGAGACTTGGGATTTTGTTGTGCTGATGCTCTCTTGTTGCTACTTGAGACTTCCAATGATACTCAGAGTAGCATAACAATTTAATTATGCTTTTATCTCTAAATTCTGAGAGATAATAATGGAATATACAAACATGGGTATTTTCCCTTGAGGATTAAGGAATTCCTCTGGGGTAGCATGATCAGGATGCACTTTCTCAGTCAGGATATGAAGCATTCATGACAGTTGCTTCTGGTACTACTTCTCCAGCTGTCAATCAAGACATTTCTATTGCTGGCATGTGGGAAACAAATCACAATGTAAGAATATGTTGGTAGGAGACTTCTTTCTACATTCTTCAATAAGTTTCCACTGTGCTCTATCTATGTTGTATAGGCACACTACAGTTAAAAAAATATTATAAAAACTTTTGAAATTGCAGAAAAAAAAACAAAACAAAAATTATTTACTATGATTTGTGACATAGGAACATGGTTTTATTTGAGAGTATTATTTTAGAATTTCTATACCTATCTTTTTCAGAAATCCATTTTGGAATGAAGAACGCAGTGAGTTTGCTCTTGCTCAGTTTTAAGCAATGGACTCTTGATTTTTCCAGTTCCCTACCAGTTCCCTAGCTTCTCCAGATAACTTGATTTTTAACAAACTGAGTTGTTTAAAAGCAAGTGTTTCTTTTCAAGCCGTTTGATAACAAGTGAAAGAACAGTCAAAGGTCTGTCACCTTAAAAAATGAAAGAATGTGCTTCCTAAATCAAAGCCTCTGCAAGTAAATGAAAGGAAGACGCTTTTTTTGTTTTTGTTGTTGTTGTTTGTTCACCTACTGAAAGACATACAATTGCAGAAAAATATTTTTGCGCACCAACTACTGATTTTTTTAAAACACCAGAATGACCAAAGACTTTCCTACTCTAAAATATTTTAGAGCAAATGTAGCAAATTCCAGAAGAAAGAGTTCCTACATATCCAAGCTGGTGAATAACTTTCATACAAGTTGACTGTTTTTTCAAAAAATGAACAGCATAGTCTTAAACCACAGCATACTGAAACTATAAACATGCATTGCAAATTCTGTCTACATCTACCATGGATTTCAAGTCAGAAAATGCAATATTTCATAACTCACTAATAGGTGATTGATAAACTTTCCATCTTTTACTTGAGAGGGAAGTTCACTCCTTTCTGGTAAGTTGCTCTTTTTAAACCCTAGATCACAAGAATTTAATCTACATCTGACAGCCATTCCTGACAGCCTCACTCCATTAAATGTTATCGACTTTTGTAAAAAACCCACCCTCACAGCAAAAACTTCATTGCAAATTTGAAGTGGAAGAGGGGAATATAAACGTGTGTGTGGAGGGGGCTTCTTACATCTGAGAAAAAACAATCCTATTATTCTGCAAACCAATCTGCAGCTGCAGGTGTTTCTCACAGAAGAGTGGAAAACATTATTTTTGTTTAAAAGGCTGGTTACCCACTTGTACAGAATGTGATCCCACAGGTACTATGCTTAACCTTTGGATTGTTTCCTCTCAAGGAATGAATTGTTCCTAGCAAAGAGGTATCCATTATACAGGACATCCATAAGTAGTTTAAGTCAAAAGGCTGCCTCATGCCAAAACCATATGAAGGCAATGGAAGAGAAGCATTATCTCAAAGCACAAAATGTGTTTTGCAGTCACAAGTACTGAGGAAAGCATCATAATTTGTATCAAATTTCTTCTAGTCTATTTCTGAGACAGAAATCTCTGTGTATTAGGAGATTTCAGAAAAATAATATTTTTTCATCCACTGTGAAAGAACAAAATTTAGTGAAAAATTGCCTGAAGTGAAGAGTAAAGAGAGGGATCTTGAAAGTCAACTTCAGAGGAGATTAATTTTTCACTCCTCTAACATTAATTG
Organism: Phaethornis superciliosus; assembly: GCA_023637945.1. Lineage (NCBI taxonomy): Eukaryota > Metazoa > Chordata > Aves > Apodiformes > Trochilidae > Phaethornis > Phaethornis superciliosus. The sequence goes on from JAJQWJ010000002.1 coordinate 18,449,664, forward strand.
TTGTTATATTTTGGCCTGGTGCTACACTTGATAATCCTATTCTGCTGCTAATTGGTCTCACAAGCTGACCAGTTCACTGTTTTTATTTACCTTTGATAGAAAAGAACACTGATAATTGTCTGCCACTATTTCCTTATAATGCCCTTTCCTCCAGGTGAAGCTTTTTATGGTTACCAAGAAAAGGAGACCTCTTTCCCATATGTCCTATTCTTTGAACCCAAGGTGATTGCTTTTAAACTTTCCCAGACAAACACCCACCTTAAAAAAAACATCATTGCCTAACTTTAGAAAGAAGGAAGAAATTAATTCTTCTCTATTTCTTAGCAGAACTTTCCTAACTACAGTGACTTGACTTACAAAGCACATGAAAGTTATAGCTCTTTGAAAGCAATAGTCCCAAGACACAAGTTGCCTTGGGTCTGATGTCACCCCTTCATGCCAGACTGAGGAAATTGTCTTGTCTGAGCCTGTTGTGTAATTACACTTCTACATGAACTTCTAGTTATCCCCAGCCATACCTGCCCATGTGAGTCTTTACAAATACAAAATGTATTTTCCATTGGGATGAAGCACCAAGTCAAGGGCCCACTTAATGTCTCAACATTAAGCAGTAGAAAAGAGGTCTGTATCAGTCACCATCTACACAAAAAAGTTCACACATGAAACTGATCACACTAAAAAAAATTTAGCCCTCCATTTCTGAATACTGTTATTTTGTCATTCCAACACATACAGAACTTGTGAGCAACTAACTTGTGAAGGAAAGCACATGGGTTTGACATTTCCATCCATGGTAATTTGCCAGAAGATGGTTCTGGCAGGAGATCTGGGAGTCAGATGTCCCTTTTTCATAATTCCTGCTGCTTACAAAGTGAAGAGCTGTCTCTGTTAGCCCAGCTAGCTTCCTTTAGAATCACCTTCTGTTCCATACTCTTACAAAAAAACAAATTCTGCATCTCTGGAGTTTCAGGTGGTACTACTTTATTTCTCAGAGTGTGCCCACATGAGCCATTGCACTGGGTACAGATTTAATCACTGAGGTTTCCAGACTGTCCCTTAATGCTCATTCCTGCTATTCCACTTCTGTGTTGCCAGCACAATGGACCATTTGTTTGACCATTTTATGAGTCAGACTGATATTGAAATGGGTTTTATAGCAGGCACAACTAGAGGAGAAGGAAGTTCAGGCAGGTGCAGAACTAACAGAAGGGGACTGTCTGAGGATGAAAATAACATAAATCAGATTTTTTTCTTTAATAAGTTAGCTTGTGCAAACAGTCTGAGTGCCTTTGGCAAGACAGTGGAAAAGCTGACCATAAAACTTTAAAAAAGGAGACATCCTGGTATAGAGATCATGTTTACAGCTTGTCTAATGGCAATTTGAGCAACACAGATGAGTGGAGAGGGAACCATGGCATAAAATGGGAGCTGTGACTAAGTACAGAAACATGGAGGCAGGAGGAAAGGATTTTCTAAACCAGTGTCTCTACCAAGGCAATCACAGAACCTCATCCTTTGCAGTATTTCCTCCTTTGGTTTACCTCTTCTCCAGTAATCAGGTGCTCAGAAGTGATGCAGAGCTCTGCACCTGAGTTCACAGCACCTGGCTTGCACAGATCTGGGCACCACAAAGCCTGTTTGTAGCCAGCCCTAGGGAGCACAGCCTCATCAGCCAGCTCCTGCCTTCCCCAGAAAAGTACTCCAAGGAGGTGTCAGGCTGCTTGCTCACTCAGGGCTGTCACCTGCCAAACATCCCAACAGGCTCTTCAGAGACAACTCAGAACCCACCCTCCAACAGAGTTTGGAATTTCATACATATCACCAGATCAGCTGGAAGGCAGGAGGGCTCTGCAGAAGGACCTGGACAGACTGGAGAGTTGGGCTGATTCCAATGGGATGAGGTTCAACACGGCCAAGTGCCGGGTCCTGCACTTTGGCCACAACAACCCCATGGGGAGCTCCAGGCTGGGCACAGAGTGGCTGAGAGCAGCCAGGCAGAGAGGGACCTGGGAGTCTGGATTGACAGGAAGCTGAACAGGAGCCAGCAGTGTGCCCAGGTGGCCAAGGCCAATGGCATCCTGGCCTGGATCAGGAACAGCATGGCCAGCAGGTCCAGGGAAGTGATTCTGCCCCTGTACTCAGCCCTGGTGAGGCCACAGCTCGAGTCCTGTGTCCAGTTCTGGGCCCCTCAGTTCAGGAAGGAGATTGAGGTCCTGGAGCAGGTCCAAAGGAGGGCAACCAGGCTGGGGAAGGGATCCAGCACAAGTCCTGTGAGGAGAGGCTGAGGGAGCTGGGGGTGTTCAGCCTGGAGAAGAGGAGGCTCAGGGGAGACCTCATCGCTCTCTACAACTCCCTGAAAGGAGGCTGGAGCCAGGGGGGGGTGGGCTCTTCTCCCAGGCAACTTTCAACAAGACAAGAGGGCATGAACTGAAGTTGTGCCAGGGGAAGTTTAGGTTGGATATTAGAAAGAATTTCTTTACGGAGAGGGTGATCAGACATTGGAATGGGCTGCCCAGGGAAGTAGTGGATTCTCCGTTCCTGGAGATATTTAAAAAGAGACTGGATGTGTCAGTGCCATGGGCTGGGAACCGCAGTGATAGTGGATCAAGGGTTGGACTTGATGATCTCAGAGGTCCCTTCCAACCCAGCTGATTCTATGGTTCTATGATCAGTTATCCCCTCACTTCACAGGTATAGCCGTGTCTTCCCTGCTGGATTGGCTGCTGCCTCTGCAAGGGTCTCCTACTTGTGGTGAGAAGCACTTTGCTGGGACAGAGCTTTCTGTCCTTGCAAAGCCAGGGGCTGACTTCACTCCCACTGCTGTTTGCACAGTCAGTCTGCTTGGAGGGAAGACAGCCCGGCTGACACTGCAAGTACACTGAAAATGCCAGAATAGTTTCATCTCAATAAAAGATGTAATTCCTCTATAACAGTAGCATTCAGAATCTGTTGAAAGGTATTTGAAAAAATCACAGAAGGTATGGACATGTCACAGCACAGAAAAGTATGTGTTGAAGAGTGGAGAAAAGGAGCAGAGAGGGCTGAACAAAACAATTTTGTTCATATCTGTGCTTCTCTGTACTACCAAGAGCTCCAGACTAGCCATGATTCCTATTGCCAATGCTTCCCTTTTCTGTTACAATCCACATTCCTTCATATAGTAAATGATGTGAGTAGACAACAGCCCAGGAAAAGTAATTTTTTCTAGTTGGAAGTGCTGGATTTGACTTAAAAGCAGGAAGATGACTTTCCTCTCACTAGCGGGTGGTCAGAGTGTGCATGGGAGAGCCATAAGGGGCACTGGTGGTGATAGACTTGTTAGGAAATGTAAGCCTATTGAAATCCATCTTAATCCCCAAAACTGAGATAGCACTACAAAGTACTCTGCCAAAGAGGGAACTGGCCTTTCTACTTCTTTAATACACATAAGGCAGTGGTTTATAAGCTTTTTTGGCATTAGTGCCAATGATCATTATTTCAAAATGTCAAGAATACTATTTAAAGCCTTTCTGACCTTACTGCCACACACCCCCCTCTTGCTTCCCTTTTTCTTGCGTTCTTGAGAAATTGAATGGCAACCCAAAATCAATCTCAACTCACCACCTCCTGTGACATATTTCGTCTTCTCCATAGAAGTGCATCAGACTGCCATGATCTGTCTGTTAAGCTGTTTACCATAGGCCTAGACTACATTAAATCAATAGTAGGACTGGGAAGAAACCCAAGAAGGAATAGGGGAAAAGGTGGCAACCAAATAGTGGTTTCTTAGCAAAGACATCAAAGCAATGCATTTAATATCAATATTTTAGTTTATGTTTTCTGAATATTATTAAATGTGTTCATATGTCGCAACAGAGACTTGAAAATAAAAGTCTACATTTAGCTATAAAGATGAAGAGTAAGCAACAGAAATGACTGTGTAACAAATTGGCATCCAGCCCACAGAACTAAAATGTTCCAGTCAGGTAGACACTCAGACTCATTTATAAATCTTGGCTTAAAAAAACCTACTTCATCATTTTTCGTTGTGGTAGGGCTCAGTTGCACTTTGTTTAAAATGACTCCTCATTCTTCCAAACCAGTACAAGCTCCTACAGAAAAACATTAACAAGAATAATCTAGCTGAACTTCTAGATGAACACAGTTCAAACACAAATGTACCATAGCCTTCAGCCTAGAGTAGGAGTAGAAGAAAATGGGTTTCCAGCCTGGGAGGCAAAGGCACAAGGCCTGTTTCCTGAGGGATGCATTTGGAGAAGCCAGGTAGACGTGTGTATGGAACCAAAACCTAGCTTCAAAGATCTTCACTTCCTCATATGGATTCAGAAAAAAAAAAAAAAAAAGAAAGGAAGAATTCCTTTTCAAATCCTTCTTTTAATGTAGCCTTCCTTTAGAATAAATTTATCAATCTATGTAAACAATGTCCATGACCTCAGGCCCCAACAAACTGAGCAGCCCAGAGAAACTTGGCCAACTCCAGCCCTCTGACAATCCCAGAAATGTCTATTGGCGAGCCAAGACTCCTGACCTGTTTTTTTTTTTTCCTTTTTTTTTTTACTTTCATAAAACCTACACGCCTTAAATGGTGTTCCTCTTGAAAGACCAGTACCTTCTATCCCAAACTGCTTCCTTATGGAACTTTCATATTTTTGTTTATTATTTTTGAGCTAGAAGAAGAATTAAGCCCCCTATATTATGTTACTCTTTCTTACCATGGGGAAAAAAATTAAAAACACCTAAATGCATTTCTCCTCTCAGTTTTCTGCTGTCAATCAAAGATTCTGCCCATGTGAACCATACATCCAAAACACATTTTATTTTTTGTAGTTCTTATATAGTCCTTATAATTAAAAACAATTTTTAACACTTCCATGCCATCATTAGAGAGATTAATTATCCTCACATTGCCTTTTTATCAGACAAGGCACAGCCAGAAATGGAGATAAAGAATGAAAATTAAATTCATAAATAAGCAAGGTTATAGGGAAATCTGGACAAAATGTTCCACATTGTCAAGCTTTCCAGAGAGTCAAGTCGAGAACCTTGCAGTAGCAATGGACACTGAGCTCTAAGCTTAAAGCAGGGTGAAATTTTATTCTTATTTGGGGCATGGCCCATGGTACAGAGGGTTTAAATAACTTCTGAAAGAAAAGAGTAGATGTTACTCAACCCCAATCAACATTCCTGTACAATCCAGCTGATGCAAAAAAAAGGTTCAACTATGGTGAGAAGTCTGAATGGGACTTAACTCAGAAGAATATACTTATATTGTGTATATATATAATACACACAATAATGTAATGTTGCTTTGTATATCATAATTAATTAGAAGTACAAATCATAGCTTCAGCTATGTAAAATTTAAGTTAGACCAGTTAAACGAATAGTTCAAGATCTCTGTATATTAAAAGCAAGAATATGAATGTTTCTGGGCCAGAAAATGATGGGAGCAGGCCAGAACATGGCTGATACGTTCATTATTAGCAAAGTATTAAAAAATTAAAGAAAACCAAAAAGAAAATATTTTAAAATCTCTTTTCTAGGATCAAGGCAGTTAAAGTTTGCAGGAAGGAAAAATTTTTATTGTAAAAACCTAGCTGAGGCCATAGAATACAGTACAGTTAACAGAGTTGTAAGAAATTAATTAACAATTCTCCACTGTGTCTGTGTGTCACTGGCACACTAGAGGGAGGGGATGCCATCCAGAGCTACCTTGACAGGCTTGAGGAATGGGCCTAGAGAAACCTTAAAACCTTATCAAAGGTAAACCCAACGTCCTGCACCTGAGACAGGGTGTTCTCTGATATCAATACAGGATGGAGGATGAATGGCCTGAGAGCAGCCCTATGGAAAAGGACATGAGGATACCTGCTGGATGAACAATTTTATAGGAGCCAGCAAAGTGAGCTTGCAGCCCAGAAAGCCAATCATATCCTGGACCGAATCAAAAGGAAGCATGGCCAGAAGGTTGAAGGAAGTGTTTCTCCCTCCTCAAACCATTCTCTGATTCTATGATCTGAGTTTTCCAGCATCCCAGTGTAGCTCACACAGCAGAGTCAATTTTGAGAGGAAACATTCCTTATTCTACCAGCCAAGTATGGCCTCTGCTTCTCTCACTAAATGAGATTAATGCTGCACTCAGAGGGTTGCCATCTTCTCCATCCAGGTTTGAAGCATGTACAGAGTTCTGTATATGCTGGCAGTACTGGTTAGGCTCATGTGCCTTCAGTGAGTGTATTTGTTGTCAAGATAGAAACAATAAGTTACAACAAAGAAACACAAAGAATTATTTTTACAGCCAGCAGTGTACAGGCAGTAATAACACTGTGTGTGATAATTAATGAAAGACTTTTCTCCATCCATCTAAAGGGGTATTACAGATTCAGTCTTGAAAGAGCTGATGGATGGCAATATGCATACATAGGGAACAATTTATTTGTTTAATTGCTGAATGCAATAAATTAGGATTGCACATTACTTTGATTCCATGGGAAACATGGTCCACTGCATTTATATTTTCAAAACTATGCTTATAAAGAGCCAGCTCTGTAGCCTAAGAACAGAACTTTTTGCTGCCAAACAAGGACATGCATCCAAATCCCAGGCTTAGTAGGGGTCAGATAATATGATCCTGGGTAGGAATGAATAATCTTGATTTATGCCATAGAAAAGTTGTGAGCTCACAAAGGTAACAATAATTGTTTTGAGGAAAGTGTGGTAAGCCTTTCCAGAGATCCCCATGCAACATCAATCTAAACTGTCTGTATAAAAACAGAATTTAAACAAATATAAATAGGAGGTTTCATCTTTCCATTTTATCCCATCATCAGCTTAGTAATTTGACATCAGTCTGTACACACAAAAAAAAAAAAAGAAAAAAAAAAAAACCAAAAAACACCCCAACAGTACATGTTTATGCTTCCCTGGTATAAAGAATCACACAGCAATTTACTCCATTGTAGTACACTGTATGAAGAAGTAAATGAAAATACCTCTAGTATCAAGGAGAGAGTATTTGGATGTACTGAGTATCTACTGTCTGAGCTGGTCAAGCATATCTTAAATGTTCAGGTCCTTTAAAAATAAAGCCAGCATGATTTAGTGACCTTAATAAATGATTAAATGACCATAAATCTCATTGTAAACATATATTTGATAGCAGAATTCCAAACTCAATACGAGGAAACTTTCTCTCTTGACTGTTAGTGTAAGTTTTATTTTTCTTACCAAATTGCCTGGTGAATATCTTGAAATACTGCAAAATACAAAATAATGATATTTTATTTAATTACTTGTGAGAAACCCAGAATCCCAAGGACAGAGTTAAACTGGATTAAGTATGAAGGATTCATCTTCCCAACAGGTAGATACAGGGTAACTCCTGAGTAAGTCCCTCTTTTACATGAATACACGTCAATACTACTTAGGGAAGTGAACTCCATAAACTTCCATTCTTCTGTGGTCAGGAACTTCGGTGTTTTTTAACAGTGGTAAAATTGTCCTGCTGAGCTTCCCTTCCCTTTTTGACAACTACCAGTTTGAAAAAAGAAGTGCTTTTTAAATCACATTCAGGGCTTAGTTCTGGGGAAAAAAATTACAATTACAAAGGAAGGATGGAAACTCCAAGATTATCATCAGTTTGAAAGATTTGGCAAAAATCATTACAATCCCTGATATTGTCAATGATCCTCCTACATTCTTTGTTTTTTTTTTTTTTTAATTTCAATATTTGCTACTTTATATATTAAACAGTAACTTTTATTCAGACGTGTTTTGATAATATTTCCTCTTTCTATATATTTCTGTCCATAATGTTTTTTGCAGTATAGAAACTGGGTTTTTTTATATTATTTCTTTTTCTGTGTGTTCCAAACAGCACACATTATGAAAACAAAGCAGTTGAAAACTTGTCGCAGGTTACTTAAAACTGAAGTTCAGGATGGAGTTTGTAGTTATAGATTGCTTCTGCTGTCTAAGCTTTTCCAGTCCATGGAGGGAACTTCACAAAAACACAAATATTTAGGTCAGTCAAAGTAAATTTCCTTTATTCTGTTTCAGACATGTAAGTAAAGTTATCTTGACTGGTTAATGGCCTTCTATAAACTAAAATAAACTGGCTACATCTGCTTCTAGAACTGAATTTAAATAGCTGAAACCTGATTACACATACTTTATGTTGAAAAGGATGGATGTTTCTGGTATGTGGTCAGGATTGCAATTAGAGTGTTCCTTGATTCATGCATACAAGTACCAGCACATTAGCAAACAGTTTATTGATATAAGTCAGATTTGTGTTTGCCTGTGTGCTGAGAGCTTCTCCATGGTTTTAAGAACGGGTCAGAGTAAGCATGGTAACAAAAATATCCTAATGACACAGTAGGTTCTACTTCTAGTTCTAGCCTGAAATATTTCTTTAACTCACACACTCGGGATAATATGGTTTTATGTACAATTTAGGAAACTGGGACCTGAGCTTTAATCATACAGCACTGAAGGAATGAGAACATAGAATCACAGCCTAGAAAGGGTTTTTAATATATTTATCAAATGATGCTACAGAAGAGCAAGTCTGTTATGCATGTTTAAAAGGGAGAAAACAGTGCACTCAGCTACAGATCTCATTCTCTCCTCCCCCGTTTTGCCTGAATGTGTTGTCTTACCCCAAAAGAAAGTCGGATAGGCTGAGTGCCAAAGAAATAGAAGTGCTCAGTAAAGGGGTTAGCATATACATTGATCCAAGGACAGACCCAAATTGAGCCAAAATCTTTCTTTGGTGATTTTCTTGGCAATCTGAGAGAACAATACAGTAGACAACTGCATGAGACAGAAATAAGGAAGCAATAAAAAATAGAAATGATAAAAGAGTTATGAAAGGATGAAGACAGCCATGGATACTGTTGAAAGGTGAAGTATCAGACTGGGAGAATGAAAGGCCCTTCAGTGCATCCCTACAAGGCTTGACTTAGGGAGGAGTTTCATTGAAGATTTTGGCACAAAAAGTAGCATGCTTGTGAGACCTGTTGATGGTACACAGCTGGAAAGCAATACCAGAGGGAGATCAAAATCACAAGCAAGAACAAGTGGTGATCACTGGCATTAGGTGGGCATGAGGAACAATAATGGGAACAGGATAAAATTCCAGGTGCATGCCCATATTCAAAAAGAATTTCAAGTATAAATTGGGAGTCTCCCAGTGTGAAATGAGAGGCAGTGAGAAACTGTTCAGCAGTCACAAAATGGCTAAGTGTTCTCAATTATTACAATCTAAATATGAACTTAAAATATAGATAGGCAATTACGTCCAACAGGGTATGTGAAAACCATTTCATAAGGTATAGATGAGATGTGAAAGAAGATCTTTGAGCAGCTGTGTCTGACAAGAGGTTTGAATACCTGCAAGCCCTGAACAGAAAGAATTAATAGATTTTGCTAAATTTGCATAGAGTCTTTATAAGGCACAGAGTATGAATGCTTTTCCAATGAACCGTTGTCTATCTGGGAAAGCAGAGATTCCTTGTAACAAGTAACCACAGTGAATCATATTTTACAGGGAAGAGGTAGATGATGTCCACTGTTATCCTTAGTACATATAGGGTTTACTGAAGATAGGTGTCTGTAGTCTGAAACAGTGCTGGGTCTCGAGAGGATTACAGGAAAAGACAGAGGTAGGAAGTCAGTCTTTCTTTTCTGCTTATCAGTTACTAAAAAAAGGAAGGGCAGAAAAGCCAAACTGCCACTGATGGCACTGATGGAAGTAATACCAGATGAACAGTGTCAATGGTCTTTCTCAGACCATTCATTCAATGCCATTCAATATCATGAACAGGGTTAGTCTTCTCTGTTCATGGTGCTCTGATTTTTGGAATAGAGGAAGCCCTGTATATAAAGGGGAGTGCAAGTGTATAAGTCACACCATTTTAACACATGCTAGATGATTAATCTTAAAACTTCATTGTGTTCAGACATCAGAGGTGTCAACCTTGCTCTGCAGCCTTTTTTGGTTATCTCACTTTCCTTGCCCAGAGCATCAAGAGTGAGGATTTTGCATACAGTCTTCTCCATCTGGATCTACTCATAATGTGCTACTATAGTTTCTGTATTCAATCTTACTTTCACAAATTAGGATGGAATAGAAAAACAGAAACCGTAAAAGCTGTGATCCCAGTACTGTAAAGGACCGTTTTTGCCTGGTAGACTTAAGCACTCACACATAGCAAACAAAGGAAAAAAAAAAGGAAAAAAAAAAAAAAAAAAAAAAAAAAAAAAGCAATGAAACCAGACACTGCAAAGGACCTACCAAGAGGGTTGGACAAAGGTGCCTGCTGCCATCCAATTCATCAACACCCTGTAACACATCATAGGTGTTGTGGTTACCATATTTTGTATACAAAATTACACAAAGATATTTTCTGTGTACAGGGCGGGTGTTCCTGGCTGCAAGATTTTCTTCTCCACAGCCAGTCATCTCTGCGAGATGATGCAGGCAGAGAATGGGTCACTGCTCCCATGCCTTAACATCATCACAAAGAGTTTGCAGTACTGATGAAGCCATTAAAATAAAATAAAAAATCTTATGAACAAAAGTGATTAATTTGTATTAGTTAAAAACAAATGTAAAGAAATTATGGAACTAGTCACTGCGAAGGAAATTATCTTGACTTAAGAAGTTTCTAAAGGTACAGTATTTTTTTCAAATGTCTTATAATTTCAGCCTCCTTTAGTGCAGTGCCAGTTCCCCACACAAGATGGCAGCTACCTCTCAGCACACTGAAAAGCATTTCCCTTTAGCCCTGACACTGCAAGTGCTACTGCACCACAAACATAACCAAACCAGAAACCAGCCCTGCGACTCTGGTCATTATTCACTCACAAACCATCATCTCACATGGTACGGTGTGCTCTGTGAGGAGCAATACTGTTTCACTGAATGCTCTATTTGCCTAAATCCAGCAAAAACAGTTACTGGTTTGTACATCATGTCATTTTTTTGATGTTTGAATCTGCCACACAAAAGGAAAAGACAAATGCTCTTCTTTTGATTCAGGTTACAGAGAGTTCACATGCAGAAAAGGACGTGTAGCCCTATGCTCAAACTTTTGGACCATGTCTCCTACGCTCCATGTAGGAAGTTATTTGCATCTCAGGTTTGGTTTAGCACACTAAATGCTAAAATATTGTTTCAGACAAGGCAACAGGGAATTAGGTCTTTTCATAACTCAGCCTTGCTAGAACATGAATACTGAATTATATTAAGCCAGGTGTCTCTCTGATCCCAGCATTTCACTAAATGCCTCTGCAAAGTCAGAAACTCTGAAGTGGAACTAAAAATTAATGGCTTGTAATTACCTGCCATCAATTATGCCAAATTTCCAGCACTACTGACTGTTTCGTTTCGAAGGAAACTGTGAACTAACTTAAATTTTACAGCTGCTTCTCTCTGGTAGCTCTTGGCTCCTTGAGTAGCTTGTGGGATGCCCCATCCTGCAGGGAGCCCATGCCCAGCTGTTGCTGTGGGTGGGGATCTCTGCTTCATCACAACCAGCAGGACCTGCCCCTCTTTAAGAATATCCTAGAAGAAATGCTGAAGGACCTAAGGGTCGTATTTATGGTCCTTCCATCTGCTGAGGACTGTACTCTTAAACCATGTACAAGAAGTAACATGGGCTTACCAATAACTATTTGTTTCGAAGATCTCCTCTAAAATTTCAGCGACCAACAAGGCAAAGACGGATGAGGCAGCAGCAGCAGGAAGCCAGCTGGGCTAGGGCTAGTCCAGTGGGGCTAAGCCACTCTCCCACCCAAATCCCTCCGGCATCCCCGGGCTCCAGCGAGCAGGAGGCCAGCAGGTGTCAGCAGGAGCTTGGGGATGGGATGGACACCCACAGACCTGGGGCTGTGAGAGATGGTGGGAGAGCCTGCTCACTGACGGGAAAAAGACTTAGCAGGTGGGTGGTTAGCTCAAAAGGATTAAGGAGCCCATTCCCCTTGACTGACTCCAGCAGATAGGGAAGCAGTGGGCAGGGCACGGCCTCTCCTCCCCAGGTTGGTGCAGGAGGTGGTCCAGGCAGTCCCGGGAACCCCATGAGGAGTTGTAGGGTTCTGACAGACAGACTGAGTGCTATGGGTCTGGGGACTGGCTGCCAGAACGCTTTTAACCCGGGCCCAGGGGCAGGCACCCTGTAAGTGATGAGGGTGACAAGAGGGGAAGGGGCAGGGGCTGTGGCAGCTGGGGAGAGGGAGTCAGGGGCTGCTCTGCTGAACATTGTGGCTGCCCTTACTCTTCTCTTCACCTCCCCAGTCATTCCATGCCTGTGTACCTCATGGCAAATGTGAGCCAGTTAATTGAAAGTGACTTGCTTTTCAATTAAGGTGGAAATTAATTTATTTTTCATCTCTTGAAGAGTGCCTGAGAGGTGAAACACACAGAAAGATAGTTACCATAGAGAAGCTAACATGTGGTAACTTATCCTTTGGTAGCTTGTTTGTATATCAAAGTCCTTATTTAAATCTCTCTTCTTCCAACAGAAAACCCTGTCAAATATGGCAAGAAAAACTCATCAGCGACAGTCCTTCTAGATTAACATGCAGGCACCAGCCCTCTGCATGAGTCCTGCACTGCAGGTCCCGCTTCTGTGAACACCAAAAGAAAAGACCACTTCAGAATAAAATCAATACCATGAAGTGCAAGAAGGTTCCTGGAGAATATCGTCAAGGCTATTTTCATTTAGAAGATCTTCTCAGGGGGTGCTAGGCTCATTTCCCTGATTTCTTTTTAGTTTGCTTGTTTTAACAGTGGAGTTGAAGGCACTATAGATAGCAGCATTAGAACCCAGAAACAATCTGCTACTTCTGGTCAAGGTTGTGCAGTCAGTATCACAAAATGCAGGTGCTTAACCATGACCTGAAAATACCCATTGGTGTCTGCAGGAGTTGCACATTCCAGAAGAGTCTTGGGAACAACCCTGAGATGTCATTTGGGCTGCAACAAACCTCTGCAGCAGCTTCACATGCCCACCCTTCCATTTCCCTCCTGCATCTGCCACATTTGAGTCTGTCTGCACTCTAAGATGATGTAGTGTGTCCTCACATTAAGCAGAGAGAAGCTGTGGGCTCATATGGGCATCAGAGGGTGAAGGAGAGGACTCACAGCTGTCCACACAATGCGTCTCCCAGTGCACATCTGTAGCCCAGGACAAGTGGAGCCTGATGCCTTCCTATATTCCAAACTCCCTCCCTTCCAATGAGCAGCATGAAGGAAGAAATCATCTAAAGGGATAGGTGCTACTTCTCCTGGGAAAGCTGTAAGACCAAACACAGGCCCAGATTCTAAGACAGGAAATTGTCACCCCTCTCCCTCCAAGTCCTTACCATCCTGGAAAATTTCCCCTTGCTGCACCAGAGTTGCAACTTTATATGCAGATGAGACAGCTGTAAGAATTAATTTAACACATTTAAAACATTTTGTGTTCTTTCTGGTTAGAAACAGCTGTGTCCAGATTTTCTGGGACTTTCCAAATACGGAGCCCAAGGAAGTGTCATCCTGAACAGCAGGAGGTACAATACAGGTGGTTGCCACTGGAAGAGTTGAATAATCTTACCAAAAAGTACTACTAACACTGACTTAAAAAAATACGTGATCATCTTTGATCCAAGTTTATAGAAATACTTCAAAACTAATTGCTCCTTCATTTGCTTAACAAGTTAGGCTCAAAATTCTGTTTCCCTGGCAACAGCTGAGGACATGAAACTGCAGTGTGTCTAGGAAAGAAAATAAATGGCAATGGAAAATTACTCCCAAAAGTTAGTTAAAAGGATTTGCAGAGAGAAGGAAAAACAAGAATGGGCAAGCAGTCACACATAAATAGCCTCAAAGATCAAATACTTTATCCTTCTAAGTTATGCAGGAAACAAAAAGCTGGTAGCTGCTGCTGTTGCTTTTATCATCCAGTTGATTTGTTTGCTGCAGTTAAGAATACATGCCAAATTTTTTTTTTTTCTGCCTGCACCTAAGAGATAGAAGAGGCTGAATACTGTACAAAATTTCTTCCTGAAACACTGCTGGCCAAAGCTGCATTGCACAAGCTGTGCTAGGTAGCCATTTGCAGATATGCCTTCTGGTGCCTTTTATTAAAAGACACCTAAACTTCTGTGCAAGGATGAAATAGCAGGGGCAGCAATCCATGGGACACTGAAGCTAATGAAGAGGGAACACTCTGAAGGTCTCCAGGGTCCCACCCTGTGTCCCAGAACAGCCTCCTGCACACCCACCCTGTGCTGCAGGGATGCCTGTGTGTGATGGAGGGTGGGAAGGGGAGCTGTGCCTTGCTGCTCCATCCAGACAGCACCAGCTCTCCTTGCAACTGCAGAGCACTTCACAGGCAACATCCCAATGAAACTGATACTAAGCATCCCACAGCCAGATGAAAAGATTGGCAGTCTTTGCGGTGTGGTGTTTTTCATCCCTAATAAAGATAGCCACAGAATTATTAATCTCCCCCTTCACCTGAATTCTTGTCAGAGGACTGGCATATTTCTCTAGCTAAAATATTGCTGGAAGGTCACAGAACATCAATTGATTAAGAGCTTTCAAAAATTACTCTGTACTTTCCAAGAGAGAATAATCTCAGAAGAAAATGAGAAGAACCCAAACTACCCCCTATTCAAATGATAGGAGAGAGTTCTTGCTGCACACAGTGATATTTTTTTACTGAATAAACCACTAAATTTTCCCTTGCCTTCTGCACTATAGCATGAGGAGGACACTAGCGCAGAGCAGTGGTACAGCACCTACATGTCCTCCTTGTGCCACTAATAATTACCTGGAAAAACAATGCTGGCAGAATGTGACTTCTTTAATAATCAGACACCAGCTGTGGCATCCAAGGTGATTTGTGTCCGTCTACCTCAGTGCTCATCTCCACTAGCTTAACAAAATGATACAAAATAATCCAAAATTTCAATGAAGCACCAGGTATTTATTAAGACATTTATTCTGTTTCTAGCTTGTTTGTCTCAATATTGTTTTAGGAGATTGATGTAAACACTTTGAAAATGCAAAATATGTCTCTTGAAACAGTTTTTTTTCTTTCTGCTCTTTTAAAACATACCAAACATACTGTCAATTAACATATCTTTCCCTCAATATATGCCTGACAAACACCTAAAGAGTGCTTATCAGGTCACCTCCTGGTGCATGGTTCAAACAAAGATGATGAAATTAGCAGGACAGCAAAGACTGAAAGATAAAGATGAATAGAAGAGAAATTTTGGGGATGGTAAAAAGTCTGAGTCATCTTTGGCAAAGTCTGTGTGCCAGTGACTTATGCAAAGGAGAAACCACTCTTTTTTGCTGTATAAAAACTCACAGAGAAAAGGAGAAGACACGGCTCTTCTTCCCTCCCACCCCCCTCTCTCTCACCACTTCGGCTTCAGCTACGGGACAGAGGAGGAAAGGAAAAGCAGAGAACATCAGCCAAGCAGGAACAGGTCCTACACCCCCATGCAGAGGCCAAGGCCGAAAAAACTTAATTGCTCTCTTGTTTTCTTTCCTTTTCTTAACAACTCTCTCCCCAAAGTGACTAATTTGTGTAAATTCTCTCCTCTTGTAAACTTGTTTTTTCTTCTAAAGTTGGCGTTATTGTCTCCTTCCCCTAAAGTAAATCTTTGTAATTTGCTCAAATCATAAAGCCTGTTATTTTTGTAAATTCATGCGGCGTCTATGATCTTTCCTCACAATCAAAATATAAAATAATAGCTCGGATCGTAACAGAGATCCTCTCCACCTTCTGTTAATTAAACTTTTTTTCTAGCTTCATTTCACATTAGGAGTAATTTTAGAGTGATCTGGCATATATACTCCCCCATTCCTCAAGGAACTATGAACACCCCTGGTGTGAACTCGGTTAGGCTGTCACCATCCCCCCTCAGCCATGGGGACCTCTCCCTGTCTGTAGGGCATCCTCCAGTAACCTGGTTGAGGGCTGACAACATTGATTGTCAGATTTCTGGTGAAATACCTCTTCTGCCACTGTTAGACACTGCCAGCTGATAAAATTCAGGAAAGCAGACTGAAAACTGCCACAGTGAGGAACAGGTGGCTCCATGTACTTTGATGTTAATAGTGCAGTGTTATCATTCATGCTGGGGGAGGGTGGGCAGATAATGCCTCCCATGCAATAGTCTATGGCTGTGACACTTTGTTATAAAGCTCTTTTTGATTATGTTTCATGGAAGCCAGTAGGAAGAAGTGAGTGCTGCATGGGGTGCAAGATCCTTACTGATCAGAGTTTAAAGCTTCCTTCAGGACAAGTTCCTGCATGTGCTCTCCTGCCATGAGAATTAGAGGAAGGAGACCAAATATGACCCCTAAACTCCCTTACTTAAAATTTGTAGCTTCAATATGACTTCAGGATGTTGGGACTAGAATGGGTGGTACTCTCAGTTGTGAGTTATGTGCCACTGACATAAAAGCAACAACAGCTTGTTCCAGCTGCCAGCTTCTGTCTCTAAGAGAGCAGCAGCAAATACCATTAAGGTGGCTTCACTGTACCTACTGCTGCCCAGGGCCCAATGTCACAATTACTGCACCATCTTAAGCCATATTCTGCCTCCAGCAAAACAACTACCTATGCCTTTTCTAGGTAGGAGATGGAGAAGCTTTCCACTTTTGTTTTTACAGCCCTGGAAGATTGCTCATTGGCCAAGTTCTGCCATTAGTTGCAAATAAATTAATATTTGTTATTAGACTGTTTCACTAAACTGATCATGCTTCCTTGTCCTGTGCCTTTTTGACTTTAGAGGATGCTTGGAGTTGCTTAGAGGAGCAGTTTAGGAAAGCAGGTGATGTATGAAGAGTCATTTGCAGAGGAAGGTGAAAAGGCTTATCCTTTGCTCTTGTGGAAATTTATTTCATAGACAGACCAGCCCCAGGAAAGCTGCCTCCTCCACATCATTATTACAAAAGAAGGTTTCCTTGTACCAGGGAAATTATTTTTTCAGCTATTATCTTCATCCTAGAGCTTTATGCAATCAGTTTAAGAAAACCCAAAACATTTTAGTGTCCAAGATAAGAAAAAGGTCTCCAACCCCACTCCATTTCTAGGGAAAGTTACTGTGGAGAAACAGCAGAGACTTGAGGTGCTTGTAAAAGCATTTGGTGTTGGTAAGCTCTGCAGCAGTGCTTTCTGCTGGCTAAAACTTCCTAAATATGCTTTGATCTATGTTCAGTAATGCCCTCTGCCACCAAAATAAGCATATAGTTTTGACAATTTTTCTATCCATCATGTTGGAAGACAAGCAGTAGAAAACTTGTGTTAATAAGGCTGAGAAAGGAGATGTATTATTTAAGGATTTATTTTATTCATGGTTTTATTTATTTTATTCACATGTTCCTTCCCTAGTTAATGGTGATAAACAGTTATGGGAATGGTAACATGACAGTTGATATCAGACATGGCTTTTCACAGCCTTCAGCAGCTGACATCCAGCCACAGCTTTATACAAGTTTTGATAGACTACTGGAGAAAAAGGAGATTTACAGAATATTTCAGTAGGAAGGACATTCCTTTCTTAACCCCTTGGGGGCCCCTAAGAAGAATCTATCAGATTTTAGTACACTTCTCAAGGCATTCCTGTTTTTCTGTGGTCTGCAGAGAGGTCTAAGAACTGAGGATCAGTTCCTGCTCAGCATCTATTACCAACAGGGGACCATCCATCATTGACTCTAGAATTATTTTCATTCCTTGTCATGACCTGAATCCACGTTGTGACTTATCTAAAGTGTTGCCTTCAATTAGAGAGAGCTGTATCAATCTTAGCATTTTCTTTGTGACTGCTGGGCAATGGGAGGTTTGATACTTCAGAGCAGTGCTAGGTGGCATTCCAGCAGTGCTTGTCCCACTATGATGCATTGGCCACAGGAATAGGAAAGTTTTCCCTGAATGACGTGGTGCTTATTTTAATCAAATGAGGCAGCACTTCTCCAGGATTCTCACATTAGTTAAAGATCACAAAACTGAGTCACAAGGTTTGGGTCAAGATGCCATTAGGATAGTCTTTCATCACATCACATCACATCACATCACACATAGTGTTTCTTCTTAAAAAAAAATATTTTGTGCATTTGGAAGACTTTAGGACCACTTTCTTTTTTGGAGTAAAATGCAATTAAGAAACGTGTTGATGATCAATATTTGCAATCTAATTTAAAGTACTTGCTTGAAAATTTTAAACTGAAGGCTCTATTTAAGCAAAACAAAAGTAAAAATGCCTCATCTTGGATGCTGCTGCTGTTTATAAGCATTTTAGGCTATCACCTTTGTGTAAAAGACTAACCTGTATCACATGGAAATACCAATGAACAGCAAAGAGGGAGACAGCAAGGTGAAATAAAACAATTAAAAAGCAATATAAAGCATAACCATAGCACTCTGTAAAATTTAAATTAACCATTACAGCACTCATGTTCTGTTAGAACTTTGTTTAAACTGAACCATGTTTAAGAAACATTTGATTTTGATGTAACATATTGCAATAGAGAAAGTGCCCCATAGAAAATCTCAAAGTAAATTTAAAAAAAAAAACAACAAAACAACACCAAAGTCTTGTGGAATGCAAAAAAGCTGCTTTTTTTTTTTAAACTTACATAGTAAAAACACAATATGAGTACTACTTTGCCAAAGTAAAAAAGCCTATGCTTTATACTGATACTGGTCAGCTTTTATAAAACATTCAGCAGCAATAGGCATCATTCCCATTTTTCAGATAAGAGTGACTGATTGCAAGAGGGCTTTCTAATGTGCAATTTAAAATATGGCATTTTACAAAGTTCAAATAGATCTGATTGACAGCTAAGTAGAAAGTTAATAAGAGTTTTCAAAGACAGTTTGCTACAATTTTGATAATACTTCTATCATTTAAAAAATGGTGAAGCTCCATTAGTGAATCTTTCTCCTTAGCAAACATGTTTCCATGCAACACAGAGTGAGATGGTCTAAGTGGTTTCACGTGCTGGGGACCATATGTCTTCTGACCGTGTCATGCAGCAGGATGATGGCTCATGGAAGATGGTTTCAGATTTCTGGGCAGACTGGTGCCAGGATGCAGCTAAATGAATATGCCAGTCAGGATCAGAGCTGAGCCTTTCATGTTATAGTAAACCCAGACCGGATCTCGGCAGTATGACCTCATTAACCTCATGACTCTTGATCCCTCAGTTATATCCAACTTTCCACTCACAAAAGAATTTGGGACAAACCTGACTCAACAGTAATTTATTTATTTCCATAAATGATCTATTTACGTTGGCTTGTAGGTCAGTGTCTTTTTTTTTTTTTTTTTTTTTTTTTGAGTCACACCAAGTAGTATCTATCTAGTCACACTGAGTAACTATTATTTTGAGATGTTGTAATGGTCTAATAATACAGATGTAGGACAGATCATGCTGTACAAAGAAATTTAACCTGCGAATTCAGTTGTGATCTGTAATTTCAGCAAGAAAACAGAAAACACTGAGAAGTGTTGAAAGTGTTACTTGAGGCTTACTGCAATCATGCAATTATATGAACTAGTCCTGGCTGGACAATGAAAATCCACTTGTTCAGAAGGCAGGTGAAGTTTAGAGAAGAGCTAAGCAGTAGTGGGAACATAATGAGAATGATCAGGCCAGTCTGGAAAGAGAGGGAAGTAATATCTCCATGCCTACACAGAAGTTACCCACATTACTCATTAATAGGAGAACATTTCAGACAGATTTTGTTCAATAAGAGGGCTCTGAATCAATGCTTCTGTCTCAACTCTGTCACTATTTCTTATGCAACTCCTGGTGTCATGGTTAAAGTAAACCAGACCTAAGGACCTGCTTGCTCTGTTCTAGATTCACAGAGGATTAAAATCTTCCAAAGTAAAATCAAGGGTGAATTTTGCAGAGAAGTGTGCTAGCTGCTGCATCAAAACTTTATGTGGTTCTTACAAATCCTGTCCAAATGAAGCCACTGCATGTGGATTACAGAAGTATCAGCAATCTTAGACGAGGAGCTTCATTCTGATAAAAGATTGAAGTTGTCCTAGAGTTAGGCATATGTTTAAACGTGCTGTGCCAAATGCTCAGTATTATTCATTACAGTAAGTAAAGACAAATCAAGTTTCTGAGGTATTATATCCACTGGTATTGTTGGGAGTCCACATATATGAAGAAGCATTAATTATCAGCAATAGGTATCAGACTCTTGCCCTTTCAAATCTCCCTAGATATGATCTGCTTTTCTTTTTAATATCTTTATCAATGATCTAGACGAGGGGATCAAGTGCATCCTCAGTAAGTCTGCAGACTGTTGAGAAGAAGTGTTGATCTGCTTGAATGTAGGAAGGCTCTGCAGAGGGACTTGGACAGCCTGGATGGATGGGTCAAGACCAGTTGTATGAGGTTTTAAAAAAACAAGTGCTGGGTCCTGCACTTGGGTCAAAACAACCCCATACAATGCTACAGGCTTGGGGAAGGGTGGCTGGAGAGCTGCCCAGCAGAAAAGGACCTAGGGCTCCTGGATGACAGCAGGCTCAATTAGCCAGCACTGTGACCAGATGGCCAGAAAGTCCAACAGCATCCTGGCCTGCATCAGAAAGAGTGTGGCCAGCAGGACTGGGGAAGTGACTGTCCCCCTCAAGTGCCGTGTTCAGTTTTGGGCTCTTCTCTAGAAGGACATCGAGTTGCTGGAGAGTGTCCAAAGAAGAGAGACTAAACTGGTAAAGAGTCTAGAGCACAGGTCTAATGAGGAGTGGCTGAGGGAACTCGGGCTGTTTAAGCTGGAGAGGAAGGCTTAGGGGAGACCCTATAACTCTCTACAGCTACTTGGATGGAGGCTGGAGCAAGGTGGAGGTGGGCCTCTTCTCCAAAGTAACAAGTGATGCTAAGAGGGAATGGTCTCAAGTTGCAGTAGGGTAGGTTTAAATTAAATATTAGGAAAAAATTCTTCACTGAAAGGGCTGTCAGGCATTGGAACAGGCTGCCCAGGGAAGTGGCTGGATCTCCATCCCTGGTGGTGTTCAGATGTGTAGCTGTGGTGCTTAACGATGTGATTTAGTGGTGAACTTGGCAGTGCTAGGTTAATCATTGAACTTGACCTTAAAAGTATTTTCCAAACCAAATGATTCTACGATTCTAAAACATTTAATTTAGCATAATGATATCCAGTATTTTATTTATATATTAAAAAATTATTATATTGTTTAAGAGAGCTACAGCACTTTGATTTGTATCTATTACTGACATTTCCCAAAAGTACTGTTTCACATGTGAACCTTAGTCTCTGACCTGTTTTTAATAAATGTCAAGCTACCATTTCAAACTAGAGGCAATTACACAAACATGGAATATGTAATAGGTCAGTACAATTATTTACTGAAGTTTAGCTAAAATTATGTTCAGTCATTTAAATCAGATCTTCTCTTGGAAGTTTTTCTGCATTGTTAAGCTACTTCATTCATTATTAAATATTATCCTAATAACCAGCTCAGAATAAAAAAATGTCACTAATAATCAAGAGAAGAAAGTCTACTCCCTTTTACCTCCCCAGTTGGACACTGGTTATAGACTCCTGCTCTGGATGCCTTACTCGTCCCATACCTGCAGCCCCTGGCACCCAGAACTCTGCTCCTGGCACTAAATTTCTACCTTGAATTCTGAGAAAGAGCAGCAACTGAAACATGCACTTAGGTTTAAAGGAAAAAAACATGAAAGCCATAATGCATGGGACCACTCACCTAGAGCAGTACTCAGCCTGGCTGTCCTCCACCTGGGTCCTGTCACAGGAGCAGCACCTGCACCAGCAGCCACCAGATTTTGTGAGGCAGCAGTGTTGGGGGACAGAGAGCAGAGGTGGAGGGGCAGGAGCTGCACCAAGCATTCAGCAGAGCACAAGGCCTCCCCCATGTATCGCTGCCATGAATCTCATCAGAAAGTGCATTTGAAGGCTTACAAGCAGCACCTCCAAAATAATGACAATGGGAAAGGTTTTTCCTACATTCAGCTATTTTTATTGTACTTTTAATGCACACACAGCAGATGTATATTTTCTGATGAGAATTTTTCCTAAGCTGGTTGCCAAATGTGTGGAATACTGTAGCCCTGGGGCTCAACTGAACCTCTTCCCTTTTATTAGTCAGCTAACAAAATGGGAGAACCCTTAAAAGAGAGCTTGTGAGGGACTATCCAAGCTCAGTGTGTAGCTTTGTGCCAGCTTTTGCCTTTGGATTCCACTCACTGAAATGCTTGTCATGCAATTCCCAGAAGGTTTCCAAATGTATGGCAAGAAGTCTTTTATCTTTATTACTTCACTCCTACCATTCAAAATCTCCCAGTTGCTTTCTCTTTCTTTCCTGAGTCAAGCTGGAACTTTATAAATCACTATGTGAAGAGAAATACCAAGAGAGAAATAAAGACCAAAATTAATATAGTGAAGCAATTTCAGCAGATACATTTTTTGGCAATCATCTGACTAAGAGAAAAAAATAGATTACTTATGTCTGAATCCAGTTTCTGATATTGTTATTATATTAGGGAAGTTGTTACACCCTCAGGGGTTGCACCTCTGCCACAAACCCTAACAGGATCCACAGAGAAACAAAGCAAATGAAGTAGCCCCAAGATTACCATACCCAGTCAAATGATGTGAGTACCATAACTGTCTTCAAATGCAAACATGTGCTTCTCCTTTCTCTTTATTTTAAGGAAAGAGCTGGAAAAGCTGAGCCAGCATTCTGGGGCTGTTAAATGCTGAATTGTTTATTGTTATTGTTGTCAAATCCCACTCTTATCCATCTCCTGCTCCACTCAGCACTTGTCAGGCCACACCTGGAATTGTGTGTTCAGTTTTTGTCCCCACTAGACAAAAAAAATGTGGACAGGCTGGAGAAAGTCCAGAGAAGGGCCACAGAAATGATCAAAGGTCTGGGAGACCTGACATACAAGGACAGGCTAAGAGAACTGTGTTTGTTCAGCCTCAAGGAAAAAAAAAAAAAAAAAAAAAAAAAAAAAAAGCTTAATGGAGACCTTATTGCCATGTTCCAGTACTTAAAGAGTAGGCTACAAAGCAGCTGGAAACTCTCTTTTTACAAAGAATCACATGGAAAAGACAAAGGGTAGTGGATGCAAGTTATTCCTGGAGTGTTTTTAATTAGACACAAGAGGAAAATTTTCCACAAAGAACAATCATGCACTGGAATGATCTCCCAAGGGAAGTTGTGAGTTCCCCTACACTGGACAAGTGTAAGATTGATCTGGACAGGGTGCTGTGCTAGGTCATCTTGTCTAGATGGTGCTTTCACCCAGAAAGGTTGGACAAGATGATCTTTGAGGTCCCTTCCAACCCGGCATTCCTGAGTTATGTAACTCTGGATTAAGTCAGCAGTGACTTAATTAAGTCAGCAGTGACGCATGGAATGAGCTAGAAAGGTCTTGTCCAGTGAGAGATAGAAACAGTTTACTTGCCTGACATCTCAAATCAACCAGTCACACATATTCAAAATGAAAAGCCATTCTTGAAAATTCATCACCTCCTAAAATTTTCTGTGTTCAACAGGCTGACACCAAACATGAGAGAGGTTGGCTGGGTTTATTCAAGAAAAGGGGGGGGGGGGAGTAGATTTCCACCCTAAATCTGTTAGTACACTTATCTGTGTTTTAAATCACTGGATCATTCACTGGATTTATAAGCATACCTGTCAGTGTGCTTAAGCAGAGCATGAGGAAGCCACACGATTAGCTCACCAAGCTGTTAAGAAAATGGAGTTGATATACCTGTGACCCCCCTCCCAGAACAGTTCCTTCCACTTTGGGTTCTGCTACCAGGAATTAGATTTCCTGAGAGGAAAGCTCCACTACTGCATATCCAAAGATGGGTGGTTTAAAACAATACCCATGCAATATCATCTGCAGGACCCCCTCCTCTGCTCTCACCTCCTTGCAAAGAATTTTCAGTTTTAATCAGGGCCCATTGATTAATCATACATAAGAAACCAGGCAGACATCTTAGGAGTAGTTTAAAAATGAGGTAGATGTGTAACTGAATCCAACATATTTTTGAAGTTTTTGGCCAAAACAGACCCTGAAAGATCCTTTGGAATCTGAGCTCCAACTGAAGCCCAGTCGTGAGCCCTGGAAATACCCATAGGACAGTGTAAATCCCACCTGGTCTCCCAGCAATTCCCATCACTCACTCCTTGACACCGAATGTCAGCCTCACTCAGGCGAGGAACTTCAGAGAGCAATTCCCCTCTCCTAGGCTGGCCACGGGACTTTCACTCCGTTAAAAACAAGCAAAGTTAAGGGGTCTACCTCTAGTAACAATAACACAGCTGCATGCTGTTAAAGCAGTTGGTGCTTAAGTGAGAACTAATAAATAACAGCATGTCCTGCCTGTGGCAGTGGAATGTGGCGGGGGGGAGCGGGCAGAGCCCATGGCACTCAGGAGAATTCGTTTACATTACCCAAAGGTCAAGAATCACACCCTCAGTGTCAGCCTCAGTATACCAGTATAACTTTTTAAAATCCCTTTTTAAGATTCCCTGTACTATGAGAAACATCGTGATGGACTAGTCATGAGGATTGATGCTTTCTACCATGGGGACTTCCAAATCTGGGCCATAAAATCACTTGTTTCAGACAACCCTTTGTGTCAGGACCTTCAAGGATGTGTAGTAACAATAAAGCTGAGTATTATTTTGACTGAGGCATTAAATATATTCCAGTTGCTCTAGCTAATCGATAGATTTTTTAAAAAATGCAGTACTTGCCTGATTCAAGGTATTTCTCTTAGTGAATATTTTTTAAATCTCATATTAAAATAATGAAAATACACTGAGATAGGCCAGTTTCCTCAGTTTTGGGCCTCATCCTGAATTACAACACTTTAAAGCAAATCAAGAAATATACAAACTCAAATTTTCTGTATTTGTTCTTCCTATGATTAGGTTTTTCTGTGTTTGAAGACTTTGGACTGTGTTTTTTAAAACATCCTGTTTTCTGCTGCCTCCTCAAATCATGATTTCAGAATTCAAGATTATTTCTTTTTATAGTTGCAAGACTTGCAATACAATGATAACAATTAGCAACTCTGTTACAAGTTCAATGCAAATTTTCATCAATCCTTCAAAAATTGGTGGTAGGTCAACTATTGCATCAATAATGTATATGTTTTATACTCTGTATTGTCAGTTTTTAAACAAAAATTGTAGAGTGTAAGGATAACTCAGGAGAACAAAATGGCTCACACTAAGTAATACCTGGAAGTAAATGCACTTCAGACAAATTGTTGATCAAGCAATGTTTAAAGTTACTACTTAAGTTTGTCTCTCTATTGCTCTAATTAAACAGCAGACACTGTATGTGAAAGGAAAATCTTTTGAAAAATGTAAAAAATATTTTTTCCACCCACATTTGCTTTAGTATTAAATTGGAAGTGGTGACTCGATTATACCCATTATCTCTGTTAACATCTTTGGTCTATATCAAACTGTGCTTTTTTTTTTTTTTTTTTTTTTTTTTTACTTATTATTCCTTTATTCTCTCTTGCAGACGTTTAAAATACATCTATCATGTATCATATTGCATCTAGGTGTCTAATTTCAAATTCTCCTACTCTGGCTCCTGTCTGTCTCATATTGCAATGTTATGTGAAGACTTTGAATTCCTCGTATCCAATGCTCTGCTCAGGGATAGGTTTCAAGAGCAGCCAAAAAAGTCATATTCTCAAAGCTATAAAACTACAACTTGATAAAATGTAAACTAAGAAACTAAGATACGTTAACATGTTGGAACCATAAAACTATTTTGCTCATAATATTGAATAATTTTTATATCAGAAAAAGATAGTAGCTCCTTAACAAAGATATACGATCAATATAAACTGGAATAGTAACAAATATGCAGGTATCTTTAGAGGCTATCTTCTTGTCATGACCTTCAGAAATTCCCTCATAATGCAAAGAGAACCAAAAGCCTAATGCAAATTATCAAATGTCTGCTCACATTTTAAAATAAATTATTTAATTACTGCTTGTTGCTTGTTTCTGTTCACTCCCTACAGATTTTCAGATAAAAGATGTATTTATGCCTGAAAGTACAATGAGACTAAAAGCATCTAAACTTACCTCTACTTTCTTATCTGGTATGAATTTGATTAAGCTGCCTGGATTTCTTGCAGGCATCCAGCTCCCAAGGAAGGCAGAGAACTTGATATAAAAAAGTAGGAAGAGAGTGCCAAAGTGCTTTAAGACTCTGCCTCCTAATCTTAGTTTTCTTCTTCTGTAAAATGAAGATAATTTTGGAGGAGCAGCATACTTGAGACAGCAAAGACTTTTGTCACTTCATTATCAGGGCTTGTAAAGGAACTTGAAGATAATATTGATGCATGTCTGTTTCCTGAATTGAGTTTCTGTGAGCTCTAATGGCCCAGTTTCTCTAACAGAGTGTGGTGAAAAATAAAGCTGAATTCCCATCTTCAAGTTCATCTCATCTAGAGTGAAAAGAGCTCAGTGGCTCTGCTCTGCAATTCATGAGCTGTAGTTGGTGCCACTGGATGGCTCTTCCCTCTCCCCCATTACCCAGCCTGACACACCTGAGAGTTTTTCAACCATGGTTCTGACCAGGGTTTTCTTGGCTGGTTTTTTCATGCATTTTCTACATGAAGCAGAGCTGTCATGATAGGTCATGGATAAATCCAGGTTTCTCATATAGTTGAAACTTGAAATAGCATGTAATCAAATGCAGATTGAAGATTCTCTGTTAATTATGCAGGGATAGTTTACTCCATTCAACGGGATTCCAGAAAAAAACAAAACAAAACAAAAAAAAAAAAAAGCAAAAAAAAAATCCAAAACCATTTATATAATACAGGATGCAAACACAAGGAACTGCACTAATGAATGAATGGCCTGCATTCTGCTAAAGGCTACACAGGACCCAGTGCAAAGGCTCAGGAACAATCCACTTCTTAGAACTCACACACCTGGATTATATACAAACCTGCATGCTGATAGGATACAGCTACTCATCGTTGTTGTTACAAGTGATGTGTTTGAGCTGCACTTTAAGGAAATCCAGAACTGTAACCTTTTCCTGTGATCACTGTCAGTGTATGATGTTCTGTTACAATGTACTTTAACTGGAAGAAAATTCAGTCTTGAGGTTTGGTAATGGCAGCTGGATACCCTTTACCATGGAACACAGATTGTTCTTGTTACTCACCTCTAACTCCGAGGAGGAAGATAGCATCTTTCATACACTTACAATTGGTGGGAAATTAAATTTCTTGCTTTAAGGCATCAAAAACATTGAGAAACTCATATCAATGCCTGACAAGGTAAAGTAATGGATGAAGGATACAGTCCTACTTTTAAACACAAACATCCTTAAAAAGATAAAAAAACTAATGACAAACTGATCTTCCAGAGCTTTACCATTCTATGGCATGAGAAAGAAAGTATGAGGATTTTTAAGCGGTATATAACTATACAGAAAATAATCCATCCAGGGAAAACAAAAAAACCCCCACACAACAAAAGCATCCCAATGTTTAACACTGACATTGGCAATATCTCAACTAGGGCTCTGCAACTTTAGATTCAGGAAATCAGAGGTCTTAACTGAAATACAGCAATCCAAAAGCAGAAAGAATGTCCTAGAAACATGTACAGACTAGGCTTAAGATGTCAAAGATTAAATCTCTGAACTGCAGGAAGCCAGGGGCAGGGAAGAGGGAGTTTGCAAATTTTGACATGTCAAGACTGCTCATCTACTTACTTTCTCCAGCTGCCATTTCCCCTATATACCTTCTGCAAGAAATGGTCACTCAACTCTGACTTCAAGCATAGCTTTTGAACTTCTGAAAGTCCATGATACAGACACTCTCACCAAGCCTTGCTGTGCATTAGAATATACCTTGTGAGGCATGGAAAACACAGAAAATGTGGTCCTGGCTCAGCCAGCTTAAAACATACTCATACCATAAGGGATTTTAGATTGATTGGCATTTAGATTAGAATTAGCAATTTAGGAGTAGTCTTGGCCTGTTAGAATAAAAATTTAAAATCTAGAAAGTAATAAATACAACTCTAACTGCAGTAAAACATTTGTAAAGTAAGTAACCTGCAAAGTATGAATCTTTGAAACACCATTGAAAACCCTAAGATTAAGTAGCCTAAATTTAGGTATCCTCTGAAAAATTGCATTAAAGTTTCACTGGCACTTTGGACAAGTCTGTGATATTATAGCTTCAGCTAAAAATAGAGACCAGTTTTAACTAAACATTCATTTAACGCATCGTCGTGCAACATGGATTTAATAGGAGTTTAAATTTGTAATCCTGGTGGTTTTCATTTGTCTGCATCTTTTTTCTGTCATTTAACTAAACTATGAAAGCATTAAGTCTGCGAGATCAGTACACCAAGGTCAAGTCCATTAGAAAAAGAAAACATCTTTTTTGACAATTATCTAAAATGTGCTGTAATTTCCAAACATTCCTCTGGAATGCAATTGTTTTTTAGTGCCAACTATTTGCAAAGACTGTATGAAAGTAAAAGTGTCCCAGAACCTCAATAGTAATTACAGACATTTACCCAGCAGAAGCCTTTGTAACAAGAAGAGTAACAGGCAATTTTGACTTGACAAATTACATTAAACCAATCTTAATTCTTTTTTACATCAATGTAGCAGGCTCTGGAGGGTCACAGTATCTATCACACAAGTGTTGAGGGTGGAAGGGGCTTCTGGAGCTCATGTGGTCAAACCTCCAAAGATGGACAAGAGCAGCAGATGATAGCACACATCTTGACATCAGTCAGGGGTTTTTTATTTCTATCTCATGCAAAGTTCATTGGATGAATACAAAATTAACTGGGGAACCACATCTCTATTAAACTGAATGTGCTTAGCTGAGTCTGCTTTATACTTACCTGCTGTTTTCATTTGTGATTCCAAAACTGGAGTAGAAAGGACATTTATGAAACATGAATTGAATTGCAAGAACACTGAAACAGGGATTAAAACCCAAAGAAGTTATGACAAACTGAAAAATTTACCTGAGCAAATTAGAACACAATTTAATAAAAACAAAGATGGTCACATATTCAGGAACAGTCATCTCTGTGAATACAGACAGCCATTTAGCAGGAGAGTCTTTGGAATCTTTGGAGATTACAAGTATAATATTAATCAGGAGCACAACTTATAGTAAATCTGTTTTTTTTTTCCACACTATGGGCAAGCTTAAACCATAATATCATCCCCATTTGGGGCATCACACTTGAAGAAAGATGTGGACCTAATGTCAAGAATCGAGCAGCTGGCATAAGTGTGAACAGGAATCACAAAAACACGGGAAAAGTTGGGAAGAAGTGGGGTCATTTAGAAATCTGAGGAGGAATACAGCAGTCTTCATGTAGTAAGACTGCCTCAGTGGGATTTGTCTGTTCTCAGCAGTGACAGAGGCTTAAAGTGCTGGGACAGAAATGGATGCAAGACCTCAGGGAAGGCTTCATTTAAGCCAGTTCACCACTGGAACAGATTGCCTAGACAGAGTCGGGACTATCTACTGCTGGTAGTCTAAGAACAGGTAAAACAGGCAGCTGAAAATATGCAGGTGGAGCTGATCCTACCTTACAGCTGGAGTCCTTGTTGCTCTTATACCCTATGATTGTCCATTTGCAGTCATGTTTCACTGTATTCCTTCCCTGCCTCACTCCTTTCCTCTATATTTAGCTTTCAGCTCATTTCTAAAGCCTTGGCCACCCTTGTACTCAAAAAATCGTTGAGAGATGTAGCAAGGTGGTGTCACACTCCTATTCTGCATGTGCATGATTCTCTTCTTTCACTTCGCATCTTCCTTCCATTTTAGGGAACATCACCACCCTGTGTGCACGTGTGTGTGTGTATTTTTGAAACACAAGAAGCTCACATTCCTGATTAAGCCATGAAAAGCCAAGAAGCCATGAAAAGACATCAAAACAAATGTTTGGTAACACACGATTCTTAATCAAGTTGCATCAGTGCAGCTCACAATGCCATTTCACAGTGGTGATGCAGTTGGCAATAGCTGAGATTGTACAGTATAGAGAGGTGACACATTTCTTCCTAAAATAAAAGTATGACTAAATATCTAAAAGCAATACTAGTTTATGTTATGTCATCAGTTTTGAAGAGGTAATGACTCCACAGATTAATGAGGAATTCTACCTAGAAGTCAGATGTATGGTATAGTCTTATATTAATAAACAAGATTTAGATATGACCTAATCTACTTCATACAGCTCAACCTCTAATGGAGAGAAGAGAAAAAGGCAGAGTACCAGGAATCCATATTTGTCTCTGATGTAACACTAACGAAGCCAACAGAATTCCTTGAAGTTCAGTGTACATGGCAAGTGCAGGAGGTCATCCTGTAATCTGCAAGGTATGATGGATGGAAAAAGCAATGCCATTTTCCCTCCCTATTTAGGAAACATAATGCTAAGGAATAAGATACCACAAGATTGTCTCTCAGAAAATGACTGCTTGTTGTTAGATAACAATTGACTCATCAATTCACTAAAAAATTTTATGAATTCAAATATGAACACACTCCAGGAATTCCTCCTGGAATAAAGAAATCTCAAACTTTCCCAGGAAATTACATTTTTTCTATAGCATACGTACAGTATAAAATTAAACACAGTGTAAATAGTGCAAGCAATTGCTAAGTTTTATGTACATTTCCTAGAAAGGCAGTGAGAAACTGAACAGGCTAAAATTTATTTTTTCAAAATTCTAAAACTAGGACATCATTTATTCACCCGATCAAGTCAGATCTACTACATTAATCCCCAGACTAGAGATAGTGATTCCCTCTTTCTTAGTCCTGACACCCAATACGCTAATGTTCCTGGACCCCCCTGAAGGTACATTCTAAATAGACAGACATTAATAGATAATGACCAGGAACAGAGCACAAAAATACCTTTTAAAAAATTAATGAACCTGGATTTCCTTGTACAAATGAGGAATAAGAAGAAATCGTCTATCTTCTTTTTAGAAAATGCATCTAGCAGTTTCTCATTCATAGCCTGCTTCTGGCTTTAATTCATCCATGACGAGAGATGCTATTTACTTGTGATGATGAGAGGTCTTTACTCTGGACAAAGTTTCAGATACTGTTCAGTATCTTTAACCCAAGTTGTGCACTTCCAGAAGAACAAGACCCTTGCCAACAAATTGACAATTGAGCAGTCCCAAGGAAGGGGTACTAAAGGAGCTGTTAATTTCCCACTATTTACAGTGCAGGTCTGTGTCACCCTGTTTACATCATGCATCATTCATCTGGTGTGATGAAATGCAATCCTGTGTTTTAAAAAAAGACCTCCGTAATAGCAAGGATACTCTATCTTTATGAGAAGTGTTTCACATATTTTCCATGGGCACAACCTGCTCCTGCTTCTATTTAAATCTCCATAGCTCTCTTCGGGTGACATTATTCACTTCAGGAAGTTCACTCAGAAGGTGCTCAGCATAAGGAGAGGAAAAGCCAGGATGGCAGCAGACAGAAATATGGCTCCTGAAGAAAAAACCAACACTACTCCTCCAAAAAGGGCTGTACACAAGATTCGACTGGCCAGTGAAGTCTCCAGCCTGGCACAAGGTTGGCAGCAGTGGGCATCTGATCACCATGTAAAGCAAGCCAAAGAGCCCTCTGGATGGGTTGCCCAGGCAGAAGACACATCAGCTGAGCCTGTACAAGAAAAATCCTTCGAAAAATGGCCAAATCCATCTGTCAAGAGGGACCAGGGAAAAGATGATGACAAATCCTCAGCTAAGGAATCAGTTACACTAAGAGATGCTGAAAAATATTCAAGGGAATCAGATGAAGCCCTCAAAAAGTTCAATATTAAAAGCAAAGAGGTGACCAAAACAGTTGTAAGCAAAGCCTATGAACGAGGAGGTGATGTTAGTCTCCTCAGTGAGAGATATGAGACCAACAATTGCAGCTCAGAGATGGCAAAGATCAGAGAAGAATCAAGTAGTATTGACAAAATCCTTAGTGGCAAATTATCTCCAAGCATAAGAAGAAAGTGTTCAAACACGGTATCAGAGTTGACCAAGGGCTGGAAACAGATGGAACTAGAGGACAAAGAGCAGTCTAAGGAAAAACTGCTACTTAAGTGCCATGCTGACAGTCTGGATACAGAGGACAGTGGCTATGGGGAAGCAGAGGACAAACTTGAGCAAGAAGACAGTGACAAAGAGGTGATGGCAGCGAGGATTAAGCGACCTATGCCAACTTCGTAAGTAAAACAACTTCACTACTTTGTCACAAATGGTCATCAGACCCTGAGAGAGACACAGGTTTCCATGAGGAAAATGGAGGGGTGGGGGAAAATGGTAGGGTGTAGTCAAAAATAAACTATTACTATTGAAGAAAATTAAAAAGAAATACAGGAAACCTTTCATATATCTCTCTGTGATTAAGCAGTTAGTCAACAACTCTGACTACAGCCTCGAGACTATGGCCTGTGTGCTATACAGATAAGAGACACAGAAAATTGTATTTGGGAAATGTTAGTAATATTTAATTTTCACACTGGATTTACTGGTTCATCAATGTCATTACTTATCTCTTAATACTTCAGTCCATGTTTCAGCACAGCAATTTTTACCTCATCAAAAGCTTAAGGCTCTCTACTAATTTCAACAAATGTTAAGTCTAGAGTAATATACTTAAAAGTAATATTTCTAAATACTTCCTCTTTATTTTGATTAGCATAGATTGTAAATATTTTCAGGAAAAATTTGCAGAGAAAGTCCAAAATACGCATGGCAGGAATGACTTTTAAGGACATCTTACCAAAAGCTGGGTTTATTACTTCTCTTTAGAAACTTTCAGTGGACTTTTAATTCATCAAGTCAAAGAACAGAAACTTTCACACAAACTGGGATCACATACATTAGAAAGCATCTAGTCTGCTTCAACATGCAGTATGTTATAAATCATTCATCAAAAACTACATCTGTATCATCAATAGGTTCTTCAAAGTCAAGGTCTTTCTTTGGGTATCATATGGGGCAGGGGGCCAGGAAGAATGTTTACTGAACACGTTGTGGAACTAGAAGTTCCTCACATACAGACTTCCTTATGCTTGTGAACTGTCTGAAGAAAAAGGAAGCAGAATCTGTTATTTACCTATGGAGTTATTACAGGTTCTACTTAAAATTTGGAATTAACTAGCAAAATCATAAAATCAGACAGTTTTGATTAATACTTCTTTCAGTAAAAGGCTCATGCTTGAAGTTTACTACACAACAGCAGACATGTATTAAATTTGGAAGCCAGGTAGTCAATAAGTAGAGTTCAGCCATAGCCATGAAGTCCTTGGGAAGTCTCCCAGAAGAGCAGAGGAGCAGCAGATGGTGGTAGAAATTCTTGTTTCATTTCTCAAATATCTCTAGCAGAACCCCTTTTCCAGAAGACAGCTACAAACAGTTGTGCTGTGGCCAGACTTGCCAATGGGCAGATGCCAAACTAAATAATCATTCTCTTGTCAGCAGACTATTAAAAGATCTATAAATCCAATGATGCAAGATGGAAAACTGCAGGCAGCTTCTACAGATACAACGCTGCTTGTTCCAGCCCTCTGTTCTACAAATGTGGTAATGACTTGGAACAAAACCAGCAAACCTCACATCTAGCTGTAATATTGGGATGAAGGACAGCACAACCTGAGCCTAGGCAGAACCAAGGCTGGCTGAGGCACAGCCCATGTACTGCTGGGCAGGGAGGATAGCTGAAGGCACAGCTTGAACCAGGCAGGGAAGGAAGAGGCTGGGTTCCTACCAGGAGCCATCCCATGGTGGATCCAAGTCTCTGCTGCTTCTTCCCTGTGTCCATCACTCACACGCACAAAACGTGAGCTGAGCAGCAGGCAATTTGAGAGGACACAGCAGGGTTTTCACCCACCCAGTCAGTCTCTTTGTAAAGGAAAAGCAGGGCAGCAGGAATGAGAAGATCAGAACTAGTAGATTCATACCAAAGCCTAATCACCATTTCAGAAATGAAAAACTGGGACCAGCACTGATGAAAATGTCAAAACAGACTTTGTGATCACACAAGCAGTTCCATTCCCACTGCTAAGGTTTTACACCTCACAACTGATGAGTGTTTACTATGACCAGCATTAAACTGTGACTAACATTGTCATGGATATCTACCATGTGGCACTTTTTAGCAAAGCTATCTGAACACATGCAGCTGTTTTAACTATTCCAGTGGGGTATTAAAACCATGCTTTGCTGCACAGCTGACCAGACACCTCCCCATAAGGAGCAAATGGATAATAGCCAAAGAAAAAAATGCTCCCCAGAAACCTAGAGCTTGAAGTTTTTAGCCCCTGCCTTTGTGAGAGGCTAAGTACACTGTCCTATGATAGAAGGTAGGATTTCAAAGACTTCACAACCACAGCAGGAAAAGAGGATACAGTTGCATCACATATCAGCAAATAATAATTAAAACAAATCACTCCCTTTAAAAATGCTATAGTAGAAACAAATAAGCTATCTTTCTGTTAAATTTTCTATTTTCCTCATATGCCTAATTTGAGTGCTGATACCTGGGGAAAAATAATCCATTAGCAATATTTACAGAGGTGCAAATAACTGAAATAACACTTTCTGTGTTACTTACAACAATCTCTTCCACCAAAATCTGACACAAAAATAATTCCCTGAACTTACAGTGCTGTTATCAGGACTGGACTTTTTAACTTCTCATTTTAAAAAAAATATTTTATAGCCTTAGAATACATTATCTCAGCCTATACTTTTCTGGATCTCTCAGTATGGCTTAATCTTCAAAAAGGTCTCAAGTATATGGCTATTAATGCAAATCTCCAGTTTTTCTCATTATATGCCAGGAAGAAAAATCAATTTTTTTTCCCTTGCATCAGCACCTGCATCATTTCTAGCTGGGATATTTACTACAACTACAGTAAGGTTGCTTGCTTAGCAGAAGGCACATTAATGCCTACAGACCTAGGAAATACAATTACTTTCTATTCTTTTTCTGTTGCTTAGGACTCAAAGATGTGCAACAGTGACACAATCTCAAAATATTAAAGCGATCCATACTTTTCCTTCCCTGAAAGAATCATAGAGAACACAGAAATGAATATTACCTTCTTGGAAGTTCAGAATGCATTTACAGTGATTATTCTAGTTAGTAGGTTAATTTACTTGATTGCTACAGGCAAAGCAGTTCTTATATTAGGTTAATGCTCACAAGTTTCTTTTTGAACCCACAATCCATTTTGTAGGTACTGTATAAATATGAAAAAAAAATGTGTCTACACAAATACGGTTTACAGTGTTAGCTTGTCACTAAGCTAAACAACAGGGGAAACTGCATTTCATCAGAAATGGTTAAATTAGATGATGCATTAAAAAAACAGATAGTAACATTAATGTTTTTCCAAATCCCACAGAGCATGCTAAAAGCAAAAGGACAGGCACGATGGCGCTTTTCTGAACCACTGATGTGATGATTAGGGTAAGAAAGGTGGTAATACTATCCAGCTAGAAAAGAGAATTCAAGGTTTCAATAGGAAGAGAATGCTTACTAGAGTGTAAAATAAAAAGAGGTAACAAAACCTTTATAGAATTAGGCTCCCTCTCTCTATCTCTTTCACCTCAACCTGAGGAACTGAAGCTGCAGGACTCTCAGGGTCATGGCCCTTAGAGAGAAAGGGGAGCAGCAGGCCATGGCTACAGGATTAGCTCTTCATGATGGGATCTGTTCATCAGTTCCTAAAACTGTAGGTATCACTTATTCTAAGCCATATTGAATTGCTTTGTGTTTTTAATCCCTCCCTTCACTGCTACCTTCCTACCTGAAAAGCTGGGGAAGAAATCTGAGTTTCATCTGGAGCTAGGACTGCACTAGCACAGGGCTTCTATGGCTTTTGGGAAATCCATACATTCCAGGAGACAAATTGCTCTACATAACCCTACCCTGGACCCACAGTTCCTCTGGGCAATGAAGGGCAAGAGGAAAAGAATGACAGCTTTCCCTCTCTTACGACAACAGCTTATATACAGAAGGGTTCGGTTTATTGGTAGGGGGAAAAAAATTTTTCTAGCTTTATCCCACTGATGTATTTTAATGCTTTTCTGCCAACACTTACCTGAAAATCACTTACATGCATTAAACCACAGATATATACACACTGCCTACTCTCAGGATCCTCTGAAGCCACACTATAGAGAAAAGGTTCATTTACCTGACAACACATGCACGCCTGAACGTTCTGATGCTTTTCACCAAATTGATGGGGAAGAGTATTTTGGAGCTCATTTAAATACATATTTCCTCAATATAGCTAAGCCGGGCTAATGGCAACTCCACTGCTAAAAGAATAATCCTACTCTCCTGCTCCTCCTTCTATCCCTGGAACTGTCTGCACTTCTTGCTCTGGCACTAACACTGCTGCCCAGCACTGCCATTCTTCAGGTGCACAGACCTGAACTAAGATAATCTCTACTGCTCCTATTCTTTCTCTCAACAAGCTTAGTGGAAAACAAAGGCATGCCTAAATGGGAGGGAAACAACATTTTCTGCAGGCTTTCAGTCCTCTGTACTATTTTTCTAACTGTTTTTTTGGCTTTCTGGTGTTACTGTTAATATCCAGCTGATGTTACTGGGGAGGTTTCAGAGCAGCATTCTGGGGAGTAAAAATATTAGAAAACAAATTACTTTGGAACAGCCAGAGCACAACATACTCCCTAGCTGAGCTCTATACAGACACAATGACAGGATGTAGACAGCACAAAGATTAGCTCAGACTATCTATAGCTCCCTCACAACATGTGAGATTGGCCACTAGAGGAAAGAGTATCAACAATTTGTCTGCCTAGAGTCATCCAGCAATAAGATGTTGCTATGCACAAACACATACACACAAAATCAATAAGACCTCCAAAGGTCTTTCATCATCCCTTGACCTTGACAAAAATCTCTCAGAAGCCCTGAGTCCTTTCAGACACATACCCTGCCAGAGGGAATACAAATTTTCGACTTCAGTAATTGTTCAGAATCATGCTTAATAAAATGTATAAGCAAAGACAGAGGTACTGCACTCTATTAGCTTTTTGTTATTGTTTTAAACAACATCTATTACAAGAGACAGATTTTTTCTAGTCACTACACACTGTTTTATAACTAAGAACACCTGAGGACCCAGTCCATGCACTTACAGTTATTGTAATCTATAGCATCAGGGCAGGTAGATTTCAGGCTCAGTACCCTGGTATTGAGAAATGGAGAGCTGTGTGACTGACCAAAGGCATAGCAAGTGCAGGTAATCAGGAACAGATTGCTTTGCTCCCAAACAGAATTAAGTCATTCTGGCCAATTGGTCAAAATGGGCTCAAATCTAGGCTGAAGGGTGGTAGTGTAGATGACATCAAAGTGAGAACAACAAATTTGCTCTTGAGTGCAAACTAGAACACAGATTAAAAGGCTTCAAAGAACTCATTTAGAAGTAGTGAACTTGTGCCACCTGGTGGTTAGTATCTCATCTGGAAAAACACAGCAAGCAAGTTGAGACGAGGTGAGTAGCAGAACCATGTAATTAAACGCTAAAAGGCAAAGCTCAAATTCCCTTTTTGTTTCTTTCAGTGCAAACAGCTTTACTGAAGAAGCACGCAGCAAGGCCCGCAGAAAATACAGCTCTGTCAACAGCCTGAAGGGCAGGTGGCAAGACTGGGCTGACCAGCACATTGCAACCCAGAAGCTGAACCCCTTCAGTGAGGAATTTGACCACGAACTGGCCATGTCCACACGCCTGCACAAAGGAGATGAAGGCTACGGCCGTCCTAAAGAAGGAACCAAAACTGCTGAAAGGGCCAAGAGAGCAGAGGCCCATATCCACCGGGAAATTAGAGACTTGTGCCTCATCATCGAGTCAATGGCCAAGCCACGGCCCGACGGCAAGATCCAAGTCACTTTTGGGGAACTCTTTGAGCGATACGTTCGTATTTCAGATAAGGTTGTTGGGATTCTCTTGAGAGCCAGGAAACATGGGCTGGTGGACTTTGAGGGAGAAATGTTATGGCAACGAAGGGATGATGATGTCATAATTACTTTATTAAAATAGTATGCTACAACCAGAACAACTTGGTTTGGTAAGCCTTTAGTTCCCTCCTGCTACTAGCATCTGCACATTTGGAATATAAGATTCCCCTATTCATACTCACAGAAGGACACTGAGCATCGAACTGTATTTTTTTACCTATTGCATGATAACACAAGCATTCAAATGGATTACCAAATTAAAAATAAAGAGAAAATCTATATTAAATATAAGCAGATGATTATTAAAAACCATAGCAACAAATGAATTCAAATTTTTACTTGTTCTTACAGTCAAGATCTTCCCAATTATTTAAATTGGGATATCAGGAATATAAACAATTCCAAATCAGAAGGTGAATGACAATTTTAAATCAGATCAAGTTTTTGATTGTGAAAGTCATCTTGTGCATGCATTTTCTAATTCATTTATTTAAAATGCATTTGTACACAGAAGCAACTATTCCACATTCATTTCCCTCACAAGCAGGATATGCAAATACTACTGCAGTATTAGCCTGTGGCAACTTGTGACATCATTTTCTCTTATTTATCACACACAAACTAGGAAAAAATCCTTATTTTTATAAATGAAGTTTTATATTTAATATATTTCTGTTACTAATTTATTAGATTGTTTCATATTTAGAATTGTGAATGTTGGAGACAAAAACCCTAGAGAATGTAATGCACACACACAAAAATTGAATAGATAGCCACATAGAAAATACCTCCTGTGCAATGTTGTGCAATCTGTCATCTCATTATCTATGTAAATACAATTCTTATAAATAAAGTTATAAAACAATGTGTAACATAAAAAAGTCAGGTACTATCATGTCTGTGTATAGCAAAAGAGTGACTACAATCAGCATCTTCCACTGAAATGCACCTCTCTGAGAAAAAATACAGAAACAGTGTTCATAATTAGAATCAACTAACTTTAAGGAAAATGGTGTTTGATATTACACAGAAACTCTGGCCTTTTACAGCACTTCTTGTTTGAACTATTCTGGTGTCACTGAAGTTTTTCAGTCCGCATGACAGTGGAGTCTAAGGACCTAATACTTTCAGTTCTTAAAACTGTTTGTGTTATGCACAAATCTGAGAAACAAATCTATAATCTCTATAACACTGGATTATACAGATCACTTTCTCTAAACCACTACTGTAAAAATAGCTGTCCTGGTAAAAACATGCTTCATGTGAAAAGAATTTTTTCAAAGGAAGATTCCTAATCAAGTAACTTGCATAATGAAAAAGAAGTGGGTTTTTTGCCTCACAAGATTCTTTCAAACTGAAAGAGCAAATATCTTCTTTCAGAAGAAAAGGTGTATGAACATCTTGTCGCTGTGATTAAAAAAGGTATTGCTATCTTATGAGTACATATATTCTAGTTTGAAACTGTAATGAATAACTGAGTAAAATATTCTTTAAGCCAGCAATACAAGAACTGATTACTCTGTCTGTTGCAGGTCTATATAAATAATATTTTAGACGCAGTTGTATGTTGTGAATCTAAGGAATGGAAACAAAAATTTAAGATGGATTAGGTGGAACTTAACATTTTCTTGAGCTCTCTCAAACTCCTCAAGCTGATCTGCAAAACTGACCTCAGTGTAATACTTACATATCATAACATTTAGCTGCATTTCTTACCTTATTTTTTATGTCTTTAAATAATGATCTTTACAGATGTCTAAACAGTCTTGAGGAAATTTGGTTGTCAAAGGAATAAATGAAATGTAAATAAAACCCTTACTTGATTAGGTTCTGGGTTATTCCTCCCACATAGTAGAGAAGACATATGTGTGCATATTCTGTGAAGTAAAACATCAGTAAGTTGTTCTAAAATGTACTTATATTCTCATTTTTACCTCTCTATGAAGGTTTCCCTACCCAAAGCACCAGAACAAACTTCAAAGGCACACAGAAATGAAACAGTCCTTCTACAAAATACCCGTACAAAGAACACACATTAAAAGCACATAAGTATTAACCAAATTACATATTTCTGTTCACAAGTACCCTCATCCTACCACAGGGCAACACAACAGAGATCCAGTTCACTGCAAATGTTATTTTCAGTGTCATGTTTATGTGTGGCTTGAAGCCCAAGGGCACCTCACCATTAGATGAGGAATCAAATCTATTGATTTTCACTCACTGACCCAAGACAGTAGCAGTGATATATTTTTGTACTGAAACACTCAAATTGTAGTAGAACCTTTTTTAGACGTGTGTTTCAATGTTATGTGTGTTCATAGCATGTAGTAGGAGCTTGTGCTTTGATATGAAGTCTATGCCTTCACCTTCAGGGAAACATATGGAATACATCTAGGCAGGTATTGCTAGAAGTAGGAAGCAAAACAACCTTCTTGGCTTAGGGCTTAATCCAACAAAGCAGCCTGGAGAAATTGCAGAGTAAATTAAGTTTCTTCACTTCTTCCTATCTGTTTGATAGGAAGATGGATGTGTGGAGTGCCTCTTCTACTCACACGGCACTGCTTCTAGTGAAGAAATCACTAAATGAAAGGAAGGCAATAATTGCTGCAAAAAATTTTCATTCTCATGAGAGCCACCTCTACCTTGTTGCAGATCCAAAAAAAGATCACAAACAGATCTAGCTCCATCATTTTAGTGCTCTTGCCCCACACAATGCAGGGAGTCAGACACCTGACTTGGGCTGAATAGTGCTGATATTCCCAAATGCAGCCAACTTGCCCCAGGTTCCTACGGTAAATTAAGCATTCACTCTGGAGGGGCAACTATTGTCCTGACTGCCCAAATGTCTGAAAATAAGCATATCTGCACCTAAGTTAATGCTGAGGTTCATAAAGTTTCATCCATTCAAATATTTGTGAGTAAGAGTTCACTGACAATTGACTTTTCTGCAGGCTCCTGTACATCCACCAGTAGTCACTGTGGGAAAGACTAGAACAGTTTCATAAACTGCATATATACATAAGCTGCATACTGGGGGTAAGAGAGGTAAGGAGGTCTAAACTGCAGGGCAAACTTCTCAGCTAAAGAGCAATTTGGTGACAGATGAGTTGAGAAACATTCTGTTTTCTTCTTTATGGAATGTAGCAGAGAGAACTGAACTTCCGTAACTTTAATTCAAACACATTCAGCAACCGAATGGACTGGTGACACATGATGAATTTAAATTTTCAAAATTTAGCTGATGGCTTTTTATGTATCAGAACACTCAGATGTAAGTGCATTTATATTTACCATATAGAATAAACCCAAGATTTCTAGAGAAAGGTAACATCAGATCAATGAACGTGAGGGAAGACTGGCCTTCAAGCTCATAAGCTCTCTTCTCTCTTTGTCTTTAATTCCTTACATCAACTGTGTAAGAACACAATCCCTGGTATACAGCATAAATCTATCACTCACTGAAGATGACTTCTTAAGCCTCCAATTCATAGCCACTACAATGAATAACTAAAAGCTTCATGAAACAAAATTCCATTTTTTTTCCCCACTCAAAATACCTTATTTTCAACTGGATGAAAAATCCACACGTGCGATGTGACTAATAATTTGTCTCATACTGTGCTCTATCATTTACTTTTGAGTAGGCAGTACCATGCAAAGCCTTTTAAACTGTGACAAGGTTTTGTGTATGAGAATTATTAAATATTGATATAGTTCATGTTGTACGGAAGTGTTTCATGTAGGTTAAATGTTTTCTATCATTTTTTACATAAAGACATGTAACAAACTGCCCTGGTTTCAGCAAGGCAAAAGGCGATTTTCTGCCTTGTAATTCTGCTTTCATCAAAGTTTCTTGTAAGTAGCTGCACTTGCTGAAATTAACAGCAAGTTTCTCAGACATTGTCTGATTCTAGGACTGATAACACTTGATTTTTATAGTTACTGGTAGAGCCTGGTATGCAGAACTAAGGCCACTGCTCAGTTCTGAGGAACTGAGCCCTCTGGAAGTAGAAAATGAGTAAAGAGCTCACACCTGCAGCCCTCCATTAGGGAGGAACAGACAAGATAAATGACCAAAATTGACCAGAGTATTCCACCACATGCATGTAATATTCAGTATAAATTTGAGCGATCACGAGGGTCAAATCCCTTCCTGCTTCTCCTTCTTCACCTGTCCCTGTTTGCTTCAGCCCCCTTGGAGGATTCCGTCCATTTGTCTGCCTGTGGTCCTGATCCATGCCAGCCTGAATCTGTGTGTTCCTGCCCCCAGCTCCCGACTGCTGCTGACCCCAGGATTCCAGCCTGGACTTTCCCAGGGCTGCCCTGCAGCCTCGGTGGTGATGTTGGAGTTATTGGGGGAAAGGTGGTATCAATTTTCCTGTATATTTGTATATATTTAGCAATTTTTTTTCTTATTTATCATTACGGTTTCATTAAAGCTGGGTAGTTTAGTTTCCAGCTCATAAGTTTCTCTCCCTTATTCTCTCTCCTTTCTTTATCAGGGAGGGGGATTAATAGAGGACATCTGTTATTTGGTTTAATTCCGGGCCAGTGTTAAACCATGACACAAACTTACACAAAGTAAGGTGAAGAAAATAAACCTGAATTCATTAAAAAACAACTAAACAAAAGTATCCTACAAATTATCCATTCTTTCTGTCCTCCTATAGTGTAACCACAAGATTCCTGTGAAACCAGTTTGACTTCTGACAACTGTAAATATTTTGCTTAAATTCTAAGTAGTAAGATGTTAAAGCTCAGAAACTGCTCGATTAAAGCAGTCTTCATAGACTGTATTTAAGAACTGCTTTCCTATTTCTGGCTTCCTTCAAAAATAAAACCCTTAACCTATTAGGTAAAAAGTGAATAAATCAGTTACTTTTATGGTAAGCTTGTAGTTGCACATTATTTTCTTAAATACTGTATTCACTCTCCCTAATGCTTTATTTGAAACAGATTTTCTTCTGATAAGTAACATCTCCTTCATTTTCCTGTGCTGCTCTCGCAAGGGTTGTGCAATTTCATGGAAAAGCAAAGGTCGATCCTTGGTACCAAAAACCCCATCATCTCTTCTGCTGCAATAGCCATGAGGTACATTTTCCATACTCTGAATCTATCCATGCTTAAGCAACCGCATGGAATTTGAATCAAAAGAAATAAATATGACTTTCATGCCTTAATATTTTTTCAAGTCTTCCACCAGTTGCTGCAGTGGCTTGAAGTCAGAGGATGGTTCACTGGATGCATATCCCACCCACTGAAAATCAGCTCCCTCCCCATGACAATAATTAATTCTTTAAAATATTTCTGTACAGTCAGGGTTCAGTATTAAAGCTCATTTTTAAAACAAGGGAAGGCTGCTGAAATTAAATTTGCTGTAGCAAAAAGTGTAACATTTGTGGAGAGATGTTCAGTTGCCATTCATCTCCAGAAAAAACACTGACAAGACTGGCTGCTAGGGTCATGTCTGCATTGCACCACACTGACATCTCGACTAAATAGCAGAGTAACTACTACAACAGACACTCAACAAGAATTGCAAAGCTTGACAGATAAACAGGAGAGTAAAAAGCAGAGCATAAACCACAGAATCACAGCACACTTATGTAGGAAGGGGCCTCCAAGATCATCCAGTCCAACCTTTGACTAACACCACAGTCAACTACTATTAAGCCATGTCCTTAAGGACCAGATCCAAATGCCTTTTAAATGACTCCATGTCCTGGGCAGGGCATTCCAATGCCTGCAGATCCAATGTTGGTGATACTGCAGCAGGAAAGCCAGCAAGACCACTTAGGTCTGTAGGTACTACAGAAAGAGCCAAGTGCAACAGCTGGACCTGCTCACTCTGCTCCAGCACCACAGTGTGGCTCTGCTTCATATTGCAGTCACATGTACTCTCTTAAGGGGAGAAAGAGTGAAGGTTTGTTCCTTTAACTGAGCTCCCTAGTGCTGTGACCATAGCAAAAAATCCTGATTACATGTGAGTAGTGTGTTTTTAATCCTTTCTGAAGACTAGATTTTATGCACACATGCCAACTCCTGTACAAAAAACCTCACAACAACGTACATATAGGTGAGCAGGAGGATGCAATAATGAGCCATACCTGAAAAATCATTTCCTTTTGCAGATGATACAGAAACAAATAGGATTTGACACAAACATGATTTTGAGCTGAAAAATATTGTAAGAATCCCAGGTATCTAAGCAAAACATCAAGTTAGTCAATGAATACTGCATGCTGAGACAGCACATTTTGTCATCGCAATTTCAAAATGTAGCTCATAAAGCCTTCAGAATGTCAGACCTCAACTCTTTACAATCATAGAAGCAAACCTTGCCAGAAAAAATAGAAAGGGATTATAATGCAGAAAATTTGACAAACTGAAAGA
Organism: Phaethornis superciliosus; assembly: GCA_023637945.1. Taxonomy (NCBI): domain Eukaryota; kingdom Metazoa; phylum Chordata; class Aves; order Apodiformes; family Trochilidae; genus Phaethornis; species Phaethornis superciliosus. The sequence goes on from JAJQWJ010000002.1 coordinate 18,494,141, forward strand.
CAGAAGATTTGAAAAACTGAAGACAGAAGGCACATCAAGACAGTGCCTTAGATCACACACAATTTTCTGCATCTGTCAAACAAGCTAACTACCCCTTTGGTTAACAATATGGATCTGCCATCAACTGACTGTGCATTACTCTCTTTAGTTCTTTACGCAGCCTCTCACAGCGTAAGTATTACAACAAACTTTTAAACTTCAACTCAAACATCTTTCTCTGCTACTTAACTAATTTAGTATTTATGCGAGTGTGAATGCTATGGTACTGCTTACTACACTCTCCAATGTGCACTTTTTTCTTTTCCCATGTGCCTTTCCAAGACTGATCCAGTACTCGGACACATTCAGCTACTAAGTATTTGCTGTGCTTTTATATTGTTTTTCTTAGTATAATTCTTCATAAAATTCTTCACAGTATCATTTAAAATCCTAAAATAGGCTTTAATTGTAATTTAATGTACTTGAATTAATGGGTTTTGTCAGCAAGGTTAATCTGAGAGGTTTTTTAATTTTTTTTTTTCCTTGAAAATAGATGAACCCAGAGTATTTCATTCTCTGCTTCCCACTGGGCTTTCAAAACCAAAAAATCCCCCGCAGGATGAGCAAACGCATCCTATATATTCAGTAAAGTTATTAAATGAACAGCAATAGCCTGCATTTGTGCTTCCAAGAAAACTCCAACTTCTAAATAAACTCCAACTCAAGTTTATTTTTACATATATTTAGATTTATTTGCTATACATCACTGTGACCTTATAGTACTAAAATCCATTACAGGATTTTGTTGTTATAATAATCAGTCTTAACTCCACAAAGACAATAATACTGCTGTGGAAGACCAAAAGGGAGAAAAGCAATTTGAATTTATTTACAGTTCCTTATTTTGTAAACATTTAGTCTAGACATGGTACTAAGTTCTAATAAGGATAGAGAGCTATACACAGAGACAGGAAACAAAGCCCTGAATTTCTATTAATATTGAGCATTAGCATATTATAGATGAAACATCTGCCCTTTCTCAATACCATAGCAGTAAGCTGTCTTCAGATAAGTTTGTAAAACTTTCCAGAGATGTAAATATTATGAAATAATATACAACTACATCTACTTAAGCCAACCCATTTGGCTTTTATTCCATTTCTAGAATAATTTAAAGTGCTCTAAGCAACCCGTCAACCAACACTTTTCTATAATAACAAAACTACTTTAGACATTAATTTACAAGGTAATATACAATGTTCATCTGAAGTAGCTGAAATTTCAGCACAAAGTCAGTCACTGTCACACTTAACAGCTTTTTTTTTTTTTTTTTTTTTTGTTGTTGTTTCGTTTTTGCAGAACATAGAATAAAAGCTTTGAAACAAACAGTTTTGTTGAGCTGTTATTGCCACAATGGCTTATCAATTTTCCTACAAAAGTGGACAAGAGCTACTGGAACTGTATTCTAACCTGTCATTTTTTTTGAGGTCACATGACAGTAAATTTGCATATTCCACAAGTCTACAGAATTACAATATTGTCTACCTATAGTACATTATCTCATTTTAATCAGAGCTGGTGCTAACTGTAAATTTACAACATAGACCCACTCAAAAACATCACAACTAATTTTTTCTTTGGACAGGTAATAAGCTATATTCTTGGAGTTGATGTGCTACAAGGCTACAACAGTATAACAGTATATATCTGACACTTTATGTTGAAGAAAGATGCATCTGTTTCTGTAATTTTAATGCCCTCCTATAGCTACAAATTGTTCACTGAGTTTTGTTTGCTTTAGCCATTTAATTCTGTGGAACTATCATATTCTTACATTCCCTTGCTTTTTTTCTAAGTCCTTTCCATGTAGCTTAGTATTGTCAGTATTTGTCCCAAACCTGCAGATCATTAACAGCATGTGCAAAACACTTGTTAATACAATCATGCATGCAGCAAAAACACCTATTAATGAACTTTTTTCTAAACATAAACAATAAACAAGTGGCACTGTTGACTTTGAGTATCTTCTAACTTCACCATATGTACTGGTATGTGGTAAGAAGGAATGCCAGACTTCTCATCTGCTTGTGGCACCAGGAATTAACCCATCAGGACCAGTCTCTGCAGTATTGCTGCCAGATAACCCACACACAGCTTTCTTCTTATACAGGTTCACAGAGGGCAACTTCATACATAGACATAATCTGAATACAAAAATAATAACCTATATTTGATGAAGCAGCCCCTTAGGAGGATTGCAGAAAGGTGCGTGTGGGAAACCTGGGAGGCAACTGCAACAAGGATACGAAAAATTTGTAGGCTGCAAGGCTCAAAGTAACTAATGTTAATTTTTAGTCAACATAGTGTATATTTTGTAAAAGTTCCTACAGCTTAGAAAAAGTGGGACTACATATGACAGATGCAAGAGCATGAAAATAAGCCTGCTATTTCTAAATAATAACTAGATGGCCATGTTGAGAAACTTACAAAAAAAAAAAAAAAAGACTGTGCATTGTATTGCTCGTAAGGATTTTTGAGCTGCACTGATTCATTACAGGTTTGGGACAATACCCTGTAGAAATTGTTAAATACTCATTCAAAAGCCCAGATTTCTATGTCTTGAATAGTGAAGTCTTCTCGCTTAGAAAGTGTATGATTCCCAAAAGTTTTACATGAATGACTTCTTCCATGGTAGAGATCACCATCGAGCCAAAGAGCAAACTCCCCTCTGCAAGACAGATAATATATTAAATCAATAGACTGAGGGAGTAAGCATTGAACTTAAGAATTTATTTTTCATTCAGAATTCAGGAATGAGGAGGAATTATAACATCATTATTTTTCAGCACAAGTACCTCACAGCTGTTGACAGTTGAAACTGCAATTGAATTTTTTTTTCATATTTATTTGTATTTTGGGAATATTCTTCTTTCAGATATTCTGAAATTAAAAGCTAACCAGAACTCCTCAGTTTTCAGCCCCTGGTTAATAAAAAGGTGTAATAGTACTCGTATATGTAAGGAGAATGCTGATAACAAATAAGGGAAACTTCCTAGAAGCTTATGCACTTGAGTGGTAATTAAAAAGGGGCGAGAGATCATAAAATTTCTGAAGACACTGGCATGTCTTGGGCTGGTACAGTTTCAATTCAAGCCTCTTCTAATTACACATAATTTTCATATTGCCATAACTTCAGAGTCATTACCTTATGTCCATTCTGAATACACCAAGATACAGTCAAGCAGAACATGCAAGGTGTCATAACCTTGCAGGGCTGACACTTGGTGCCACACTTTGCTGAAGACAAACTTCCTTTTTTAGTTACATGAACACAGGAGGATAAACATTTGACATACTTAATCTTTCTTGGCTGGTAACTGTGGACTCTTGATCAATCAAACTGAAGTCAAATCCAAATTTCCTTTTCAAAGGTGTGCAGATACACACACTTTTAATACTCAAATAAGAAAGAAACAACTTACCCTCCTCCGCCAAAAGCAAGGGAGTCCATGTCTCCTTTAATAAAGAACATGTTGTCTCCTGTCCATTTGAAAACCTAATAAAAAAAAGAAAACCAAAAAGCCCAGCAAGTTAAAAACACCTGAACTTTTCTGGGGGGAGGATGGAAAACAAAACATCAGACAGACTACAGGTGGTTAGAGGCCAATATCCAGAAAGAAACAGGAGACCCAGTCATGTAGGATATGACAGAAGGCTGAGGTACCCATTAACTTTTTTGCCTCAGTCCTTAGCAGTAAGGGCTCTGGCCACATCACCCAAGTTACAGAAAGCAAAGGCAAGGACTGTGAGAAGGAAGATCAGCCCATTTAGGAGAAGGGCAGGTTTGACACCATTTAAAGGACCTGAAAGTGCACAAGCTCATGAGACCTGACAAGATCCATTCATAACTCCTCAGAGAACTGGCACATCAAGGTGCAAAGCCACTGTCCATCATACTCCAGAAGACGTGGCAGTTCTCACTGATTGGAAAAGGGGCAAACATAAATCCCATTTTCAAAAACAGGAAAAATGAAGACCCAAAGAAACACAGGCCAGTCAATCGCACCTCTGTGCCTGGAAAGACCATGGAGCAGATCCTCCTGAAGGCTCTGCTAAGGCACATGGAGAATATGGAGGTGGCTGGTGGCAACCCCTATGGCTTTATAAAGGGCAAATCTTGCCCAAACTGGGACCAATGGTATTTAACACCTTTGTCAGAGACATGGACAGTGGAACTGAGTGCATCCACAGCAAGCTTACTGACTACACCAAGCAGTGTGGTGTGATTGATGCACTGGAAGAAAGGCCATTCAAGAGGTACACTTGGGTCCACATCAACTTCTACAGTTCAATAAGGCCAAGTACAAGGTCCTGAACCTGGGTTGGGGCAATCCCAAATACAAATACAGGCTGGGAAGAGAACAGTTTGAGCACAGAAATGAGTAGAGGGGCTCAGGGGCATTGGTTGATGAGAAGCTCAACATAAGCCAACGATGTGTGTTTCCAGCCCAGAAAGCCACCAGTAACCTGAGCTGTATCAAAAGACCCATGGGCCAGCAGGTTGGGCAAGGTGACTCTCCACCTCTACTCTGCTTTCATGAGATCCCACCTGGAGTACTGTGTTTAGTCAATCAATGCCAATTGCTCTCTGAGGGTTCAGCTCCCTGAACTGGATAGCCAAGATGAGGAACAGAATGAAGCCCCCATAGTCAAGGAGGAAATGATCAGTGCCCTGTTGTGCTGCACGGATGTGCACAACAAGTCTATGGGACCAGATGGGATCCACCCAAGGGTACTAAAGGAGCTGGCAGAAGTGCTCACCAAACCACTCTCCATTACTTATCAACATTCATGGCAAACTGGGGATGTCCCAGTTGATTGGAAACTGGCAAATGTAACACCCACCTACAAGAAGGTCCGAAAGGATGATTTGTACACCTGTCAGTTTGACCTCGGTGCCAGGAGAGGTTATGGAGCAGGTCATCTTGAGTACCATCACACAGTACATACAAGATAACAAAGTGATCAGGCCCAGTCAGCATGGGTTTATACAAAAGACAGGTCCTGTCTGACTAACCTGCTCTTATTCTACAACAAGATGACTCGTCTAGGGAATGAGGGAAAAGTGGTGGACATTGTTTATCTGGACTTTAGTAAAGCTTTTGACACTGTCTCTCACAGCATTCTTCTTCAGAAATGTATGGGACTTGGCTTGGATAAATATACCCTGCACTGAATAAAAAATTGGCTGGATGGCTGGGCTGAAAGAGTTGTCGTGAATGGAACTAAATCTGGCTGGCAACCTGTCACAAGTGGTGTACCCCAGAGTTCAGTGCTGGGCCCTCTTCTCTTTAATATCTTCATTAATGATTTGGATGATTTGATACACTTACTGAGTGTACCCTCAGTAAGTTTGCAGATGACACCAAACTAGGTGGCTGTGTTGATCTGCTGGAGGGTAGGGAAGCCTTACAGAGGGAGCGAGACAGGTTGGACCAGTGGGCCAAGGTTAATTGTATGAGGGTTAACAAGGGCAAATGCCAGATCTTGTGCCTGGGTCATAACAACCCCATGGTAAGTTACAGAGCTGGGGAAGTGTGGTTAGAGCTGTAAGTTGGAAAGGAACCTGGGGGTATTGGTTCGTAGTCAGCTTAACATGAGTCAGCAGTGTGTGCAAGAAGGCCAATGGCATCCTGGCTTGTATTAGGAACTCAGTGGCCAGCAGGAATAGGGAGGTGATCATCCCTCTGTACTCAGCTCTAGTGAGGCCACATCCTGAGTCCTGTGTTAAGTTCTGGGCACCTCACTATAGGAGGGACAGAGAAGTGCTGGAGCGTGTCCAGAGAAGGGCAACAAAGCTCCTGAATGGCCTGGAGCACAAGTCCTGTGAGGAGCAGCTGAGGGAGCTGGGGGTGTTTAGTCTGGAGAAGAGGAGGCTGAGAGGAGACCTTATTGCTCTCTTCAGCTACCTCAAGAGAGGTTGGAGAAAGGATGGAAAAAGCCTCTTCTCCTTAGTGAACTGTGATAGGACCAGAGGAAATGGACGGAAGCTGCACCAGGGGAGTTTTAGGCTGTATATTAGGAAAATATTTTTCACTGAGAGGGTTGTCAGGCACTGGAATGCCTTGCCCAGGACTGTGGTGGAGTCACCATCTCTGGAGGCATTTAAAAGGTGTTTGGACCTTGTAAGGACATGGTTTAGTAGTTGATTGTGGTGTTAGCCAAAGGTTGGACTGGATGATCTTGGAAGTCTCTTCCAACCTAAACATTCTGTGATTCTATGATTAGTTCTGGGGTCCTCAAAACAAGGACATGGAGATCTTGGAGCAGTCAAGAGGAGGGCCACAAAGACAATCAGAAGAACAGAGCACTTCTTCTATGAAGACAGGCTGAAAGAGTTGGGGTTGTTGAACCTGGAGAAGAGAAGGCTCTGGGGAGACCATATAGCAGCCTTCCCGTACCCGAAGGAGGCCTAAAGGAACACTGGGGAGAGACTTTTTACAAGAGTAGGTAGTGATAGGATGATGGGTAATTGTTTTTGACAAAATGAAGTTTGATTTAGGTTAGATATTAGGAATGTATTCTTTACTGAGAAGGTGGTGAGACACTGGACCAGGTTGCCCAGAGAAGTTGTGGCTGCCCCTCCCTGGAAGTGTTCAAGGCAAGGGTGGACAGGACTTTGAGCAACCTGGTCTAATGGGAGGTGCCCATGGCCATAGGGGGTGGGTTGGAATTAGATTATTCATAAGGTTCCTTCCAACCCTAATTATTGTGAATCTATGATCTAATGAAGTTATTAAAATACAACAAAATATTGTTATATATTGAAATATATATATTTGAAAGTGCAAGGAACAGATTTATACAGACAAAAATTCTTATGTTTTATTCTATATAAAATAAGACTATTCCAAAACCAGTCATCTTTGAATACTGAAATTTCTAAACAATTAAAAATACCAAGAAAATATGCTTATGTTAGATGATATGCCCTATTAAGAGGGTGTAGTTTGTCAATTTTCAAACAGACACATGGAAAAATTTAGAATAGAAATCAGTACAATGAAAGTCAGGTTGAACACTTTTTTTTTTTACTACAGGGACACTACAGATTTACCATGCACTTATGGACTCTGTGGAAAAATTAGTATGATGACATTTTTTGGGCTATCTCCTAGACGTTTTCAGATTTACTGTTATATTACTCTGTATGTATCTTGAGGTAATGCATATGGGGCATGAGGAGAGCCAGAACACATGAAATTATTACTGCTTACCTCAAAATCTGGAGAAAAAGTGAACATAAAGGTCTCCCCAGTTCCATAAAAGCCATCACTCACTTTAAATGGTTCAGATGCTAGTGCACCAAAAACCTGCAAGAAAAAATATGCAACAGAAAATACTTAACTACATAACATTTGAGAATTTCTAATGATAGTAACTGATAAATGAATAGGTTGTACACATCACCAGGTTTGAAGTTCACAGAAGGATAAGCCTTATGTGATATCATGATTCTAAATGCATCTATTGAGATACAGTATGGGGCTTTGTGTTACAATAAAAAAGAAAGTAAGAGGACTGTTTCTCAGTAAAAACTGAATGTTGTTAAAAAAATAATTAAAGGGTTAAAACCCCAAATCAGGAAATTCTTAGAAATGGTGAAAAACTTAAAAAAAATTCATATAAAAAGTCCTGTCCCTTCTTTCTTACTTCCTCTTCGTAGTCAACAAGGTTATTTGCAGTAAGTTCCTAGCTGTAACGGAGTTGCTATTTTTCATGTAAATTATTCATTCCAATCCAAACAACAGGCAAGCACCACTTGCCCTCTCTTATAACAGAGACAGATTTTAAATAAGCCTTAGCTGGGCAGTAGAACTATTTGTAATACCCAGCAATAAAAACATTGCAACAGTAGCTAAAAGGTCTAAGGACTGATTATTGGATTTTTAGAATCCAATTGAATTTGCTATACATTTCTCATGAACTAGAATAATTAAGAAAAAAAGCCCTGCATAATTATGCAAAAGCAATTATACTGTAATGAAGTACAATTGTCCCGAAACCCAGTATTTCTGTTGCTAGTAGGAATCTTGTTTCAACATCTGGAAGAGCAGAGCAGATGTAAGTATCAAGGCACTCCACTCGCTCCCTTGTCTGTTATGAGAAAGAGTGTGGTTTTATTCACATTAATTATCAAGTATAAGCATGGAACTGATAAGAGTCAGACACTGAAGACAGTGTCCTGACTTGGAATTTGTTCAGTATTTAAAGTTGAAATTATTTTCTTGAGCCCATCTTAAGAAATTTGTTAGCTGTAACTAGGTTTTCCAAGCATTCCTTACATGTTGAGCTCTACAGTAGCTGTTAACAAAGTGAGCATGTACTTCAGATCAGAAAACTTAAGTGTTTCATACAGTTATTAAGCATCTAGTAATGGCTGTCCCAGCTCAGTTTGGTGTTACCAGTTCAGAAAAAACACTGCTTGAAAATTCCTTATTTCTCAGGAATTTAATATTGTTCACAAAGTTTCTTTTTCAGAAACTTCTACTTGCAATAGAAGACAGCAAAACGTAAAGAGTTGTATAAAGAGAACATGTGCTTATTACAAATCAGAACACCATCCTGCTTTCCATTCTCAAATTTTCAGTGACTGGTTATGAGAAGAAAAAAAAAAAAAGCTGGTCATCAAATGAGTACGAGGGATAATTTTCTTCAAAACAGCCTGATAATGCATGTCAGAATGTGTCTCAAGTCAAACAGTTAAGTCATGCCAGATGCTCTGCAATCCTTTTGCTCTTTCAAGCACTCACCTCTTTCAAAAACTTAATTTTCAAAAGATGTATGTATAATAGCAAACAAATTAATTTGATGCAGGTAGGACTGCACATTGTATGTCACTGTTGACACCCCACTGTTACAAAGCAGAAGAGAGCTGAGACTTGTATACTGAATTTGTTTTAAGATGTAAGACTGGTTAATTCTCTATTACAGGTTCATTGTGCTCGAGACAATTAACCATGTATCAAAGCCCTAGATATTAGGTATTTGATAACTCTAGTCCCCAAGTTTCCATCAACTGAGTTGCTGAGTAACATTCTTATAGGGTTTTATTTGGTTATTTCAATGTTAAAACAATTATCTCCAACCCTGACTTCCTGCATATTTTCAATAACAACAGAATTTGAACTTCAAGACAGTGTTTCCTTTTTAATCTGATCTTTACTACCTTTACACTAACTGTGACTGTTAAGGTTAAAAACTAAGGATGAAAAAGTTAGAAGGAACACGCTATTTTCCATCTATTGCTGAGTTCTGCCAAAACTAGTACTACCTCTGTTTGTTTCATTCCATCCCCCCCTTTTTTTTTCCCTATTGCCTTTGCACATGTAATCTCTAAAAAGCCTACCTAATAGGCAAGATCTTTTTTTCCTTCTTGTGATTTCAAGTGTCTGGGGCAGTAGATTAGACTACAGAAACCTGGGTGTTAACTTCTCTCTGTGACACATTTTGTGACATACAACTGTTCCTACTGTATGCAGATAATGGAACTTAAATAGAGCAACCAACTGAATTCAAATTAAGAAAGTTTGACTCATGAACAGAACAAAATGGGCTGCTGCATTAGAGCAAACTCCATGCTTATATAACTACATGAATATTTTCCAGGAACTGCACAGGAAATAGTTTGGATCAACACCTTCAGGGGTGAGATTACATCTAGTAAGTAAATGTAAGTTTAAAAAAATGACGTAAATACAAGATTTCATCAACAATTGACATTGCTTGAGGGAAATTAATCTTCTCTTAAAACAATATACAGCCGTGACAATCCTAAACTATCTCAGTTCAACTTCTACACAGGGATAAACTTTTCACACACCACTCATTTCAGCATCTGCCCTGCAGATGATGGCAGGGCTGTCATTTGAATACCAGGAAACCACAAAGCTGGTAACATCCTAAACATACAGAAAACCTGATATGCTTCAGAGATTTTGAAGCTAGCTTCATATAAAGATATGTAAGTATTTTATTCCCAATTATAGATTAATAGACCCTCAGATGGTCTTCCATTCAGTTCCATACTCAACAGAATACTAATTCTGAAGCTACATTTGGCTGACTCAGTCTTGTTAAGCTTGGAGTATCCCCAGAACCAGAACTTCACAGCCTCTCTATGTACATGCTCAGTACATTGCCATGCTGTGTCTTGAAAGACCACATTTTTGCTGTAAGCAGCATTAAAAAAAAATCAGGCTTTACATCAAAAAAGCAATTTCCTTCTCAACAGTTATTTTAGATATTAGAGAAGTGATGTCTGTAAGATTTCTGAACAAGATGAGATTATTGTGGCTAATTGTTAGGGTACCTAAAATTCCCAAGGTCATGTCTCACACTTTTGTAGTACATATAACAGAATCTGAAGAATAAATTATCATAGAACTATATAGTCCTTGTGGTGATTAAGTGCATTAAATCCACTTCCAGACTACCACTTGTTTAGTGACTCCTGTTGAAATTTATGTTAACTTCTTTTTAAATGACACCAGAGCTTGGTGTCTTCATAAACAGAAGCAGATATGAACATACAGACAGACATTCCCTAAGAATGTAGATGTCTATAGATCTATACAGCACCTTTTTAGAGAATCTTATCCACAATCCTCTCTGAACTAAGTATCTTAGATTACAGGCAGGAAACTCAGAGAAAATATATATAAACACATGGTTCCTTGTTCTGGAAGGGCATAAGTAGTATCTATCTTAGCATACCGCTAGTGAATTATTTGAGGATACATTTTCTAAAAAAAGTACTCAGATTCTTTTTTAGTTCTGGAAAGCATCTTTATAGGACTACCTGCAACATGGATGCCACAAGATATTAAAGGAAAATTAACTTTTTTCAAACGATACAACAGCTTCTTTAAAAAAATGTATGATTGTGAGTAACTACTACCAAAGAGCATAATAGGCTACCATTATTTTTCATGACTGTAAATCCTTGCATCAAGAGAAGAAAGACTCCACATTGAATGAAGTTTTGAATGCAAAGGCAGTTTGAATTTAAGTTTTTGAATTTAAGTTTTGTGTTATTAAATACAAAGTCATTTCTCATTCCTAGTTTGAGAGGTTACTACTGAAAACACCACTCATTACACTGGTGAAGGAGTGAGCATGTAAAGCTTGACTGAACCTTTCCTTTTGTAGCTTATGTTGCTTGCTGAATACATGGATTTCACTCAGTCTTGTGTGGAACCTAGGTAAAGTCTGGCATACACTGTGAAAGATAAGTTCAATGACCCAAAACTCTGAGCAATGCTTTCATATATGTTCCTGGGCATGAGGCTCTAAGTTGAGATGTTATTTTTTGTTTCACAAAAAAATTTTACAACATGAAACATTACATCCAGCATTTATAACATGAGTGGGCAACCATGACACATTTTGAACATGAAATTAATATATATATATACACACACACATATATATATATAAAATAGAAGGTCATCTGAATACTTTCAGCAACAGAACATTTTTTTTCTGGGCTAGATAATTTAGTATTAAAAGGCAGATATTTTAAAAAATCATCTTGAGAAGCTAGTAAGGGAATCAGGGAAAGGAAGTTACCAAAACATATCTGAAAAGGTTGATGGTTCTCAAGATACCTCAAGACTACCAAATAGTTTTATAACTTCAAGAGTAAAAAATAAAGTTCCCCTTTAGAAGAACTTTTGGGAAAAAGTTCTACTCGCAGAGATTTAAAAGAGATTTTTCTTTCTAGGGCATCCTTGAGGCAGGAAAGAGACTTGAATCAAAGTCTCATGCTGCCGACAATGTTCACCTTTTATTAAAGTGAGGAAGGATGCTTCCCATTCAAATGGTGAGATGCAACCCACTTTCTGGAATTCAAACCCCAGCCAAAGGATAATAGAGAACCACTATGGAGACCCAAGGATTTATTAGTCAGGCAAGATCCTCCAGCCCTTGAGCTCGACAGAGATGGTGGCTGCAGTCACAGAATTTGCCACAGCAAAGAGTTGGCCACAGCTGGCGATGACATTCCAACTCAACGAGACCTTCTGGAAACAAAGTTTAAGGGACTATATTTCTCATGCTTTAAGTGTGATTAAAAAAAAAAATACTCTAAGTCTGTAATTGGGTATTATGAGACAAATGTGACAGTGAACTTGTATCCTTAAATTATTTCCTAGAAATGTAGTATTTTGAAAAAGCCTCTACATAACTATCAAGGGGAAAACCAGCTTGATATGCACAATTTTATCTCCCATGATGGACTGAAACATCACTTATTCCTTTATACTCCTCCAAGATTTTTCTTGATGGGTTCTACCTCCACACAGACATTTTCCTACCTGTCCATCACTGTCCTTGATAACCAACAGCACAGGTGTGTCTAATCCCAGCATAGCTCGATACAAAGTCTTCAAGCTCATGCCATGCTTTGCAGTACTGTAGACAAGAGTCCATGGGTATCCAATGGTCCGTGGTGGAAGAGACTTTGTGAGCTGTTAACAGGAGAACAACAACAACCCTTTTATTTAATACTCATTTTAGAATTTTTACGACTGTATTACGTATAAATGAAAGCTGATTTTGCTCTTCTAAACTACAAGAAGTGGCCTTTTAAGACCTAATTTAAATCTTCAGACCAACCCTGAAGCTTTACATGTTTATTTTCTGCCTCAGGTCTCTCCCACAGGTTTCTTTTCCTAGCTTCTAATCCTAGTGACCTGCAGGAAAATGGTTTAGAAACTGAGCATGTGTTTAGCAAGGTCTATAAAAGGTTTATCTAAAGACAGTAAAACCACATAATTATTCCTGGGTAACAATACTATGTCTCAGTAGTGGGGAACTAAATCATTCAAGTCAACAGGTAACAAACTGAAGGGTAAAATGATAGTTGCTCTCCTGTGCCTTGGAATGCAATCACCCTTGATCCAAGTCCTCAGTGAACACATTCATTGAGGTGACTTTGGACTGAACAGCAAGAACTGTGGTTCTTGAAATCTGAGTAACTGTTTTCAAGGAAGAATAATGTAAGAGCAAAGACATGAGATTAGTGTTGCTGTGTACTGGAAGCTATGATAAGGAAAAAAGCAACATTTTAGTTATTGTATTGTGCCTGTGAGTTCAACAACATGCGAGCTCTTCCTACTAGTGTGTGTTACACTATGGTCACAGCATCTGTGATACATTAACAATGCACAAGTAAAGAAAGACATATATAAGTTAATACCTTTTCAATTTGTTCTGGTTGTAGTAATTCACTGGGATCACTAAGATTTGGCCGGAATGCTTCAGGCTCCAGGTCTGTTTTGATATTTGTTGCCTGTTTTGAATTGGTATCTTCTCTTGTTGTTATCTACAAAAACAAAAGGAAGAAAATAAGTATTTCAATTGTATAAGCAGGAAGGATAAACTTTGCAGGTTTAAAATCATGCAGTTACTGATTTTCAGTTAAACAACTCCTTCAAAAGGTAAGAAATCCATTAGATCTTATCTGATCAAGATTTCCACTGTTTCCAATAGCAAGCCAGTACTCAACGATATACTAAGGATAAATTACATATGACACCTTATCAGAAATAAGCTATGTTTGCTATGCTAAAAAACCAAAACAACAAAAAAACAAAAGAGCCCTCATACACAGCTGAAGGACTTTAAAAGCTTTTCACAGGTTAGCTTACAGAGTGCTTCCATTTTAATACTGCCACAGCATTTGCACTAAAAGGAATGAAAAAACCCAGACAGAAAAGAAACCAAAACTTCAATACGGACACTTCTTAGTGCTTTTAGAAACAACATTCTTCTAGAGTACTTGTGAAATTTTTCAGATATCCAGTAGACATTTGGAAATAATGCTGTCAAGTAATGTGGGTAAAGCATCTAAATAGAGTTCCAAGGACTTGCTGCTCCATAGGCTGATCTGCTGGTGGGAATCAAACAAGAATTAATTCAGAGTGTGAAAAGGGGAGAGCAGCAGTAATACTGCTTGTACAGTGAGCTTTGGCATCTGGCAAAGATGCATTATGCATGAAGATCCTGTAGTAGTTTAAAATAATACATTTATCCTATTCAATTGTTGTAAATTGCCTTCAGTGAAGGTGGAAAAAGGCCATAAAATTCCTCATCAGATTTCATAGTTCATGACAGGTTCTTCCCCAGTCCACATTCACTGTCACTGTTAAACTTGATTGCCATGCGTTGAGAACTAGAGTAGGTGAGACTCAAACAGGTTTCCTTCTAAAAATCTTGCTGCAAGAATATTAAAAACTGGCTGTGGGGATAGTGAAATTTGACAGAGAAGTAGGACGAAGTAAAGGAAGTTAGTAACTCAAGCCATGACAGCAAGACTTAAAAAGTTGAGAGATTTCTAATGATTTCACCAGTCTGAACAAAGGGTCACTGAAGGTCAGACTGTCTGAATTATTTATACCCTGAATCCTGGAATTTCAAGACAACACCTGCCGAAACACCTGCCAACTCCAGAACAATAACCAGCATTTACCACATACCTCATATTCTAAACACACAGGACACAACCATGGTATTTCAAATACCATTATACTAAAATTTGCCAAGCTTTTGCAAAGAGAGCTTTCTTAGTTAACAAAAGAAATGTCAAGCCAAAGAAAACTCTAAATATAGGTAAAACTAAACAAATACACCACCTAAGCTGGAAAAAAGGATATCCTTTTCCTCCCTCTTAAGAACTATAAAAAAAGTTATTACCACAAATTCCTGTTACATAAAAATAGGCTTATAAGGTATCAAAGCATATTCAAACAATAACTTAATTACAATATTATTTCTTAAGAAAAAGTGCACTGAAATGGAGTATCAAGGAATTAAGAAGCCTAGATCTTCAATTTCTGCAGTGGAAGTAACTTAGTTCCTTGAAGAAGGAACATAAACTATACACTAATTTCCGTATCACAACAAAAAGTATTTTATCCATAAAGCTGCATGTACAACAAGAGGGCCAACACATTATATTACAGAGTGCCATCTATAAAACATCCTATTTGGTAATCCAACTCTTTTCCAGCTTAACTGCCTTTCATCCAGCATACACTACTGCTTCAACTCCATTAAAGTTCACACTACCTAAATGTACAGCAGAAAGCTTATTCCCTTTTTTATTCTGTAACTGACTAAAGCCCACCCTGTAAAACATGAAGAACTTGAGTTGAAGTGGTGTGAAGGAGGTTGGGTGCTTTTTGGTTAGGGCTTTTCGTTGTTGTCTGTGTTTTTTTGCCTTTTTAATTTATTACTATTACTACATTAAAGCCACTTTCTTCTAGAAAGTAGAAATGGACAAAGACATGTCTGTTCAAAGGTATCTGCTTGAACACAATGTAGTTTTGAAAGTTGCTAAATTTTTTCCCACTAGACTTTGACAGAGCAGCCTGACCTGTAGTCAGATTGCAGGGGCTTCTGAGGTTAGTTACTGCCACACAGGCACATAAATGGTCTCAGATCAGAGAGCTTATAGGGTCCAGCCCATCACATCAGATTTTTCAAGTCAGCCTAAACCTTGAGTTTGGGTTTGTAGGTAAAAGGTATTTTGCAAAGAGCTTTTGCATTACCAGGATATTAATACATGGATTCTCCTTCAACATTTGCCAGAAAAGGAACTGCTTTTTTCTCAAGTGGCAATGAGATTTTTTTTCTATTCCCAAAATTTTCAATTTTTCCACAGGAGTAGAACTGTAGTTTTGACATTCATGCTTGTTATTGATTTATGTGACTTTACTAAGTGAAAAACATTTTAAAGCAACGAAATATTAATTATTAGTAAGCAGGAAAAAGAAGCAAGAAAAAATGTTCATGTGTAATTACACAGTAGGTGAAAGAAGCCAATATCCAAGTAAAAAAAGAAAAAAAACCAAAACTTTTTAGTTTCAGCAGCTGGTTACTTCAGGAAAACAGAACACTCCATGCTTCAAAGGAGCTCTAAGTGATGCATTATTATACATCTCTAAGTTATGTATGACACATATGGTAGCTAATAGCTTTATAATTGTTAAAGAACTAAGAAATACCTAAAGAGAATGCAAATATCAGTTTAGAAGTCCATATCAGTGAACCTTCAAAAATCCAAACCCAAGTACTGTTTTCAAGTATTGATTTTGAAACAGACAGGTCCATTATCAGCTCTGTATGTATGACCTCCGCTGTGTTGAACTGCCTCAGTTACCTGCTTGCATAATGGTAAAAATACTTACCTATTTCACAGAAGTTGTGAAGATTCATACTTGCCAAGTACTGTGAGATTCTTGGTAAGTGATTCGTATGTAAAATTAAACACCCATGCAACAAGGTTTTGGATTCTTCAACCTGGTTTGCATTCTTTTTAGGAAAGCTTCTATCTAACACAACACACCAGTCTAAAGTGGAAGTTAAAACACATCACTGCAAGTCAATAAGTACTGAGAATATATTTTCAGATTCTGGCAGAAAACTCCTGTTTGAAAAATTTGGAAGTAATAATTCCATCATAAAATTACCGATTCCATCATAACATTGCACAAGTAAATATTTCCAAAACAAAGGAATTTTCTGCTGGATCCTTGTAGTGCCATAGACAAGACAAACCCATAGAGTGTGGGACTTGCCCTGATCAAAGACATTACAAAGAAAGATGGTTTAGTATCTGGAGATGGGGTTTAAACTACTGAAGAGGGCACCTGGAGACGTCTGCAGAGTGTGCGCAGTTCTTCGCTATTTAGAGCATCGATCCTGCGGTGATACTCAGCCACTGACACTACCTGAATATGGAGACAGGAAGACAATAATTCCACTGACAGTTGAAGAAAAGTAAAAAGGTAAGAAAGAAAAAAGTGGAGGAGAGTAATGGAAGGAAAATGTGCAATGATAACAAACAAACAAAAAGTGCTAAAAGATGCTTGTTTCTGCAAGGACAATGCACACTTAGATGATTTCAGACTTATGAGTAGACATAGCGAAATTACAAATCAAACAGTACTGCCACTAGCAGTCAGATATATTTCACCACTCTGGGATGAATATAGAACTGATATAGGTGTGCATAAAGTTACCAGTATCAGGATTTTAAATTAGAAGTCAATCTGAGTTGCATGCCTTAACCTAAACTTTTCAGCACAAAGTCCTCTCAAACACTCCCTACACCCAGATTAGTAAGACCTGTGAAGCTGGTTTGCTTTCCTAGATAAAGACTAGAAGCAAACCTCAGGCATCTTAGTAGGTTCTGGCTCCTCTATCTTACAGTAAAGATACAGTTAAAGACAAGGTATCAGGAATAAAGTTTAATAACACCCAGGTATCACCTCACAATATCTTTATCTCAGACTTTCCATTCATCTTCAAAGCTTCAAGAGCTGCTCATCTGTCAACACATGGACTACAAATAGCACCTCCACTTTGGCAGAAATATACAGCCAGAAAGCCTTTTGTTAGGAAGCTCTAGAACATGCTGCTCAGGTGCAAGCTGACTAAAGGACTACAACATTCATTTTGATGTAACTACAGCAAATAATGTGATTTTGAGAATGACTCAAAATCATCATATGTATGAAAGCATCTTAAACAGCTGGTGGAGAGATTAAATGGATGTCCCATGTAGTAAGAGTGTATTAAAAACTTCCAAAGCCTACCACAGTGCAAAGGAAGATAACCACAAGTCCAGCAGCTCCCCATCTACCTGCCCCTACTACAAGGAGTTTGGCCAGATACTCGCCACTGTCCTGAGTACAGAGCCCACAGTCATGCATGACTGGCTCTTGAGCAGCGATGGTTCACTCTACCCCATGCAACTGCAAGGCAAGGAAAAAGGAATACGTGTGACACCCTTTTTTTCCTACTGAAAAATCAGTAAGTACTAGAACTCAATTTATTTTTACCATTTTCTTCTGTTGTCTTAAAAAAAAAAAAAATGTTGTAAACTGTATGGCTTATGCATTCTCCAAGTCAAGTAGGTTTATGCAAAGCTTTAACAGTATTCCACTCAAGTATATAAGCAATAGTGTATTTTTACTTTCTATAACAGTCCATTGCAAAGTACATTGTCCACCCCAGCACTATATGAATGTAATCCTTAAAAACAGTAATATGAGGACTCTTTAGCCTTGTTATTTTTTAACCTCAGCCTTTTATCAAATGCGAGTCAGTAGTCATCTTCCAATGGGACACAAATGTGTGGTCACTTATAGACATTCCTTCAAAAACAAGTCATAAGCCTTGACACCATTATATAGTTGCTATTTCTCATCCTGGAATGTAAAGAAATTTACAGGCAATGCCATCTTGCCTTTGACCTGTCAAGCATATATTCTGTCCTTACCCTGCACCTGGGAGCTTATCAGTCCCTTTTGCTCAGTGATCAAGATCTGACACACTTTTTCACATGCCATAGGGGTGCCTGCATCCTCAGAACAGTGTGCACAAGTTATGTGGATAAACTTCTTACCTGAGAGAAACACGATTACTGATTCAAGTATCCACACAATGATAGCTCTTTGGCATCCTGAACCTGTTGTACATTGTCATACTACATCTTTGCCTCTGTTTTGGGAACAAAAGCTCACATAATGGTGGACCATTTGTTTGCAATGACAAACATAAGTAGCATGTCACAGAACTAGCAATAAGGAAAATTAAGAACGAGGAATCCACCCTCTCAAATGCAGTGCTTATTTGAAGTATACTTTACATACTAAACACTATGAGTAAACCACAAGGCAAATCTTCTCCTTGTCCTACAGGGGAGGTGAACAAGCAGAGGCCTGGCTGATACTCCCTGGCCCAAACCTGTGACACCTGTGAGTGTGGTGAGACACTGGAACAGGCAGCCCAGGGAAGTTGGGGCTGCCCCCTCCCTGCAAGTGTTCCAAGGCCATGTTGGATGGGGTCTTGAGCGGCCTGATCTAGTGGAAGGTGTCCCTGTCCATGCAGGGGGGTTGGAACTAGATGACTTTTAAGGTCCCTTCCAGCCCTAGCCATTGTATGACTTTTGGTTTGCAGCAGCCAAAATTATGTACTTCAGGATTTTGTAGCTCATTTAATCATGAAGTCACATTTTCAGGACTAGTGGAAACTGCTTTCTGCAACTTCATTGAGAAACCGATTGAGGTGTATCTTGAAAACAGGTAGTATTTGTTTCTGCAAGGCTTCAGAGGGCAGTTTTGAACTGTCAGTAGTATGGTTAGAATTTTATTCTGTTTTGTAACCTGGTTTAATTGATAATATGCTTATGCTGTTTGCTCTTCCACTACGATTTCTTTGTTTTACTTCCTTGTAGTCATGTTAATCCTTTACCTCACCAAGAGAAATAAAACCAATGATTTTCTTCCTTTCCTCCTCACCTTAACATCGACTGCTTTCCTGATCATTCAAGGAGATACTTTCTATCTGATTACATTTTGAACTTCCATTCTTAAACAGAGAATTTCATTAGTTTTTCATGGAGTGTTAGAAATACCCAGAAGGCAATATCTTCCACTCGTGAAAGATAAATATAGTTTTGCATAAATCATACTGGGCCGTGATTTTCAGTTCAGAATGTTTATCTGTACTAAAATTCTTTCCATTTGGGGCAGGTAACAGTGGATTCTATTTAACTATATTTCACCAAGACTTTTGATTTTATTCTGTAGTTAATTGCCTTACAATTGAATCAGCTATGTATCAAATTTGTGAAGAACAAGGCTGGACCACTGGGTTTCAAAGGGTTGATATTAGTGATGACTAAGGATTGGAACAGGCTTCCCAGTGAGGCTGCAGAATCTTCATCCTTGGTGGCTTTCAAAGCTTGACTGAGCAAAGTCCTGAGCTAACCTGAACAAATTCTTACATTTAGGTCCTTAAGGTACAGGACAAAACTTTCCAATTCCAATATAGTTCAAGAAATCACCAAATTGCCCAAAATTCTTGCTATAGAAGTATTCTACCCTGAATTAAAGCGCAAGTCTATCTATAGGACTTTGCTATGTGCTTTATTTACTGCATTCTCTTCATTATGCCATTATCAGAAAAGCTACTTTTTTAGGATCAGGAAGTGTTCCTGAAGGACCCCCTCTTCTCTTCCTAGTTACTTTCTTCTTCAAAAATAATGCAAAAAAGAGAGAAAAAAAAGCTAAACCTCTCATGATTAATCTAGATACTGGGTGGAATAAACAAAACAAAACAAAACCAAAAACCAAAACCAAAAAAAAAAAAAAAAGAAAAACAAAAAAAGCATACAGCCAGATCAGTATCCTTCAGGACAAAAAATTATTCTTGAGACTTGGAACAGTCTACCAAAGGAAAATTTCATGGGCTAATCAAGTTTGAAATGACATGGAATATATCCCTTAGAGATCTAATAGCACCTGCTCTATTCATAATAGCAACATTACTGAGAAGAATAGGCATAAATCCTGCAGTGTGAATGCCTTGGAGCTAGCCTCTCCACACCATGCATATCTGGGTTAACCACTTAGCAGAAAACATAACACTTTTAATATTTAACACTACGTCAAATTGAGTGCTTGCATACTACTGAGTCAAACAATATAGAGGGCTGGGATACTTCTTTTGGCAAAACTCATGTTTCTAAACCTTATTCTTCTGGAAGTCACCAGAGTACCTAAATATTGCAAGGTATGCTAGCATATGCAGTGAGCAAAACAAGAATCAAAACTTTTTAAAACTTTTTTTTTTCCCTTTAAAGCTGCATTAAAAAAAGACGCGTTTACAGCTGTTTGAATGCCCATGAAGGACAATCTGCCATGAAAAAGGTGACACATTAGCCCTTTCAGCCACTGGTCACATCAATCTGCTATATGCAGCCATAAATGTGAAAATTTCTTACACCAGCAAAGCATTCCTCTGCCAGGCTAACAAAGCTATGAGTGACCAGCACACATGCATGTAATATGCACACAGGCTAACAGGACAATATAATTGCTACCCTCAAACCAAGAGCAACTGAACCTTCAGTTATCAGATAACTGAAACTGTCACCAAAGAAAGGGAGAATTTTATCAGAGCTGAACAGTGCTTCTGAAAGATAAGAATGGAGAAAGCATAACAGTAGAAGTGGTTCTCTTCAACATTCATTATTTATACCCCTATGATTATGAAAGAAAAAATAAACATTAAGAAAGAGAATGAAAGCTAAACAATTTCACATTGAATCTTAGTATAGGTATGTAAAATCAGGTGGTGAACTGCAACCTTTTCTAACATTATTTCTTCAGAGTCCAAAAATGTTTCTCCTTTAAAGTAACAGGATATTAAAAAAAAAAACCAAACAAACCCACAATATAATTTTATAAGGCCTTTTACAAAATTATTCCAAAATATCTGTTCATGTCCAATTTGTCAGTAAGTAAAGAGGGAAGAAGGATCAAACCCTTTCTAAAGACTGTAAATAACTGACAATGAAAATAAAAAATGCATTTCTGAACTGACTGTTGTTATGAATACTGGAAGAGAAAATACTAACTTTATTTCTCAGACCAATTTAGTTTTCTCCAAAACTGTTAGTGCATGAGAAAAAGCAATATTGAAGAGCCTATCTTCATTACCACAATTATTTGGGATGTATTGATCATAGCAATCCATTAATACATGGGGTTTACAATCACAGATAAACAACTATAAAGGCATCATGCTGAAAAAATTAATACTAAAGGAATTTGATTAGTTTTTGATGAGTATGGCTGCAAAGCTAGCTATTTTCTGTCATGTGCTGTTTTCAACCAGTTCAACTCCTTGTCACACTTGCTAGTGACATGGAAGGGAAGGTACAAGACATAGTAATTTTAAGCAAAGGAGGTGAACTACAAAATCCCAGCAGTCCCCTGAATTGTCTTGCACTGTGGTGGTCTCTCTCTTTCAGTATCTTTAAAACTGATTTTCTCAGAACTGTTCTGGACACCAAGTAAAAGAGCTGAGTCTGGTATACGACACTAACATTTTCCCTGTGGATCAATATTGTTCCCACAGCTTTGCAGGATGGACTATTAATGATTTGCCTCAAAGTGCCCTAAGCTCACAACAACTGTACCAAACTGTAATTAACATATACAGAAGATAAATTAAAATATCTGCAATAACTAGAATTAACAAGTGAACTTGAGAAGAAAGCAATCAAAACCTGCAGCACACAGAAAGCGTTACACCAAGTCTCAAAACCTTAATAACAAGCTATTTTTTTTCCACATATGAGAAATCACTAATTTGAGAGATACGACAGTGCCATCAAGACAACTAAATTTAACATTGTCAAACATCACACAAATATTAGGATGTTTGTGCAAAGAAATAATTATATTATGGATTTATTTTTTTTAAAGAGGTAACTTGGCTCATTTTGTCCAAAGCAAAAAAGATCTGTAGCAGGATTACAAATAAAACCCAGTTGTCATGAAAAAACAATTTCAGCAAGTTTCAGCACTGTCAAGCAGAGAAACCAGAGCTTCAGTTGCTGAAACCACAGCACCTGGAGCCTGACTGGCAGGACAAGCAAGATTACATCTCATTTCCAATAGTGCCATACAGAGATCCTCCAAGGTATTGTAAGCAAGTGCTATACATACTCATAAGCAGGCAACAAAAACCCAGTCTAGTATGGAAATATTTGGCTCTTCTTTTAATCAGAAAAAGGACTAACTACCAATCAACTTCAGATTGCACAGACCATTAAAAACACACAGAGAAAATAAGCCCCTACTATTCATTTGTTTTCTTTCAAATTTATAGTCCACCTTTTCAGACGTTTACTTGCTACTGTACTTGGGCTGCATTTGTAGTGAGACCTAATATTTCACAATTTTGAAAAAAGTAAATAATATAATACCTAATAACTAAACAGAGGATCTAGTCAACGTATAATGCATAAGCCCTCTAATCATTTAAGGGCAGCGAATACAGCAGGGAAAGGGAAGGAAAGGTTCTAGCCTCAGTGACTAGTGTAAAAAAGTATTGGGTTGCACTCTTTGGAAGAAGATTCAGATCATAAATTTAGTCTATTGCTCTAAAACAGAACTTAGCATGGAAAGTTAATTTTAAAGAGACCTTTGTAGCAGTATTATTGAATTGATGGAACTGTGCAGTTCTGACATCCACAGGGATGAAGTACTAAATGCTCACCTTCACATGTAAGCACCTAATATTGTATCTCTACAACAGGCAAAGAACTACAGCCATTAGTTTGCCAACTACACATAGTCAACTAATCAAGAACCTCAGAAATTATGCAAACTGTTAAAAAACCCCATCAATTCCTTTGGATGATATCTTAAAAACATAAAAGCCAAAGAGAAGTTTCCATTTTTTTTTTTTTTTTTTTTTTTTACAGCCTCTTTGGCTACACTGCTATGGAACCTCTGCAAAGCACTGGAACAAGCATTCCTAAAGAAGGAACCTTCTGTTCTCTTGCATTGTCTCTTGTCTTTTGTCTAAAGTGCTTTGATAGAAAGAATGGTTGCCTGAATTTTTTACATTCTAGGGACTGAGGCATCTATTGTGTTGCAATACCATAAAGAGACACATAAATACTACACAGGTTTACAAAAAAAAAAAAAAAAAAAAAAAAAGGTGGAAAGGCAGTACTACTGTTTATTTGAAGGAGTATAATACATTGACTAGTCACCAATATTTTGTTCTCTTATCCTGGGAAACTGAGCCCCTATATTGTTCAGCTCAAATTTACCCTGTAACCACAAAAATAACAAAGACCTTTCAGGTAAATAATCCAGAGCAACTTAGTTGCTTCAAGTGAGCCTTCTTGTTTTATCACTCCATTTGATCAACAATAGTGCTGCTTCAGAACAAATTTCAGAAACCTGATGAAACATTGTCAAAAACCTATACTTAACACAAGCAGACAGCCTCTAATTTGCTTCCCCCACTTTGTCTTGCAGAACACAGAATTAACAGTAACTAATGCTTCTTCCCTCTCTTCTGTAAGAAGGTTACACTTGCAGAGTAGCTTTGTGACCACTAAAGGAAAGAAACCCAACTTCAAGAACAGAGCATGTCTTATCCACATAGAAACATTTAATATTCCCTTCTGTAGATACTTCTGTACCTTTTATTTTTATTTTTATTTTTATTTTTTTTTAATTTTTTTTTTTCCTAATTGGACTTGCTTTACACATTCGAATAACTTGTTCTCTGCCTCTCTCATGGCAAAGATGATCCTCAAGCATCCTTCTTCAGGTCAACCACTCCTTAAGAGTTGCTTACTATTGCTTTTATTAACATTGTTAGACTCTGACAAAAATGAAGTTTTGGTCTTAAGTGAAATGACTGTAAGAAGGGATACTACTTTTTAATTAGACAGGCAAGATATATCTATATATCTACATATATATTAAAGAATACCTTCTTTTTAAAGTTCAGATACCATTGACAGAGCAACAGTGTATACTCAAGTTACATTGAGTTTATTTAGGAACAACATTCTACATTTTACTGCCACAGAAGAAAATTAAGAGACTGCTATTTAAAAAAATATTTTGTTATTTAAGAACACACATTTAGAGACCCAATTGTTGCCACATGGCAATTTCTCATTCTCCAAGCAACCTGGCTACAAATAATGATCAACATAACATCCAAAGTCAACAGCACTACTGAAAGTAGTATGCACCCCTGTAACTCTGAAAAAGTAAAACAGCCTATTGTAGGCAGTCTTAATGAAAAACATCTTCCAGATGTAACAGCACAACAAGTTATACTGTCAAGATCACTTCCTCCCTATCCCCAAGCTTTTACTGTTTTAGAAGTCTCACTGAAAACCATTTCCTTTACATAGTATCACAGTCTTTTGGGGGGAAACAACACTGAAAAAACACCATGATTACTTTCATAAATCTAACACATCGTAAAAACAGTGTTACTGGTCCCCTCTTCATTAGAAATGTGAAAGTGGGACTACAGCATACTCATCTCCATTAACTTGGAAGTATTATGAAGTATTACCTTCACAGGTTTGAATGACTTCTGCAAAGGTCTCATCAAACACTCAGCAGATACACACTTTTCTAATTCCATGTCAATGCAAACCACTGCTTAGAGTATTAAGCTATAAAAGCAAAACCCACATTACTCCAAAGGAAAAAAACCCACCCTTAAACTGCTGAACCCATTAAGGCTCAAAGTAGTTGCTCTTACCTATTGCAAATGGAATACCATCAATCACATTATGAACCTAAAACTAATGAAAATTTGTGACTTAGCATCCTGTTTACACATTCCAAATTTAAACTTTCAGAAACTGTCTCTGCACCACAACCTTACAAGAATGCAATAACAGAAATGAACATACTACACTGAAAATTACCAGAGCATATTTATGACTAACTGGCTGGTGCTTCCTTCCCTTCTTCCCATATGAGAGATGAGACATTTCCTTTCTAAAAATAAAATGAGAGTAGAAAAGAAATAATAACAATAGCAAAAAAAAAAAATCATTCAAGGCTGATTGAAAGCATTCTCTGTACCTTCTGTCAGTTCCAGGCACAAGCAGAGCCCCACGATGGTGACAGGATAGTTTGCTAGGCACACACATTTGACTGACATGGCAGGGAACAAATGAAGGAGTGCATAGTAGGAGGATTTGTATTGCAAAATGCTGACGGTACAGTTTCCTGTATTCACGTGTGGTTGCAGAGCACTAGTTTGTTACAAAGGCTAAAATATTTAAAGATACAGTACCATTTAATTTTTCGTACAGCATACTGAAGAATTAAAAAAAAAATAATTCCCAGGAATGACTAATAATATTCTGTTACATAATAATTGCTCATAAACAAGTTCTAATGGCAAGAAATTTGCACTCAATGTTTAAATAATAGTTTGTTTTTACTACATTGCAACTGCACATAAACCCTCTTAGCTATTTCTAAAGAGTCCAGAATCAACAAAAAAAAGTAGTTGATGAAGTTTTAAAATATATATTCCTTTAAAAGGGGCTTTTAAAGATTCAAGAACTATTAGCTTTGCAGCATTTTCAGCTTTACAAGCTACAAGAAAATTAATCCTTTTGTCTATAAACTAATCTGGCTGTAGGGGTTAAATGCTAGACCCAACAATATTTTTGGAATAATGTCTACATTTTTTTTTTAAAGGAAGAATGTTTATTTAAACAGGTGTGTGTAACAGTAATATGCACAGCAATCCTTTGAGAATTTCCTTGTAGTAGCACTTGGAAGTTTTTTTTCTCCCCTTCTCTTCCCCCCAAAATACTCAGTGCTCTGAGTTGTGGGTAAAAGTATTATACAGGCCAAGGCAGCATCAGAACAACATGAAAACATTACTCACTTGTGCTGCTGCAGTGCGATCTAAAAGCCAAGATACCCAAGCAGAGAAAACTAGTATCAGAATTTGTACTTACTGTGCAGATTGTGCACTGGAACACCTCACCTTGCATTAGTATCTAACTCAGTGTAATTCAAATGGATAAAATGTTTTTCTATTCAGTAAAAAAATAATAATAATAATAAAAAAAAATCTTTCTCAGGAGTTGGTAACTAAAAAGCAATTTGTTTAACTGTGGCAAGTAAGAACATTTTTATCACAGAGATATTTGAAGTTAAGATTAGGAAACTCAAATATACAATAACACATTAGAATTGGTCAAATAGTACAAGTTTCAAACAATAAGCCATATGCCCAATTTTTTTTCATGTTTTTTAAAAATAATGAGGTAATACAAGAATTAAAAAATGGAATAAAAGTATTTCAAGTGAGAAAAGTATTTCCAATATATAAAAAAAGCTTAACACAAGGTACATTCTCCTTAAGTCTGGCAATCTTAAAAGGAATGGCGATGGTGAGTATGCAGAAAAACTATTTCAAACTGTATCTGGATATGTGACTTCTAGCCAAAAATCAAAAGCCAGCAACATAAGTAACACCCCCACAGAATCCTAACCAATGCACCATTTCTCCAAAAGTGGGGGGGGAGAAGAAAAGAATCTAAGCTATCACATGCTTTTTGTTGTTGTTGTTGTAGGAAATTTAATCTTAAACAATTCAAACAGATTGGAAGTTTTTAGCTTCTAACAAAATAAAACTGGCTCCTCCCACAGCTTCTCAAAAAGATTCTAAAAGCTTGCTCAAACAATAACAGAACAAGTTTTTGGTAGATCTGACAACTCACTTTTTCATTTAATTACAGTTGCAAAGTTTAATGGGAATAAATAAACTAGAAACTCTCTTACCAGACCTCCTGCCAGTCTGTTTTTGATGTTCATCTATCCAGCAGCAGCAGCTCCCACCAGCTGGTAGCTGCCAGGCAGCCGGAGCATCTGCTGGAGGGGGAGGGTGGGTGGAAAGCAGGCCAGGAAAGCCTGAGCATCATCATGAAACACTGCAGCCCTAAAAGTGGCAAAAGCTTACCCTCATGAGTGACCTCCACCCCTGCCCTTTAGCAGTCTTTTTTCCACATTGGTGGAAGATATTTTAGTCAGAGAAAGAAGCCTACACAAGAAGCTTGACCCCAGGAACATCCCTTAAAGATAAATAAAATAAGCTGCCCCTTCAGTCTTTTGTCAATTTATGAGTTACACTGAACTGTTAATCTGAATCAGAACCTTGAGTCTTGTTGCTAATTAATATATGCCTTGTCATAGAAGTTCATGGAAGTTCTTGATTAAAAATATTCTAGAGAGGAATACTGTGTCTGTGTGTAACAGCAGCACACACTGAAGAGCATTCACTTATTTGCTACCTGAAGAATACAAAACAAACTTGCTATTGTCATTGCTAGTCTGTAACCAAGCTAAATAGTGACACAAAATCAATGTTCAAGGCAGAAGTCCAGAGTTCTTTCAGAGATTGTTATTTATGAAGTTTTTCCTAATAAACTAATCTATCACAAAATATATTAAAGTAGCAGCAGAGAAAAAGCAGAGTGCCAACAAGTACAGGTAGAACTTATGAAATATCTTATTTGCACCCCAAATCAATTATCTACTTCACACCTTTTGCCATACTCGATTTCAAGTTACTAGCTGACAAGATCTCAAAGTAGAAACAGAATAGTAAGTTGAGTAACATTCTCAGAACTTGAGTAGGAAGACTGGATGCTGGGTGTGAAAGAACATCTTTGCAGTTTGATTAGATGGCACTATTCTTTTTCACCTAAAAGCTAACAGAATGTCCTGATAACACTGGGACAGAATTGTTGAGATGTTGAATTTTACAATTCCTTTATTTTATATGCATGTTTTATGGGTGATATTTTGTTAGTAAAAGGAAATTATTTCCCCTGCTCCTTCTCTTTTAAGGGAGCCCAGAGTAATAGTGGGAGCAGGGGCACTATGGCTCAGTTAATTTAGATCTTGCTGAGTAGGTCACCATGGTTTGTCATAAAGTCACAAATGTGATGATGCACTGAAAATAAGCACCCTCCAAAATCTCAGATTATATATGAGGCATGTGTACAAATTAAGATTATTCTTAGAATTTAATACTCCAATTTAATAAGCAGCCCTGAAAACTGAGAAAAACAAATCACAGGAAGCAAATTGTGTAACTCTAATGTACCAGTGCAATTTATAAGTTATTTAGTCACTTGCATTTTTTTTTTTGAGAAGAAGAAAGCTTAGTTTTATGCTGCTGTATTGGCTTGCCTGGGAACAAACAAATCAATAAGCAATGACATTAGTCATTCTGGCATAGAGAAATCAGTTCCAGTTACCCTTTCTCCACAGATATGACAAACTGATTCTCTGAAAAATCTAACGGATGTACATACAGGAGCCAACTTCTGTATAAAAATATTTGAGCTTATCAGCTCAAGTCAGCTAATCAACCAGTGGAAAGTTGATTTACCTCATTTAACTCTGTACTAGATTCCTGATATGGTTAATGATATTTTACATGAGCATTTGTTTTCTAGGTCTTTTTCCTGAAATGGTCAACTTCAAAATGACACCTGTCACTTAATTTCATATGGAAACAGCAATGGAAATAAAATCATCAAGGTTTTACAATCTGTTTTAGGAAAACAATAGTAGAATAACAAGAAAATTGGAATATCACTTCCCAAACCCACCTGTTTCCTTTGAAGAACAAACATTTTTTTCCTGAATTAAAGCAAGTTAGTGTCTCCAAGAAAGGTTATAGAAAATAATGTGTACTAGGCAGCACTTCTCATACTTGTTTTTCAAGTTGCTCTTTGATCAGGTGTGGTTCTTAACTTGTTCTCTATTCTCTTGGGGCTTTTTTGTTGTGTGTTTTTTATGTTTTTATGTTTTTACTGTATTATCCATACAATGGATATCCAATGGAGCCATCATTTATTCTCTACAGGGAATTTCAACACTTTAGAAAAGCCATCTTCTATGCAGCCATAACGAATTATTAGCAGTTAATTTTCAAAACTCCTTTCTCAAGCAGGATTTGGGAAGTGCTGGGAAATTCAAACAGCTTTTCCTTTTCACTCATCTTAAACTTCTTCAAGCATAAGATCAACCCTATTAAGATCTCTGCTTTCAAATATGGTGGTCCCATACCTTTATGCTATAAATCTGTGGTACTAATTGGCACGAAAATTATGTTTATGCATCAGCAGCTAACAGCAGATGCCCTAGCACTATGTAATAAATTTCTACACACTTCACAATATACAAAACTTGAACTTAAAATAAACAAAGTTAGACCAAGAAGAACTGACAGAAGTTGTTTCTGAGGCACTGTGCAATAGAAATTGTCGCTATGTTTAGGTGCAAGTACAGAATGCTCTTTGGAGAAAGCATTTGCTAATAAACACATGGGTTTCTAAACAGCATTATTTGTGCTAACAGATGAAGAAATCCATTAGCACTTGAACTTACACTAAGTAAACAAAAAAATCCACAAAACATAATAAAAACACCCCCCACACACAACACCAAGGCTCAGTATATATGGTTAAAAAAACCCACAAAAAAACACCACACACCAACCAAGATAGTCTCTTCCTGTATGCCCATTAATTTAAGTACAAGAATGTAAAAAAGATAAGAGAAAATCAGATGGGGCTAACACCAAGAAACATGCAGCACAGTTTCATTTCTTACACAATGTATAAAAAACCCTCTTGCCTACCAATTTCTAGTCAACACCAGAGACAAGTCTTTAGCATGGACTGATCTTAGGTGGAGAAGTACCCTTTCCAGAGAGCTTTGTCAATGGGACAGGCAAAGGCCTCTCAGGAAGTCAGATATTGAGGAACAATAGCAGCAACAGGAATTACAAGGCTATACTGATGGTAATGTTAAATAATAGTAGGCTCATGCTTATTTCTAGTAATTCAGTTATTTATTTAGCATGCAGCATACAATACATAAGAGTCAGCTAAATGTTTCCTTGGATTTAAATTATTTTGACACTTGATAAAGTGCAGTATTTGATCAAACTAATGTTTATTATGAAAGCAGGAGTCTTGATCTCTTTGCTACTGAATCAGCTGAGGTTACACCTACTGGATTTCTTCAGGGAAAAGGCTAATAGGAAGCAGATACATATCTGTAAACAGGAAGTAGGAGAAAGCATAAGCAGATGAAAAATTGGACTAAGTTCAGAGTAAGAGGTGAGTTCTATTCATTGATCCATTTAATAAACTTATAAACCAACCTCTACTATTTATTTCATAGGTTACTGTACTTTGCTTTTGCTTGCTTCGTTTTCCCTTAACTCTTTTTTTAAAAAAAAAAACAAAACCAAACCCAACAAAACAAACCAACAAACAAAACCAAAAATCAAAATAACATAGTATTTCCTTAAAGTCTCTTGATAAAAAACATGCAGCTGAATGTTTTACCACAGGACTAGCAAAGCTGTCTCAGACACCACAACCTGGGTAACCCATTCCCTGTTATTCCAGTTTTAAGATACTGTACAGTGACAGCAGAGAGAACATTTTTTGGGAAAGAAAAGTCCTCCACTAGCTTCCTCATTCAGTACACCAACAGTGCTTTATCATGGATTTGTACATGAAGATTTTGATTTCCATTTCCCTTCCACCCAGAGTTTTCCCATCACTGTGCTCTGAAGAAGGCAGCCTGGTTTTCATCCCAATACCCACAAAAAGGTTTCGATGATACTGTTCACCTGTTAACTCAGATTATATCTGGATCAAGAGCTGACAGAGAAGAAGCTTGTTGGGTTAATGAGAAGAAGTATATTGATTGAAAATAATGACTGAAATTCAATAGGAATAATGGGTATGACAACAACAGCCAGAATTCCCTTTACATACTGATACTTTCTAGCATATATGTTGAAAGCGTGTCAATAGAATGACAGGTTGAACCACCTGGTACTGTCAAGACATTTCTGATTAAAAAGTTTATCAGCTTTCAGATTTGTGCTTGGTGTCAGCTACAAGAAGTCACATTACTGAAGTAAAAATGCACAGAACATATTAGCTTATTTCTTGTACTTGCATAACATCTTCTCTTAAAAAAGTTCTCAATAATCACACTAATTTTAAATCCAGAATATTATTATTTGAAAATCTTAAAGACCCAAACTGAACATATTTTTAACACATACAGAAAGAACCATGCTCTTCAAATATGTCATCTACAATTGTTTCCAGAGGAGATATAAATACAGGTTTACAGCAGGACCTCATTTCGTAGTAAATAGCTTATGGTAAATAACTTCCAATAGGTGTAGGAAAAGAACTGCCTCTACTATATTTGGAAATAAGCCCTATAAATTTACAACATCTAATCCTGAGGAAAAAAGTTCAACTGAAATTATTCTGTAATTCTATTAAGGTTCAAAGTCACTAAAAAAAGAGACATTGGTGCCTTAAACCATAATATTTATCACTTGCCACTGGTTCTACAAGGTCAAGTTTTAAAACTTCAGACACTTAAAAGCCTTTGAGCAAGGGTCAACACCAAGATACATTGTTGGTAAAAATACTCAAGTAATATATAAGCTGAAAAGATGAGGATTCAAAAGACATGCTTTTATGATACTAATTTCTATGTCTCAAAGCAAAAATGCTCCATGCAAAAATCACTGATTTGTAGGGATAGTGTCTTGTAACTACAGCCTAATACTTCAGCTAATTATGGGAAAAGTTTCAAGTCAAGTTGTACTACAACTCTAAGTTTTGGAGCTAAGAAAACTATTACCTTCATTTAGACTATTGCAATTCTTAAAATTTCTTTTACAATCTACATGGAACAGAAGAATAAATTTCCTTAATTTCAACATGTGCCATTGGGGAGCAGGGCAGGGAGTGGGGGAGAAAAAGGAAGGATCAGTCTTACAGTCTGAGATTGCAATTGCTGTCCTGAGACTCAAGTTAAACAGTGCTGATGGCATACTTCTACAATATACATGACAAGAATCAAACTTTTGACTGACACTTGAATGCATGAGACTACAAGTGCTTTAACTGTATGTACACTACAAAACAAAACTATGTATACATGTAAAGATGTGTCCATAGAAACACAGTGGACACAGATTCACATGAAAGAAACATGGTTTTTTTATAAAAAAGTTAATTCCAGTTACAGTATATTACTAAAATCCATGCAACAGCATTTTAATGCACAAAGAAGTTATAGCTGAGAAGGTAATGAATGAACTGTTGGAAAAAAATATGTCATTAATAGATTAATATTCCTTTTTTCTGTCTTAACTCTGTTTTGAGACTTACCCATAAGCATTCAACATTCTACATACAAGACTAATATCAGAAAACTGTCAGTTTACTGGACTGAAAACTAAGTCAGCTTCAAAGCTGCAACTTCTTTTCTGTACTCAGTCCTCTCAGCTCTGAAAGTTACAAGTTGCTCCATATGAAAATGACTTTAACTGTGAAATGCTGCCCTGAACTGATGTTAAAGCATTCAGATGGCATAAATTGAAGTCATGATCATAGTAAGCAAATTAATAAAGCACATTGCTTTAATGTTTTCCTTATTCAAAAATATTTAATGCTATATATTCCTTTTAAACTTTATATTCCTTTATAACTATATATTCCTTTTTAAGTATTTGAAAAAAATAATCTTTGACACTGTTCTTCCTTACCTCCCACTCTTTAGCAGCATCTTCAGTAGCAGATTCTTCACTAGTTTCAGGCTCTTCCTTCTTTTTTACCACTATAAATCCAGGTTCCCGAAGAGACTCCCCAGTATCTTCTGCATATAACTCTGGACTCCACTGGATAAAGAATACATACAAGTGATCTGTCCTAAAGAAATCAAGTAATGATACAGAAAAAAAAAAAAAAACAAAAAAAAAGAAAAAGGTAAGTTTGTGATCTTTTGAGTCATGTCTAATAATTATGAAATATTTAAGGTTAAAATGAAAATACTTACAATTTCATGTTTTATTAGATATCAGAGACAGATTTGAAAATAGCTAGCAGTTAGCAGCTTGTGCTTTGGTTTGATTGTTTGTTTTCTAATTATATGAAGTTGACACCAGAGGAAAAACAGAAAACAAGCTGGTAATTAATTAGCTATGCTTTCATACACAAGTACAGTCCTTCAGCCACTTTTGTCCCCTTGGAAACTCCTGTTTACAACTGAAATAACTTTCAGGGGGAAAAAACCAAACAAAAACACACTAGTTTTTTTAATTGGAAAAGAGTTACATAAAACATAGACAAAAATGCAATTTTAAAATAGCTGCATATCTGTTTCCTCAATCCCTGAAGAAGAACTGAGCGCTCCCAAGACCTGAAACCAAAATTAGACAGAGTGTGTGAATTCCCAAATATGAGGACATAAGGGCTGTAAGTGTGCATGTGTGTGTGTATAAATGTATACTCACATATACACACACACACATATATATTATCTCACAAACTACACTCCACTGCTACAGTTAGAGTAGTTGAAGTAAAAAGATTCCAAGTTATATTCTTTTAAGATACTGGCCACAAATGGCATGGTTCTGCAGTCTGGTAGAATAAAAAGCCCCAAATCCCTGAAGGAAGTTATTTGCAACTCTAATGGATATAAGTCTACACTGTTTAAGCATATCCTGAATGTGCACAGATGGAGCATTTAGAAAAAGAACATGCAATGAATTCACCAATCTCTCTTCATTATAGAAAAGAGAGCTTCAGAGCTAGAGCTTTATGGCTCTGGTTACCAAGAGCCTGAAATTTCCTTATGCCTGTCTCTGTTCAGAGGTATTTGCTACAGTGAATCTGCATAAGGGATTAGCATGAAGAACAGTATTTGGATTCCCTCCCTCTCTTTAGTAAATTCCTGCAAAACCAAGTACTGCAAGAACAGCAACAGATACAAAGCACTAAAGTCTCTCAAAACCTAATTTTCATGTGCTTCTATGTCTAAAAGGGTGCAGAACAAATGTATATAACAACAGTCTCTGTAGAGGGTCAGTGGTTTAAGAAACAACAAAATTAAGGTTCCAGGATAATACTGATGCAAGTGAAAAATAAAAAGCATATGACTAGATAAGCTCTATGACAATGCCAAAAATTGCTGCAGACTCCTCACACACTGAACAAGGTGTGAATTTTTGAATTCTTGCATGTTGGAAAATAAAAAAAAAAAACAAAAACCAAAAACCCAATTTTTTTTTAAGATCTTGAAATTTTTTATTATTACTTCATTTAAAAAATTAAATAAAGCCTGATGTTTAAGCAACTAAAACTCTCCTTTGCAGACTGGCTCACTTGACATTAAGAGCACTGAAATAATGCAGGATTGTCAGATACCTTTTTTTTTTTTGTCACATACCTAGGTTGTTTTTTTTTTTCAGATACCTACAATTAGATAACAAAGACAACTGGGTTGACACTAAGTATTTTGACCAATATGGACTAGCACCCAGCAAGATTAATACTGAATTAAAAAAACAAACACCTCACTGCCACCTTATATGACTTTTTGTATTTGCTCTGCCACATTAAAATTTGAAAGAATGAGCCATCATTGATTGCCATATGTGAAACATTTATCTCTTTTGAAATGCAATACATGAGTAGAACAAGAAAATACGAGTCGAATGTAACCACGAGTGGTCACTTGGAGCAGAAAAGATTAGCTAAACTGGAATCAATGTGACAGACATTTGTCTCAAAAAACTCTTTAATCTCCCCCACCCAGAGGTCACAAGGGTGATATTACAAAGCAGGCTAGTGATATGTTAGAATGGACTCAATTCTCCCTGTTGGAAAACTCAAATATTTTCACATAATTTCAGCCTATTACACATCTTCATTCACAGTGGACATGACAAAAAAATGACTACTGCCTTTCTTGTTGCAGCCAACTTTTAAGTATGAAATGATTTTATGTTGGTAATCAACCTCTTCTTCTTTAGATTAAAGAACCCCACTTACTTCTAATTTTCTTTATATGTTACACTTTCTAGGCATTAATTAGTCTTGCTGTTTTCCTCTGGACTCTCTCCAATTGATCCATATCTGTCCTCAACTGCAGTGCCCCAAGTGGACATTCTATGTCATTCAGCTCAAAAGAAAAGATGAAAAAGTGACTTGATCATTGTGTGTAGGTATTTATGCAAGATGATAGCTGATTGGTTTTTGTTGTTGTTTCTCTTTGTACCCCCCCTCTTCTGATAAGGTTATAATAATCCCCAATATCCCCCGAAATCACATTCAACTTGAAAATAAACCAGTTTTCTAGCAGTTAAAATTATTTAATAAGTTAAGACTTTACCAGTGAGTGAGGCATAGACATCTCATGTCTTTGAATCACTGCAACAAATTTAGACATTTTCCAGATGATATGCTTAAGTTGCTTCCTGAAAATGTTTTATGTTACATAAATAGAGATAAAGGAAGCCCAGCTAGCTGTTCTGAACTCAGAACTTTAAGAAGTAGAGAGAAATTTTAAAAGGTTCCAAGTACTGGGAAGCACATATAATGATATAAAAACTTTGCTACAGAACTTACTTCCATCACCAAACACCACTTAACTGAACTTTTCTTTCATTATGCACTTGCTATAAGCACCAATCAAAATAACACTACAAAAAACTATTGGCTGAACCTGAAAGTAACTCAAGTACATTAATAAACCTTATGTATGGTAATGAGGTATTCCAGTATTCCAAGCCAATCATCAATACCCTCAGTTTCTGACCCTTTCTTGTGCTGCTTTACAGACAAAGTCACTGAAAAATTTTGCATGTTGCAGAAAAAAGCTCAAGGACATACCAAGAAGTGTTGTTACAGTCTATATCAATCTTACCTTTCTTGTGGAACAGCAAACCAGTACTCATGCTTTTTATCCCTCTGTGCATACTGTTGCATTGATGCACTTGCTTGGGAAACAAATGTTTTTCTCATTGCTTTGCCAACCCTGAGACACAGAAACTTGTGAGATCGATGTCGTCTTTTTTCTTTAGTAAGAGAAGAACCTATTAGTGAAGAAAAAGCAAGCTGTCCACAATGTAGAAAAGACCTTAAAATTATTAGTCAAGTAGGCAATACAGGTATGTAGGATGTATGGATAGCACACATTAGTATTACCTGTCCTTTTTTTGTTAGGAAAATTGCATCAGCAGAATTAACTACAGAGTACAACACTTTTGAGTAATTCTAACATTCATTTCTGCTTCTAACTTCAGATCATTTTGACAGTCCTTCAGCCACCCTTGAAAGTATTTCAGCAGGTTTTCTTGATGCTTATCACTCAACACTGAATCAGGCATCCCTGCTGCTGTTAGGTAAAGGGATGCCCTATTTACATGTAAAGATAAGCTGTGAAGTAAGTACTTAGGCCTGATTCACATATGTCAAAACTGTTCATTAGTTACTTTTTATTTAAAAAAAGAAAAGTTCTGGCACTACTAACAGGACTGAGATAAATTTTGGTAGCTATGTAAAACACTTCACAGGTACAAACACCACTTTGGGATGAAGCATACTGGATGTTGTTGCAGTAAGGGATTTTTCCCTCCAGTAGTATATTTAATTCAACTGCTAGAATTATAATTATCCTCAAGGTCTGCATTGTCAAGTCAGAGAAAGGTAAAGAAAGAAGCCTTTTCAAAACTGTTTTTCTTTGCTAGCTTACTTGCCCAAATTCTATAACACATGCTCCATCCACAGCAGACTTGAAAGAAAGGAAAATGTAAATTTAGGAGTTCCTATGGTCAGCTATGGAAAGACTTAGCCTACCTCTGGCATTACATACAGGTACATTCAAATTCTCTATGACACTCATTTTTTCTTTAAAGTTCTCCAGTGTCCTTGATTTAATGAGGACATCACCAACATCACCACCTTGATTTATAAACATATCTATTATATGTTTGCTAAATCACATTTTCACCATAATATTCAGAACAGCATTTTTCCACAGAATTTTTTCGGTAAGTACTGAAATGGACATCACCTAATTTTTAGTTAAAATATATTAGACTTATACCTGCAGTATACAATAGTGCAGAATAGCCACAATATGAAGGTTTTGGAAGTATTTTAAAAATTAATAAGCTGAGAGGTAAATTGTCAGGTAAAAAACCACACACACAAAAGAAGGAAGAACTCAAAATTAACAACAGATCTGCTCTATAAGGACTAGAACATGAATTTGTGGTGGTGTTAAGAGAAGTACTTTTAAAATTATTTGATACTTGGGAGTTTGGCCCTTCAGATGCAACAGTCTAGAACTCATCTAAACACTGAAACAGGATTTGTACCATGCCTTTAAAAGGAAAAATACATGAGATATAGTTTCAGAGAGTATGAGAACACCTTAGCCTTGTTTCCAAACCTCAGAACACTGATTTAAGATGCTCTTTGCTTTGGTGTGTTCCCCAATACACTTTTTAAAAAAAAATATTTAATACACAATTCATCAGCAAAAAATATTTTTGTAATAGTTGTTAAGCGTCATACTTTCTTCCCTCCCTGCAATCTTGGCCAATATCCATCTAACTAAGCAGCAAATAGACATGTTATCTGTAATGAGGTTTCAGTTTGTTTATGGACACACAAAACTATAAACCAGTATTATTTCTCCAAAGTATCAACTACACCTAGCTTTTATTTCAGTCCAGTGGTTAACATAAGGGTCTGTAAACACAGAAGAGAATATAAGAGTCTGGGTAATAAAGAAAAAAAAAAGAAATTCCAATGGAGGCCTTTTCAGCTATTCTAGAGTATTCAACACTACTGACTTGCATTGCATCACCTGTTCTAACAGTTAGAACAAACAAGTTATTAATTCCAAACTCAAAAAAATCTGACCTTTGTGAAGATCAACAAATGGTAGTTGCAAAAAACCTAGCTGCTAAAAACTTCCCCAACAGGGAAGAAACTCAACTAAGTCCTTGCTATATGCAGGACATAGGGACCTATTTTAGGTAATTCCTAGTGTGACTACTTCAGAGTTTCAGTTTGATAGGCAGGATATTAGATAGAGTTTACAGGGTTTCAATTCACAACCTCGTGATTTTTTTAGTGACCTGTCTGGTAACAGACCTGTCATACCTCAGTGAACTTGAAGACTAAGCAATAGAGCTATGCTTTTACCTCAGCTGTATTTAAACTTGCCTGTAGATAAAATCAAGAGAAGTTTCACCAATTCTATTTAGACTGAGAAATATTAATTCATAATTTATTGTTTTATTTGCATTCTGCTATTGCAACACACAAGAATAAGAAGCAAACAATAATTCCAATGGAAGTGAGACTGAAGTCATTGGCACAAATCTCCAAATAGTAAACCTCTTCTTATTTCGTTTTTTAAGTTATTATTCTCTTTGCTGTACCTCCACAACCTATAGTGATGCTGTAGCACCATGGGCAGAAGGTTTCTAATCAGCACCCCTCTGAATGTATGCAGACACATTTTTGATTTTATATGTATATAATCTATAACTGTACAGATCCTCCTGCATGAAAAATTTGCAATGTCTCTCAATGATGCAATCTTTTAGAAAACCACCAAAACTAAGGCATCTAATACGAGTGAATTTCAAGTACTATTCATTGGTAAGAAAAGCAAAAATCGTGGTAAAGAACACTACCATTTTTCACAAGTCACAACCAGCAACTACTACTAGCAGGCATTTTTGCCAGAGGGTTTCCACTAATATTTAAGGCATAAAAGCCAAACTTATCACAGAATGATGTAACTATTAAGCTGCTTCAGATTTCAAAATTAATTTACTTCCATAACAGAAGGATATATTAAAAAAAAAAAAAACAAAAAAACCCCCACAACCCCAAAACCAATCCCATCAGATTCTGAAGTGTCAGATGAATTTGTCAGCTGAAGAATATGCATCTCTATTCAATACAATTTCCACCCTTAATCATTAACAATTTGAGCTTCAACTGTACTTCAACTTTAATCTACTAGCTTGTGACAGATGTTAAAGATATATTTTCTTTCCAATCCACAAAGTATTGCAGGATTAAAACAACTAGTTTATCTCTATTACTAAGGTGGTAAGGCATCAGAAAATGACATGAATTTTTCAAAATGCAAAATCAAATGCATACAAAACCATCTCTAAATTAACTAAAAATGTCATTTTTAAAAATAAAATTGAGTAACTTCTGTGGACTTTCAGTATAACTTCCAACTAATAATCCTATGGTTTGATCTTTGCAGAGGAATAAAAGGTCAAGAAATAAACCTAGGTATTCCCCATAGTCATAGCATTAGCTTCTTACCATCTAGCTCTTATTTATCCTGCCATAAGCTTTTTATATGCTCAACCTTGCTTGCCTCACTATGAAAGTATGACAACAGGCAAGTAAAACAAAGTGCCAAAATTACAAATAGTATTATTACCCCAGTGTTTCTGGTTCACACCATGAACCTTAACTAGAGGGTACACCCGATAAAAATAAGATGAAATTCACCCCCTCAAATTCATTCATACACGCATACAATGGGATCAAAATTGAAGTGACAGCTAGTTGAATGCTAAGGAAGTATTCTAATTTTGAGCTCTATAGTGACCAATGCATCCTTGGTCTAATTTTACAGGCTAATTTAGATCTTCATTACAAAGATACTACGTCTTAATATGACTAAGTATAATTTCAGTAAAGAAGAATGCAGGTAACAAAAGTATTCATGCTTTCAGCTTCCTGAGCAACACGTTGCCCACTGGTTTATGTAAGGTATAACT
The DNA here is from genome assembly GCA_023637945.1 of Phaethornis superciliosus. Lineage (NCBI taxonomy): Eukaryota > Metazoa > Chordata > Aves > Apodiformes > Trochilidae > Phaethornis > Phaethornis superciliosus. The sequence goes on from JAJQWJ010000002.1 coordinate 18,534,236, forward strand.
TAAGTGTACCTTCAAACCAATGACAAACATAAGTAATGTATGAGGAGATGTATTCTAAAGAATGAAAAACAAAAATTCTCATGAACTGAAGTGAGATACATTGTAAATCTGAAGGCTAGCACAAAAATACTAACTCACCTTCTAATTGCCCATCTCCTGCAGCCACATTTTTCTGACTAATTCCTTTTTGTGAATCCTGTTGCATGTTTTCTCTTTGTTGTTTGGTTTGTTGCATAGTGTGGGTCCTCCAGAGCTCACGGAGTTCCTCAACTTCTGTCTCCGAGTCCTGAGTTTGCTCTCTCACTACTTTTCCTTTGCCAGTTCTCTTTTTCTTCTGACATTCTGTGGTATCTTCAAAACATGGACATTCCTCTCCTGTCTTAATCTCTTCTTCTGTTTTTTTTCCTAGTTTTTGTCCCACTTCTTCCTCTTCGTCATGCTCCTCACTACCAAGTGAAGATCCTTGCAAAGACTGCTGGAGGACATCTGCAATACTTTCACTAGGTTCTTGACCCCCCTTTATAGACATTTCAGCACTTTCTGAATCCAAGCTGTGGGTAGCAATCTGTTTAGCATTTACAACCATTTCAGCACTGGGTTTTAAGTCATTAGCAGCTCCATTTGAGTCGGAAATTATTGTTAAACACTCAGCACTAGTCTGGTTTATTGTTTGGACAGATTCTGATGATGCTTCAGAAGATTTGTCTTGTCGAAGCTCATCTGAGGAAACAAGTTCCTCACGTATTGGAGAGAGTTCTGATTCTGTGAAGACATCTTCTGAAAGAGACTCCTCTGTGCTCCTTGGGGCAGTACTACCACTGTCATTGCCTGTATCCCGAATCTTGGAATCCATTTCATCTGTATGGCTTTTTGCAGCTTTCTTGGAATGGCAAAGTTCCCTTACAGACAGCTGATCTAGAGCTCTGTTAAATGAATGAAAATATTACTATAGCAGGTGCTTTTTCTGTCAAGCTTTTTTCTTTATGAAGTTATGTTTAATGCTAAATAAAAAGTTAAAAGTGCTCTTAAGAAAAAAAAAGATAGAAAAACCACAAAAAACCACAACTTAATCCAGAGCATCAATAATAAGAAACAAGCATAAAATATGTTCTTATAGCAGTAAGCGTAAGGCAGATCTTTTGCCTGTATGATATAGACAGAACTTCCCAACTTCAAGACAATACTTTTGCAAATTGAAGCTCTCCTAAGGAACCAACAAGATTGTTTGAGATGTTTAAAGAGTAAAAGCAAAAAAAAAAAACAAAAACAAAACAAAACCCACAGGAAAAACACAAAAAAGCTATACATAACCATAAATTAGAGGCAGAAATACTCCAAATTTATTTGTTTACCAAAGGGGTCAGAATGATTGGGATCTATCCCACCCTATTACAATGGTGACATCTATCTCACTGCTAAAATATGAAAGGCAGAAATCATCTAGCCTAACTTTAACTATCTAAACTTGTCAATGTGGAACAACAGGAACCATCAAGGTAGATATTACCATTCACCCATGTTAGGCATTTGCCTAACAGAGATTTAGTGTCTCCACCAGTCAGGTATTTAACTTAGAGGATACCACTGTTAGGCAAAATAAACCTCAGACTCCTTGGCTAAGTATCAGACATAAAATGCTCTTAAATATTTTAAGAAAAAAAACAAGTATAAAAGAACAACTTATTTCCCAATTATTTAATTATTATTATTATATATGTATTATTTATTTTTTATTATTTAATTTTATTTTATTCAAACCTGCTTTAAAAAGAAACTAACCAGAAATTCTACCAGTTTTGGAAGAGGCAAGGGGACTAAAACTTTCCCAGTGTTGTCAAAAAAACCCTAAGCAGTACATAGGCTTCATAAAAAATTTCTCATTTTTAAACATATTTGCAACTAGAATACTCAATACCAGCTCCCTTGCTACCACAAGTGCATTACATCTTTCATTATCTAGTATCAAATGCTCATGCATTAACCTCCCATTTTAAAGGATGAATCCTCTCAATATTTCTAATAAACCTGTAATTCATGAGGTCATCTTACTTATACACATCACTGAGACAAGGCTAAAATTCAGAGTAACTGCAAAGCATATGCATCCTCTTATCCAAGTGTTAACACAAACCTGATACTACACTTGTGTTGATTTTGTAATTTTGCTTGCAAAGCATGTGATTAGAGTTTAGGAATTATCACCCTGGTGGTCCAGAACGTGCCATTTCCTTAATTTTACAGCATTATGTTGGTAACGGCTGCTTTAGGACAAGCACAATGTGAGGTTCATGAAAGCCATGAAAAATCTGTGTTTTCTGATGTTTTGGTTTTTTTTTCATCATAGATGAAAATTTGTATATATAAGCCATACAACATCAAATTTCAGTTTTAAGAACAAAAGAATACATCAGTTTTGTGATCAGTTTGCATTATATCAATAATACTTTCAGTATTCATTATTTTTTTTCCAAGTTTAAACAGGTTTGGCAGTTGGCAAAATTGGGAGAGGAGTAGAAGTTAATTGTGACAGTGGAATAGTCAGAAAAAATACAGACAATTTGAAATACCTTGAGGCCCAGAGGTCTTGTGAAATCTAGCTGTAACTGTATTACTTACAGACATAAGAAATTTGAATTTCATTTTCATCAGAAACTTAAAAACATGCCTCAAATTTTGAAGAGGTTAAGGCAGAGAAGTGATGGGAATAAAGAAAATTCTAAAAGTTAGTGTTCTATGTAATAGTTCATAAAGTTGACAAGAAGGATAAATCAAATGGACATACAAGGCACAGTGTGATGTTTTCTCATTATACATGTTTTCATTCTCTAAGGGTTCATATTATAAACAAACCAGAAAATGCATATGCTACAAAAACACAAAAAATCAACCAGGCATGAAAGGTAAATTTGTACATCAACAATAAGTCATTCAGAAATTCAATATTAGAAGAGAGACCTGCTTTGCAACTGCATATTATGATTCAAACAGGTAGATAAAAAAAGAGTAATCTAATTTTCATAATTTCATTAACTTGCACTATGCATTGAAGTAGGAACTCCGAGTAACCCAATCTGGAAAATAAACTTCCAGAAAATATTCATGCTGAAGGCATCAATCTACATCAAAAGGGCCCAAAATACTACTACAGTAACACATATATTAGGTGCTCTTTCAAGAAACACACGACTTCAGGCAGCAAACAAGACCGTGCAAGGATATCAGTTTACTACCAGGTGTCTGCAGAAGCCAAGTTTAAAAATGGTACAAGTTATTTCTTCTGTGTGTCCAAATATTTCAGATATTGAAGATAGATATATTTAGCATACTACCCATAAAAAAAACCTATAAAGGACCATTTTTCAGAGTTACTAAGTATCTTTATACCTTATTTAAAATTACTTCAAAACCAGCTTTGATCTCTCATACATACAACTCTACCTTCTTTAAATGAATCCACTTCCCTGCAGTTAGATGGTGAAGGTAGTCTGCAAATGTTTCTGCTTTTTACCTTAGAGTACAGGTGGCATGATTTCTTTTTCATTTTTTTAAGCCTTTTTGTCTTTCATGTTAGAATTTATCCTGTTTCTGAGGATAGTATAAAAATTATGCAATGGACAAAATAGAAGATTTTTTTCTCAATGCTGTTTAAAGTCAGCTTTAAAAGCCTGCCACACTAAACACCAGTGATTAAATCTCACAGATCCAAAGTCATTCTGTTCACTTCAAATAAGGCTACACCCAAAGTAAAAAGTGCAATTCTTTCCCTAGACAAAAGAGTATAAAATATACTCCTAATCCCATAAAAACATGCACAAGTCTCAGAAAATTAGTCCTACAACCACTTACCAGAGCAAAAAAAGGTAGCAAAGAAAGTGGAAAACAGTAAACAATAAAGATTTTAACTTAAAATGGTTTCAGTTGGACTCTTCTATTCTTTACATCACTTTTTCAATTGCTGAAGAAACCTATCTTTTATTGTCTTCATAAAAGGGAAGGGGCAGAGAAAGTGGCGTGGTACCTATGGCTACACACCAATTCTTAGAAGAAACTATTGGAGGAAATAAGAAGTCATGTACATAGAAGGAGATTTATTCAATATAGTATATAGAACATGACAACTTAAGGTAAGCCAAGTTTTCAAGTGTCTTACAAAGCTAATCTTTGATGTCCTTAAGAAAGGAAAAGAATAGGAGAGAATGTGATTTTGCTAGTTTTGTATGACTACATACAATATGACTACAGTTCATATTTACTCAAACTTTTATAAATACTATTCTATCTTACATGGTTATTGAATCCTTAATTTTGCTGTCCACAATTTCCTTATACAGAGCAGCTGACATCACTTCTTCCATTGGACACATGATGCCATACTCTTCACAGCCGTTCTCTTGGACCAGAGGATCCATTTTATGAGGATCAAACATTATATTATTTGGCGTCACTAGCAGCACACCATTGACTGTACCCTAAAATGAGAGGGAAAAGAAGTGGTAAATTTTTTCCTTCATGTTTCAGCTTACTCACCACTATTTGTAGGAAAAAAAAATTGTTTTCTATTTTTTTTTCAAAGTGTATTTATATTTAAGCAACATCAAACAGTTCCTTGTGTTCTGTAGCGCTGTAGAAATACAACTGTTTTTCTGAAGAAGCAAATCAATGCCACCTACTTTAAGAAAACAGTTTTATTTCTCACGACTACTTAACAGCTGGGCTAAGTAGGAAACCAGAAACCCTTCCACAATAAAGGATATGCTAGGCAAGTCCTCTAAGGTAAAGATACATCCTTCCCAGATAATCACAGGGCTTACTGCTAGTTCTACAAGAAATTTTCATGCATCATCTAAAATCTTACTCGAATTAATTCTTCTCACTGTCTACTATTTAAAGAACATAAAGAAAGATCTTAAAAAAAACTGTCATGTTTCTTCAGTCCCTTCACACAAAAGCAACAGTCGTAATCTACACAAGTCATTGTAGACTAATGGATCTGTTAATTGGCCAAATACATGTATAGAATGAAACTAAATTAAAAATTTTAAAGATTTTTAAAGATGCAGTTGCATCAAGATGCAGCTTTGGATGGATTTAATCACAAATACAAGTAGGTTTTAGACTTCTAGTATAAAAATTTAAATTAATCTGGTACTCATACTATGAGCTACAGGGTTCTTAAGCAATACAGGTACAAATCTAATTTACAGTATGTTGAACTGGGTTTTTTTTGACTTTTATTTGTGTCTGTATGTGTGTTAAAAACCAACACCAGCTGCTTGCCAGGGAAATTTGTTAAATTGGTATGACCATATAGTTTGTAAGCTGCAGCTCTGAACTGGAGGCTATTCTAGCTTTAAGCAGTCTGATAAAACTCCCAACTGTAACTCCTTCAGGTACGGTTCTTGAATCCAAAGGAATTTTAAAATTTCAAAAGGAATTAAAAACTTCTCTGCAAGAATTATAAGAGATGATGCATGTGCTGCTGAGGCTTATAAAGAACTTAATAAATACCCAGCTTACAAACCTTTTGTATTGTTTCAGTTTTGTTTTAAGATGGCACATCAGCACAGCATGAAATACAACTACAATCCTTCCCAATTTGCTTTGGGCACTGTGATGCTTGACGACCTTCACAGTAGAAAACCACAGATGCCATACAGAAAGCTAAAAAATTACAAGTTCTAATAAACAACAAAAAAACCCCAACCAAATACAACCAAAAAAACAAAGTAGTGTTAATACCAATGGTATCACTACTACAGAAAAATTACATTAGTCTCAAGTACAGATACTTTAGCTGCTTTTAAGTTCTCTTGGCTGTTGAGCACCTAGTTTTACACATGCCTTTTAGAGTACAAAGCACATGCTAAATACTTGCAAGTCATCAGAACATATTTACTTAATTCCAAGGTATTTGAGACACTGAAACAACGCTGTCACTGGCATTTCTTTCCCAGCATTGTACTGTGAAAATAAACTTCAAACACACAAAAAGGAACTCGAAGAAAAATGTCAACAGAAGTTTACATTTGGCTTTATCCACTGTAGTGTAGAAAACAAATTTAACATGATTTCAAAAGTCAGTGAGCCTACTCAGAAGCACAACTGCTTTTCTCTTTTAACAAATACTACTGTTTAGTACTTAATGCAAAAAAAAGCAGCATAATTTCTAAATCTGAGTTCTTTCACTAATAGGCACACATCAAAGTGGAATTCTATTATTTTTTCAAGACCAGAGTTAAGGTGTCTGTCTGCAGCACAATGTTTATATTTATTTATTATCTGACCACGATTTGGTGTATTCACACCATCCTGTTACTAACTGTGCCCAGCAATCTGCCTCTAACTGCAGACATAAACACTCAGAGAGCAAATACTGTAAGACAAAATGTTTCCAGGTTCCAGCCACTGCATCTCAGAATTCCTGTCCAGTAAGTCACAGCTGTGACTAAAACCAACATCCAGAATAAACAGACTTGAAAAATGATAAAAAAGACAGCCTCACCTTCATGCAAGCCCTTTTGCTTATGTGAAACTAAGCACATGTATAAATAGGCATTCACTGGATTTTAGTTTATGAGTATCAGTCACAATGATAACCGAGACTTCAGCTCTACACACAGTTAACCAGGAATCACTTCCAGATGGGAAGCAGAGGATGAATTTTTAAGCTTTCTCCAGTAAACCTTTGAAGGTTTATCATCATGCATCATCAGGAAATGTGATAAGGAGAGGATAAAATGACATTCCAGAGGACATTCCTAACACATGTGACACCAAGGCTAAATTACATACTAAACTTATGAAATGTGGTTCTCAAATCTGAGAAAATTAGCATACATTTCTCTCCCCACCCACCTCCTCAAGTACAGGCTGTTACTGAGATGACAACTACTCAGAAAAAAAGAATTCTCCTTGAAGCTTTTGGAGCTTTACAGATTTGAAGGCTGTAAAGATGCATGTCAAAGACAGATCCTGTGAACACTCCCCATAATTTTCTGATGAGGAATTAAAGTACAAATTTTATCTCTAGATTATATTTTTCCAGTACAGACAATTTCTAACAGAGGCTTACACTTCTCAATTTCTCTGCATCAAAGAATTTAACCCACAAAATAGTGAGTTGTCTAGGATCAACCTAAAACACAAGCTGTGAAACAGAACAAAGCAACAGAGGTTTTCCAGTACTTGTCTCACCAACTTCTTTCTACCACAGCTTTTGTTGATACACATGTCAAAAGATTTAAAGTACAGACATACATAGATCTGAAATCCTTCCATCAGCAAAACATTAAAAAAATGCAGTTTCTAACAGATTACTAAGACTTTCTTATTATTAGTTCTATTGATGAGCAACAGAATTAGCAGCACTTGTACATACATACCTAAACTGCAGGTGAAGAAGGAAGTACTAGAAGTACTTTGAGTTTCTTTGTAGTCATTCAGCTTGAATGAAGACATGATTTTTCATCATTAAAGCATTTAATAATAATTTTTCCATGGGGAATGAATAAGGTAAAGTCTTTTGAAGTTAGTTAGGCCCCTAAAAATCTGTGCAAGACTCACATCCTTAATGAGCTGAATGGAACTGAAGTGCCTCTAACTTGGAGGCATTTGTGCAATGACACTACTGAGAGAACAGTGACTACAGCTTCAAAATAAAAAGATTTCTACCACACTGTACCCAAAAGAATTTGTTCACACAGTCAGAGGTCAATTCTGCTCATACTGCTCTGCTTTAGAAAAATGTGAGTGATGCTACCCTACAACATGTTTCCTTAAAGTTTAAGGCACCTTTTTCACCACCTTACGTAAAAAGAATTACTTACAAGAGACACTAGCACAAGGAATAAACAAACCTCATGCCCTCAAAACAAGAGAATCACTTATATGAGTATTGCTACAGAAAAGCTGGTCAAAGGTTAACTGTGTACTGACTGGTCACATCATGTCTAAGAAATAGTTAATAAAAAAAAAAAAAACTTATATAGACACACACATACTGACCATCTACTTATCAGTATTTAAGTTTTACTGTATGTTTATGGTTTAATGTTTTCATACCATACAGTAACAGTAAAACCTGAATGTTTAATTACCTTGCCATTAGTGATGTACTTGCAATTAATTTTTAGAAACTTCTCTGTAAATGCTTCTTCCTCTTCAGAAGTGGATGATACCACTCTCGTAGGACGAACACATGCAGGTGCTGGTGAAGCAGCCGACTCTTTCCGTTGGACTCCATCTGGATCCTAAAAGGGAATATAAAAAAAGCCAAGGAATTTAGCAATTTGCCTTTCTCAATATTAACTTTAAGAGATTTTCTGTTGTGTAATTTTTGTTTTCCTTGACATGAAAGCAAATGTAAAAATAGAGTTCCAAATCCACTGCAGTTTAAAGGGCTGCTTTGATCTGACAGTGTATAGAAATAATGAAGCACAGCTCCACGATAGGAAATGCAAGTGGGCAAAGACTTTGAGAATTAACCTGGGAATAAACAACAAAATAATGATCAGAACACACAAACAGAAACCATCTGATACACTGACACATGCCAAATTTGAGCAGAAGTTAGCAGAAAGGACTATTTTCCAACTTCAACCGAAGTACTATTACTTGTCTTCTGCTTTCTTCCAATAGTATTATACGCCCCTTTATGTTAGAAGGTCAGCTAGCTCAACACTGTGTTCAAAACAGACCTGACCCTACCTGACCCTACCTACTGACCCTATCAGACTGCTGGTCTTTCCAGTTGAAGTTCAAATCTCCAAGGCTGAAGATTCCACAGCATCTCCAAGAAACCCGCTCCAGTTCCTAACCACCCTCACCACGAAAAATATTTTCCTGTTACTTAACCAGGACCCCTCGTGCACTTTCGTGTTCCTGTTGCTGCCCACTGTTTTACTGTAAACTTCTGAAGAACCTGATCCTTTTCCTCCTAACTTGTCTATTAGGTAGTACAACACAGAAATCAGGTTGTCCAATAGAACTTACTCTCCAGACTATAAAATAACCCAGCTCTCAGACATTCCTCTTTCTTCCTTATGTTTCCATTTCCTGATCACCTTATTGCTCCTCCACTAGAATCCCTCCAGCACATCAATCTTTCCTCTACTGTAGGGGTCAGACATGGACACAACACCGCAAATGCAGCTTCACAAGCCCCCCAGACAGGGTAATAACTTTTCCTTACTCTTTTGGTATTCCTCTTTCATCTTTCACCTGGCATGGGATTAGACTTCACCATCACAAGGGGAAATTGCTCAACACTTCCACTAGGACACTAGCCACAACCTTGCCTTGGCCCTTAAGACTTTTCCTGCAAAGCTGCCATGTAGCTAGACAAACCCTCACTCTGCACTTTCATATGAGGGTGTTTCTCTCACAGGCAGACCTTGCTGTTGTTGAATTTGACAAGGTTTCTCTTACTTCAATTCTCCAGGTCCCCAATGTCCCTCCAATGAGAAGCCCTTGCCCTTGTCTCCAGTTTGCTGACCGCTCTACCTATTTTTTGCTGCCTCCCAGTCTCAAGCTTGCTGACAACGTGGTCTCTCCTCTGCCTCACCATTCAGGTCTCTGATGGGGAGATTATAAACAATATTAACTTCAATAGGGGCCCTCAAGGATTTGTAACTGCCCACCATCACAGAAAACAAATAAAAAATAACCAACTACATACACAAATGCTAAGCCCCGTTAAGCCCAGAGATCCTGTCTATTTTTCCAACCTATCCAAGTCCTCGCATTCAGGTCAAATTTCCTCAGTACTGTAACAAGGCTACACTGGGACAGTGTCCAGGGCCTGCCCCTAATCAAATGAAGTAACATGCATTGCTCTTCCCTCATCTGCTGAGCCAGTCATCTCATCAGAGAAAGCAATCACTTTGGTCAGGCATGATATACCCTTGGTAAACTCACTCTGGCTATTTGTTCCCAACCATCTTTTCTTTCACATGCCTGGATATAACTTCCAGAGGATCTCCTTCATGAATTTACTGGGGTAGGTAACAGGAAGAGTCATCTAACAGTAGATCTAAAAAAGGAGTAAACAGACTCTGAAGAAATTGTTTTGAAATAAAAGCTCTACATATATACCAGACCAACTGCAGTGAAGTCTATCTTACACTCACAGCAACCCTGTTGTGGAGCTTAAACAACATTTAAAGATGTCCATTTCATACACAATTGCTATCTCTAGTAACTAACAAAATATTATTTTTTTTAAAGTTAACTTCTATGTTCCCCTTGGTTTTCTGCTTTTGTGTTCAGTTCTAGTCATTATTACAGATTGCAACTAAATGCTTTTAATCATATCAGGGATCATGCATAATTTTTTTTCATCTCATCATCTCTCTGAAACTACTGTAGCCTTCGTCTGCATCTTTCATTTTTAGTTAGAAAGCAAACGAAACAAAGACTCAAAAAACCTTAACTTACAGAATACTTAACTAAAATTTGCTGAAAAGCTAAACGAAGATCATTAAAAAGCAAACTTCCTGGATATCACTTCTCCTATATACAACTTTATCCTAAAAAAATTATGTGGCCACCTTTGTGATGCATATAACCTAGCAAGTACCAAGATTCTTCAGCTGGTATCCAAAGTCAACTGTCAATAAGTCAGCTATTTCTCATTCATCTTGCCAACACAGGAACAATAGTCATGTCAGACTTTCAAATTTAATGACATCTTTGTGACTACACATTTTTTTTTTTAATAGAGGTAGCAAATCTTACTTGATCTTCTCAAACGTGAAAGGTTTTCTCATTCAGTAGTCTAGTGCACAATGCACAAAGCCCAGGAGCATAAGAAAGGCTTAAAAAAATCTAAGCTGAGTTCACATGTCCAAACTGACACTAACAAACTGACTGAAACACACATTGAAATCTCAGATTTAGTGTAAAAATGCAAAAAACCTTAAGATCATGCAGGTCTCACATCAGCCACATGTTGGTTTTTATTTTGTCACATGGTTGGTTGTATTAAGCTACTCCAATGTTTGATAAAACAGAAACAAAAGAACTTGGCATATCATAGCTCATATTTTGCCTCATGAAAGGTTCAGATGGTAGCAATTAAATTTCTAGCACAAAGTCATTAATTCCAATGACTGTAGAACAGAGGTGATCCTTACACAAGCAGAGTAACATATCCTCTTTACCTTGAAATGTGCTTAAATTACAAATCTAGAGTCAAAATTGAAGGAGAGTCAAAGATGAGATACATCAATACAAAACACTAGAGAACGTATGCTAGTATTTCTCTCATTCATAAGGATGGAAATCAGCAAAGTGAGGAAAGGAAAATATGGAAAACTGGTGCTATGGTGAAAAACAAAGCCCTGTAGCCTTAACTGCTCAAACAGAAGTTGAGTGTGTTTTTTGTTGCTGGAGAGAGATTGAAACAAAGCCAAACACAGAGTCCACACTAACAATGCTAGTGATTCCTGTTCTTTCCTTTCTTTTGACCAGTTGTACCTAGGAACATGACTTCCCTCACTGCATCAGCAACTTCAATAAGCACTTCATTATATATTGTCACACTGCTCCTTTGACTTTCCCTGAAGCATTTAAGAGATGCTTGTAGTGATCTACATGTAATGACATGCACAGAAAAAGTTCTACAACAATATAAGCAGCGCTACCATTGAACTGCCTACACTAAACAAATAAAAAAACTGCGTATGAGGATTTTAACTTTTAAAGTATTTTGGTCTAGTTTGTTTTTTCTACACTTCAAAGCTTTTATCTCTGCTATGTGCACACAGTCAAAAAAATTTTCAAATAAAATTACAGGCATGGTTACACTATGAACCTTCCTTATCTACCATATGTAAGCAAGCATATAGAAAATGCAAGAATAAAAAAACAAAAAAAAACAAAAAAACAAAACTTACAAAAAAAAAAAACAAACCAAAAAACACAAAAGCAAGGATAAGGTATTTTCCTGACATCAGATCTAGTGCATTGTAAGCAAAGCTCTGATTTGTATTAGTTAAACTAATAATTTCCCCCTGAGTAACTTCTCACGACCTATACTACATGGGTAGGTAGCATTTATAGTCATTCTGAGGCTGACACAGAAGAACCTGTTCCTGCAGACTGGTCATTTACTGTGCTACGACACCCTCAGTTTGCCAGAAAACACACTGCACCTTTCCAGCTACTGTTCTCCCCATGGAATTCCACTGACAGCCAATTAGTCTTCCTGGGAAGACATGCTTTTACAAAGCTACTTCCCAGCTAAAAATCTACACTCGAGCTGAATTACAAAGCAACTTTGATGGCTAAACAATTTTAGTATTTGAAAGTTTGCAAGCATAAAACTACTGAGTATAAGTCAGCTATAATGAACTCTGTATTTGCCCTTCACTGGGAAAGACTTTTTCTACACTGAGTTTTTTAAAATTAAACTAGAGAACCCCGTCCCACACCTCCAAGGGAGTGAGGGGAGTCCTTACCTTTTCTCTGCTTCAGTATTCTTGCCAATGAATCAGTGCTACAGAAATTATCAGTAAGATTAGAGACAAACAGAACTAGTATTTAAGGTTTCAGTGTGCAAGGATAGTATTTTGCTACAAATAATGTGCCTTCAAATCAGTTTTCACACAGAAAACTGTCATTTACAAAGATTAAAAACTTGTATTTACTTTTTAAGAGGTACTATTTCACTTTTCTACTCCAATTGTTGTAAAGTACTTTCTCCCCAGAACAGAAGGATAATTTAAGAAAGCAAAGCATCTGTAACATTTATCTTGCAAGGGAAAATTAATTTTAAGGACAACAGGTATACCTACATTTACTGCAGCCTTGTCAAGCTCTGCTTCGGAAGATGTAGGTGATAGGGGACTTATGGGACTTAGAGAGGGGGAGCTGTCCACACTAGAAATGTAGTCAGGGTCAGGCACATACAAAATCTATAAAGAAGATACAATGTAGTTAGAAGTTACCCTTTCAGGTTTACCTTAAATTTTCCACCAGTACAGGTATATTTGCTGTTCTGTCTCAAAAAAAGTTATACAAAATTATTCCTTCTCCCACTAATTTTAACAAATTACCAGTTGAGGGAATAAACTATACCACAAAAAGTATGTATTTCCACAAAAAGTACTTATTTTTAGCTTTTAAAGTTTTTAAAAGCTATCTTAAGATCAATTTTCAGTCATAATAATTGAAGAAGAGTTCATATAGAATGCATTAGAAGTATACAGCATGCCAGAAAGACCCAATACAGTGTCCAAGATCTGCTTGGTTATTTATCTTGCTATTAGCTCACCATTAGAGCAACCAAGAAACAGGCTGGGAAACATGATCATAGACATAGGTGTTAGGAAAAAATTCTGTGTTGATTTGATCACTGCAAAATTTTCTAGGCAGCTTCAATGCCTACCAGGCCCAAAATAATGTTGTGGAGGGTTTTTTGTTGGGGTTTATGTTTGTTTGGGGTTTTAGGTTACATGCAGTGCTAATAACAAATGGCCAATGGTTACTACTGTAGTTGACCTATCACTTGTTTCCAGGCCTGGCTTGCAAATAAAAGTTGAAAGGGAAAACAAAATTAGGGAAAGAAGGATATATAAGCAATAATGTCCTATAAGAAGTGAATGATACTGCATATACTGCTGGTAAAGACAGTAAGTTTCCAGAGAGCAATAGCAACATTATTTGACTTACTAAAATAGAACTGCAGTTGTTGGAATGTTGTTTATAAGCTGTACTCTGAATTTGTCTTCAGTTAAATAGCTGGCTATAATTTGTAAAGTAACAATTTAGCTTGTACTTAAATGTTATTATACCATTAAGTATATTTAGTTTGAAAAGTCCTCTGGTATTATTTAAAAGAGACAGGTAGCTTCATTACAAGTTCCTTTTTTCAGACTGTTCTTTAATAGGCAAAGGGATTCACAAAATAGAGAAAGATTAAAAACTCTTTTACAAAGCCAGTAAGAACACCAGCAAGAAAAGTACTTAAACACTTTCTCTGGTAAAGGTGAGAAATATAGGGAAAAAGGATTTTGTTGGGTAAATAACATATATAGTGTAAGAGTACCTGTCCAGGAACGACTGCTCTGGAGAAAAGCTTATTTAATTGAACCAGCTCATTGGGTGTTGTATCAAATTTCAAGGCAATAGTGTTTAAAGTATCTCTTGATTCCACCTGTATGTATTGGAGAACAAAAACAAAGCAAAACAACAAAAAAAAAAAAAGCCATAAGCAGTTAGTTCATATAGTGGCTTACAAATTTTATCATGTGTAGCTTTACTCAGATTTTTATGACATTTTAAGTTTTCTTATCTTTTGTTTGCCAAAAAAACTCAACAAATCAAAATCAAAAACCAAGCCCCACAAAACATCCCTGCCCACTAAATTTTAGTCTACTGCAACTGCACATAAGGACATGTGCCTTCCCACCATGGCCAGAAGTGTCAGACACAAACACTGAGCTGTAGGCTCAGCTACAGCACCAGAGCTGCTGGATACCACTGAAAAAATACATGATTGACTGTTTATACAAAACCCTTCATTCTCCCCCCTCCACTACTTTTTCTCTGTTCTTCACTTACAGAAGAAAACTCTGTAAATGTGATCATGCTCCTCCTATTAAAATGAGTTTCTGTTAACCTCACTTTCCAGTAAAATCCATGATGGAGATAAAAAGCAAAAATGGTGAGCTGAAACAGGTCAAAACATGACAGCACATGGAGCATAAGCATTTTGAATAGATGATTCCCAAGTAAAGAATGGATTTTTCCAAGCTTTTAGTTTCACCTCCATCTCCCAAAATGTATTCAAGATGAAATGACAGGATAAGGGAGAAGCTTTTTTCACAGACACTATTTCAAAATAAGGAATTTATAGTAAGCATTTAAGAATGACAAAGACGATAGGAGAAGCATGATAAGATAAGGAATATACAAGAAGTAGTTCACTGCATGATGGCACAGGTCTTCATAAAAAATGCTCTAGGAAAAATAAATCTCAGTTAAGAAAAAATGAATCAATAAAAGCAAAACTACATTTTTCTAACTAAATATGGAGCGCAGCTAGAAAAAAAAAACCCACTGATTTTTGTCTTAAATATCTTCTCATTTGTCCCTCTTATTATATTTGCAGAAGTTCTACACCTTCCACACTGCATAAGTGTTAAGACTTATTGTCTTAACAATGTTAAGTGTTAACACAGGTTTAATCGTCCTTCTTTTTTCAGGCTATCCACTTTATATTTCCTTGACAATTAAAAAACAAAACAAAAAGCCCAAAACTCTAAAGTCCCATTTTCTTTCAAAAAAATGAAAGACAAAGACACATTTTCCTCACAGTGTATGATCTACATGCAACTGTTTCAAGAAAGCCAGTGGATATTAGTCATTATCTGACTCTGCATACCCAACCCACTCGATGTCTTCTGCACTTCACTCACTTCCCTAACAAAAATGTTGGCATACCATCTCATGTATACCTAGATGTTGCTAGACATAAAGGTAAACATCCTTTACCTCTAATTAAATTGTTAAACCAAGGGAAGGGAAAAAAAACAAAAACAAAACAAAACAAAAAAAAAAAAAGTAGAGTAAGGAGAAGGAAGACAAACTCTCGATGCAACTTTTAGCACCATTTTCTCAGAGTAGACCTTGACCTTACAGTCAGACAGGAAAAGAGACCTTTTGAAACTAAAAGACTGAAATCTTCTATATCCATAATGGTACTGCAGCAGAGGTAATAAAAACAAAACCAGACATTGGGCTCACCTGCTTCCAGCTCCACTCACTCCAGTTGAATAAGTATATTACATAAAAATATTAAGCATAAAATGTTTTGCTGTAGCAGAACGTAATAAGGCACACTCATTCCTTACAGAAAAAACAAACATTTTGCGGAGTGGAAGAATTTGTATCTACAGTTTATAGTGTTAGTTAATACTGGGTCATTAAATATTTAATATTTTAATGTGGTTTTTGTTTTTCTCAGAGAATAGCTGGCAAACAAGAGTTTCTACAGGCTCCAAAGCAAAAGCTATATATAAGATAGAAAATTGCTCCTTGAAATGCTACAGTTAAAACACTCCAAAACTTAACATTGAACAGAGTACTCATCCCAGAAGAATCTAGGAGAAGAAATGCTTTCTCTTTATTAACCTTTTTTTCAGAATTATGTCTGTCATGTTAGGAAATACATGCTCACAGTACAGGAGGAACAAAGTATAACCCACAGATAGAAAGAAAAAGTACTACAAATACGATATAATTCGAAGGATCAACAGAAAAAAAGAGAAGGTAATTTAGGCTACAAACATAACTATGATCCACAAGTAAGAGTTAAAAATTTCCTTTCCATACATAATTCATTACAATTTTGCGAAGGTGCATTTGTGTCCCTACATTCACTGAAGAAAAATATAGGTATTGCCAAAGAAATGGAAACAGGTCTTTTTTTAGCTAATTTTCTAATTCTATTAGAACAATTACTTATGGAGGCAACCATTAATCTAAACAAGGTAGCAAACATCTCTTTCTACTAGTATTTCAGGTATGAAAGTCTTTATTGTAGTGCCTCTCAGTAACTCAGTACTGCACGATCACACAGATATGAAAAAAGAATATTCTCATATACCACTTTTAATCAGTAGTAAAGCCTAAGTAAAACAGGACCCTAACCTGACTACCTGTGTACTTGTTCTATAGGTGATAGCAAAACTGATAACAAGTCAAGGAAGAGCAGTATTTCCTTCAGAAGCTCTATGCAATACAGGTCTGCTAAAAGGACTGTAAAGTGAGATTCAAAAGCTTTGCCTAATTCAAAAATTTGCTCTCAAATAAGTGTTGGTGGACAACAGTTACCTGCTAGTTAAGTTATAAACCTGGCCTTGGACAGTTCCAGAGCAGGGGCATACACAGCTTCTCTTGGCAACTTTTTCCAGTGCCTTACCACCCCCACAGTAAAGAATTTCTTCCTAATACCTAATATAAATCTACCCTCTTCAAACTTAAAAACATCCTTCCTCATCCTATCACTATGTGCCTTTGTAAAATATCCCTCTCCAGATTTAGTGCCCAGGACAGTGAGCTTGATGTGCACCCTCTCTCAGTGCAGTAAGGACCTTCAATGCCAACAGTTCATGGTCACTGCAGCCAAGGCAGTTTCACATTCCCTACCAACCACTCCCTGTTGGTGAGAACAAGGTCCAGCACAGCACCACTCCTCACAGGCTTCTCTATAACTTTCTGAAGGAAGTTATTATCAACACATTCCTGGACTCTCCTGCATTGCTGTGCTTCGCTGTTGTACCTCCAACAGATACCAAGGTGATTAAAGTCCTCCATAAGGACCAGAGCTTGTGAACATGAGACTTATCCTATCTGCCTTAAGGGCCTCATCCACTCAGTCTTCCTGGTTGGGTGGCCTGTAGCACACTCACATAATGTCCTCTGTCTCTGCCCTTCTTTAATCTTGTCCCTAGGTCAGTTCCTCATCCACCTGCATGCAGAGCTTCATGCACTCCATCTGGTTATTGCCATACAGCATGACACCCTCTACTTGTCTCCCCACCTGTCCTTCCTAAAAAACCTGTATCCCTTCATTCCAATACTCCAGTCACAGAAGCCATCTCACCAAACCTCTGTGATGCCAATAAGATGATAACCATGTCAGTACACATACATCTCTAACTCCCTTGTTGACTCCCCATGCTATGTGCATTTGCATGGAGGCAGTGTTGGGCCTCTGGTGAAGCTGACTTCCTGGCTGGGATTCCTCTGAAGGATGTCACTGGTGCTGCCCTCTTGGCTCCTGTTCCCTCAGGAGCTTCTGGCTCACCTCTCTGAAACATACCACAGCCATCTCACTCCCATTAACTCAATATAGGAAGAGAGGGCAAAAAGTCATTCCTTGTCTCCTAGGAAACAAGCTTTCTATATATCATGTACATAGCTATTTAAATGCTATTATAAGTATTAAGCATTTTATGTAAATATCTGGATATAAAGCAAACAAAACATTACGCTGAATCTTCATGAGATTTACTTCCCTTTTGGAGAAGAGAGGGGATGACAAACAGCGACTGCTGTATTTTTTTGATTTTAACAGTATGGCAAGATCTTTTCCAGTACAAGCAGACCTCTGAAAAACAACCACCAGACATGTGAAAACACTTTTTTTCCCTGAAACAATCCAAAATAGGCTCGAGAAGGCCAGCTGGTGCCTTGAAGTAGTTTATTACCTATCACGCACTGGCTTTTCTTCCTTTAGTATACTGACTTGAGAATAAAGACTGAAATATGCTGATTAATAAAAATCTAAAAAACCAAGAAACACTAAGAGCAGAGTTAAACTTAATGCATAAAAACTGCTGTGCAAAATAACTTCTGCTGAAAAAGGGCTTCTTATACTTTAAGTAGCTTTCTTATACTCAGTAGCAAAAGATTCTAATCATCAGCTACCTTACTGCCTAGTTACTTCTACCATATGTAGACACTTAGATTTTTAGATTTGTGTACCTATACTAGCTAAAATCCATTTTTACAAATATTACTAGGTATAGAAAAAGCCATTTAAGATCCATAATCTTCATCTTACTTTTCCAATAAAATCCCAAACCAAACACTCTATTCAAATCACTCCCTTCCCATTTGAGCAGAGGCACATCCCTTTTACCCCTTTTCTATTTACAGAACATGATTTATATACTCATGTTTGCCAGGTCTGCATGCGTGCACCAGTCAGCTTCAGAGCTACCATTAACTATGATTCACTTCTGTCAACAGCTGAGGAAATAATTTAAAAACAAATTCTCTACTGATATTTTAATGAACTTTGTCACTACATCTCAACAACTGGAGTTCTCTCATTTGTATATTGAATACATATGAGTCAGAGTGCACAAAGAATTATTTAATTTTGTTTAAGTATTTCAAGACTGGCTGTCTCAACAAATTATTTAATTTTGTTTAAGTATTTCATGACTGGTTGTCTCAACACCAGGAAACAACAAAAACAGTAGTTAAAGAATATTTAAAAGAAACTAACAAAATTCAAGAGATGGGACAACAAAGGGGAGTAAAGTACAACTTTGGTGTTGTACTCATACATTTACTCATAGACAATTATTATCAACCTAATGTTAATAAGTCTAAATTCTAATTTTCTAACTTCTATAATTTGTAAATATCAGGAAAATTAAGTTTGTAAACATCATAAAAGAAACTTCAAAAATAATTTTAAAATTAGGTAAAATATACAACAGATAAAACAATGTTATCATTATGATATAGACATTCTAAATGCCTCAAAATTGGGAAAAAAGACTGACAGTGACAGGGTCTAAGAAAAGTGACAGTCAGACAAGAACACAATACCTCAGCTCGGAAATTGAAGAACCAAGGAAAAAGCAAAACTGTAGCCTAAACCACATTCATAGGTTTTTATTTGCAATAAAACCAGCTGCTCCAGAAGACAGACCACCTCTAGTACTCTCTATCCAAACCTCCATAGGATTGAAGTGAAATCCACAGCAAAAAACAAAACAAAAACAAAACACCAGCTTTTCAACAAGACTGGTGATAGTGAGGCACAGGGAGGGACTGAGTCTGGGTTCTGCCTTGGTTCTACTACTGCACACAGACATAAATACATAAGTGTGCTGTTGCTTTGAGAGATAGTAGGACCAAGGCAGAAGCTAGGCATACTATTATCTCTCTACATGAAATAAAGTAATAAATAATAACAGTAGTAAATTATCACAAAATAGTTATTAGACCTCTCTTATACATACAGTGAACATAACCCAGGTTCCTAAAGACTAGGCCTGCATACTGAAACATATGTGCATGATACATAACTGAAACCTCTGAAAACTTGATCTTAGTCAAGTACTTCACAAGTGAGGTGCACAGAAAGACCAGATAGAATACAGCATTTGTGAAGCTGAAATGCACAGTGTTGTATAGATGCAACAGGCTCTGTTAGAAGCTGGACTAGGTTTAAAAACAAAAAGTCTTTGATTCTTGTGAGTCATCTTTTTGACTCACAAGGAAGTGATGCATACTTCGGCATGTGTTAAGAATGTATTAAGAAAGTTTTTATTTTTGAAAATAAAACCCCACCTACTGGAAAACAAAAACCTGCATAAGTACACAACTTGACACAAACATATTAATTTAGAAAATGAAAACTTGGTGCTCTAGCTTTGTCTAGAATCTTCCAGAGTAAGTGCATGCATATGGTGACAAGAAACAAAGGATTTAATTACCCCAGTTTTACTTTTACACCTGACCATTTTTGCCAATTATTTCAGACAAAATGAGGGTAATGTCACAGAAACAACAGTCACATTTACTTCACTGTTCTTAAGCTGCTAGAACCTAAGCAGCAGAAAGTTCTTTTTTGAATTCCAATATCAATGAAATCTTCCATATAGGCTAGAATTATATCCAACTTCCTAACATAAGCTACACTAATGAAGTGCTTCCTGCTCTAGTATACACATCCTTAGCCAAATTGACTACCACAGCCTTCTCAGAAGTTAAGCCATATCACATCTTGGCTTAAGAGTTCAGTCTCCCACAGATAACTTATTCTTAAATAAGAGAACACCAAGGGGGTCAAGTAAGCTCTTAATAAGTTCTCCTTTTTATTTTATCATGTCCATCTTCAAAAGCATTAAAAGACAACTGTAGCATAGCTTCCTCATTTTAATGTCAGTCCTACAAGCATTATTTATAGGCTTAACTGTATTCCCAGTATACAAAGCAAGACAGATACTTCTCTCTTCTGTTTCCCTTAGTAACCACAAATGTAAAAAGCAGACTGCAGCACAGTTTGAGGGTCATTTCAAGAACAGAACAGGCAGAGAAAGGCTCCATTTTCAGATACTGCTGCAGAAACAGATCTGTACAGTAAAAGGTAGAGATCTGTGAAAATTACTAGAACACCAGAAGGTCAGTATCAATATATTTCTTACCCCTCAACTTGATTCTGCTATTGCTCCTGATATCAACAGATTATTAATAATACTGAAAACGGGAAATACTGAAAAATTGTTTTATAATTAATGCTACTTACCATTTCTAACTAGTTCCCTAAAAGCGAACCAGTTAACAGATTGATTAGCTTGGGTTTTTTTTTTGAAGAAGAAAAAAAAAAACAAACTTAAACCAACTTAAAAAGCAATTACTCATATACTACAAGGTAAATTTCTGATTTAATTACAGCCAAATTAGGCTAGCAGATACACGGAAGTCCAAGATTAAAGATAATGCACATTACTGTTTTGTTTCTATTTAGTAATGAAACTTTGAGTCTGCACTTGCTATGCAATGCCATTCTAACAATAAAGCAGTAACTTACAGAATACTCAAGACTCCCCTTAGGCTTCTGAAAAGACATTCGTCGCCCATCTTTCTTGTCTGGGGTCTTCTTCTGGCCAGCATCTGAAAAAAATTGAGGCAATGTGCGTGTTAAATTCATTTTCCTCTCAGTGCTGTCACAGGCTGCTGACTACAGCCCCGTGGGCAGACATCTAAATCACCAGTTAGACAGCTTGCTCCCAGTGAATCTAACAGACAACTGGCTGTTAGAATAGGGTCTTTATCCCTCTGCAATGCTTTGAGAATTTGACCAATATAAAACACTGATAACTGGGAATCAACTAACTGTGTAAGTACTTGCTGCTATCCAGGAAACTGTTAATGAAGGAAGAATGAATAGAAGATTAAGCCCATCAGACAAGCAACATTTTTGGAACTACTGTTTAATTGGTTTTATGTAGTATCCAGTCTGCTTTTGTTCAGGGGCAGATGATCTACATGTTTTTGTATGTTTCATCTTACCAATTGAGATTTTTGGTCCCTGACAAGGACAGAGTATTTAAAGCTTTTTTATTAAATAAAGAGCATTAGTGTTTAAGTTCATAGCTATCCTGTCTGTAGCAAACACATACAGCTGGTACATAAAGATTCTAAACAAATAAGACAAGAACTGCTCTTTTTTATTGGGGCACTGTATTTTGATTTCATAGGATAAATCAACAACAATTTGTAGCTGAAGTATATTCTAGTTTTTTCTACTAATTCATTTGATATTTATAGTAAGAACTACATACCAGTGTAGTTACATAATTCACCTGAAAGCATATTTAGAGAAGAGGAGGTTTTTAACATACCCACTTATATATACATATACATTTTTGGAGGTGAATCTCTTAAGTTAGGTCTCTGTCACAAGGTCCCCACCTTCAACAGTTAAGTATCTTCTACTAAGGAGCTCAAAATACCTACATAAAAGTAGTGGTGAGTTTTCATGCTACAATGGTAGTAGATATATTCCCATTTTGATGGGGTATGTTACCATAACTGAATATATTTAGTCAAATATTTCAAACCAAATTGAAGAAACAGACCTTGAAAGTATTTTAGCAAGGCTAGATTGAGAATAGAAAACATATTTTACATGTATTGAAGCCTCACCTGAGGTGCCATAAATTGACTAACTTCTGTGCTTTATTAATTAGTACCCTGCCTACAACATTGGAAAAGAGATGAGATAAATGCTTGCATGAATTTCATATACAGCTCAAACTTCTACACAGATAGTTGAAGACATGAGAGGGGAAAAAACCAACCAAACAAACCCCACAAATTACACCGGAAGCTCTGTTGTGACAAAAAGTTAGAAACAAAATAGAAGACAAAAATCTCCTCAGCAAAATATTTACTATATCGATGTGAAGGATGAATTCGACTCCCAGATGAAATGAATAGTTTGTTACCTCCAAAGGAGGTAAAGTACTGAACAACAGCTGGGCCAAGAAGTCCCCCAGGAAAGCCAGGATGGTGCAGTCATCAATGCATCTGAGCTTGAAACACCAATCATGCAACTGACATATGGGTAAGAAATGGTTTTCCCAAGACTCATTAATCAAGGAGCATAGAAAGTTGTGTGTACAAGGAACCTCATGCATACCTTTTCCCATCCTACATAATTTGAGTAAGAGCCTACTACTTTATTTCATAAATACAGCAGCTTATGTGAGCCACCTGTGATCTTTCCCTGCTAGGCAGCATGGCAGTGATCTCCACTCAGCGTGGGACAAGGCACAGTGACCAACAGCAGATTTTGATAAGTGACTGAATGAATACTAATGAAATATTATTAATCCATGGAGCTATTAAATAGTATGTCAAATTTTGTACAGATAATTCCATTAGACATAAACCATGGGCTAAGTCTGAGACTGAGACTGGATCTAGCTACTCCTAAGCTCCACCAGGAGTTTAGAAAGCAAAAGGGTCCATTCAGAACATCATGACTGAACAGGAGGGTCTTCCTCACCCTCCTGCATCTCCAGCCTTTCTGTGAATAATTTTAACTCCAGTCTACCTCAAAGCAGTAATTAATCAAGCATACTTTGCCATCAAATCTTGTTAAATCACTGCTACATTTACAATTGAGCTTTGTTATCCATAAAATATATTGTTGAAACATATTGCTAATTCCCTCTTTTGACTCAGGTACATTCCCCTCATTTTGTGACAAGAGGGCAAGCTGCAGAGGACAATATGTAATAAATTATGTGATTCTAGTAGGTTCAATGCAAGTACTTCCCTGAGGTGTTATTCATATAATATGGAAATAAACACTGGACTAACTTTACTTTTTTAAAAATATATATTGAAAAAAGTCAGAAAGAGAGTATTCTTATACCTACACATTAAAAATTGATCAATAGATAGATGGTGTTAATTATGGTAAACTTTTACATGTATGAATGATAGTAAAGGCCTACTTTAAAGATATTCTAGACATTCTGAATATCTAGATTAATTCTACATCCTGTTATTTTCATTCAATATGTTAAAGGTACTTTCCCCCATATTTACTAACTTCAGCTTTTAGAAAGTTATCTAAATGAAACCTTTATTTCTTATTATAATAGTAGTTTCTGGAGGCACTACAAATGTGTATACATGAAATTAAACCAACTCAATAATAAATAAAACACACTAGAAGCTTGTGTATAGACTTTACAGCAGCTAACATTCTCCTCTTCCAGGTCAAATATTTTGTTACTGAGGCTTCTACCTGACCTTGTAACACAACAGTTGTGTCCTCAGCAAGCTACTGAAAAGCCGCAACAGCTGCTTGACTGTAGCTGTTCCAAATTTTTCACCCCACATCAAAGCTTTGCCAGCAGCTTCATCTTCCCCTTTCAATAGCAGTCTGGTTCAGGTACTCTTAAGAAAATGTCAAAAGACTCTCTGCTAAAGACAGACTTATTTCATTAATGATCCCATACATGCCTTAACCTATAAATGGAGCACCCCTATGGTAGAACAAGCATCTTCCCCTGCCTCTGCCTCACCCTCACTAAGAAGAAAAATAATGAAGCCCCATACTACAAATGTATATAAAATGCTTCACTAGTATATAGCTCAGTGCTGTTTGGTTGTGTTTCTTGTTTATTTTTTTTCCTAACCCAAATTTGTTTCCTTTTTTTTCTTACTATGTGTAAGTGTCCTAACAGTTTGCAGACTGGTGCCATGCAACAGGTTAATTTCTCCCTCTCCAGTAACTGAGCAGTAAAGTCTTGCACAAATAACCACTTCCACTCCAGACACACTTATTTGTGCTTCAGTGCAGAAGGACCTACTGTGCTTTAGACTCCAAGTAACATCAAGAAAGCAAGAACAATCAGGGGGTGGGAAAGGAAGACACTTCGGAGGAAAGCAGATGCTAGAACTTCTATCACAAATTCCCTCTGAGCCTGTGAGCTGAAATTCCCAACCCCCCCCGCCCCATTATTTTTTTTTTTAGTGTCATCCCCTCTCATACCTAAGACACTAAAATCCCTACCCTTCAGTATCATTCCCCACTTTCATTCCTTCCCACTGCAATAGCATTATTTTCCCTTTACTCATACAGATACAGAATTCAAGCATTTCATAACCTCCCCACATGAGGAAGAGATGGAGCCGTGCAGTGCTGAGCTACACATGCACTGACTGCCCAGCCAGCCAAGCACCAGGCAGAGCTATAAAAAAAAAAAAAAAAAAAAAAAAAAAAAAAAAAAAATCACACATCTGCCCACAGCCCAGTGCCTGAGCTGTCTGCTCATACAGAACCCCATCCGTTTCTCCTACAATCTCAGAAACAAAACTGGGAGGTATTTCAATTGTGAAAATAGGTTAGAGTAGCAGAAACACAGATTCAACCTCTCTGATGGCATACTGCAAAGCATACAACTACCTTTGACCAAGAGAGCAGACTGTTTATTTTTTAGAGAAAAATAAATTTTTCAGCCATCCTTGTGCCCTTAATATTTTTGCAAGCACGTGAAAGCAAAAGCAACTGCCAGAACAGGAAACGATGGTCTGAAAAGACCTCAGCAACAACAGGAATGGGTCTCCTCCTTTCAATCTCCTTATTTCCCCAATGATAACTGTTACACACACACCTTGTAAGGATGCATAATGATCACCTCATCTGCCAGCAGTAAGCCAACGAGACTACTACAGGTGTAAAAAAAAACTTGACACTACTGACCATGTAGCACACAACCTCAAGAGTCAACATCTCTAGCCATGCTGTTTTAGACAGAAGAACAAGCAGAGCTTTTGTAACACCAGGGTTAATGCTTTAATTCTGAACTACTATTTTGCAGGACTGGGCCACCACAACAGCTTGAGTTAAGTGAAAAAGTACATGTCAGATTCACAAATGACAAGAATGTATTGCAACTGTCTAGGATTTAAGAAGAGCACAGAAGATGCAGAACAAAGTGTTCCACATTACACCAGACCAATATGTAGCCTGAATGCTTACATACAAAAACTTAAGATTAAATTACTATAGCATAAGAATGGTTACATATGAACATCAACATAACCAGAAAGCACTTAATGTTCCAACATATTTATACAAGAAAGCTAAAAGGCTTTTAGAACATCATGTTTTAGGAACATATAGTTTTCAGTGAGGCAGCTTTGACCTTAATATATAAAATAGTCAGTGGCATTATTCAACTGAAGTTTCAAGACAACTGAAGTTAAATTCCAACATTTATGGAGGGTTCTACTAAGCAAGCACCTCTGTATCTTCCTGTGTCACTGAATTCTGGTTGACTCCAAATATTCCTGTGGCACTGTAGTTCAAACTGACATGACAAGAGTGACATTTCTCATTTCTTATGCCATCTGAACTGAGTTACAGACCTCCAGTTTTCTGTTTGCTGATGCTTCTGGCACATCCTTTAGACTTCTTACTATAAGAGCTGATAAAGAGAACTCAATGTTTGTACTGTGAGTAACAATGCAATGATACCTGGTAAGAACTGATTAGAAGTATCTTTGAACTCTGAATAGAACAAAATATATGAAATTTTTCTTCACTCTATTTTTCAGCATAAGCTTAAATCTCAAATAACTTCCAATGTTTCTCAGCTGCTGATCTTCTACTAATTTCAACGTTAACAGAAATAACAAAGATCAGTTTTCCAAGAGGAGTAAACTGATAAACGAAACAAGCATCCTCTAAGATAAACCAACAATTAATGCAAACTGATTACAATTAATAACTGAACTTATTACAGTGAAGGCGATAAGAAAAAGATGATTCATCCCCCCTCTCTGAGAACTGCAAGTTATGCATTAGATTTACATGTATTTAAGAAAAAGGCAGAGGCGGCAGCCTTGTTAAATGCTTGTCTAGGACACAATTTTTCACAGGATCTTAAAAAATATGCAGCACATATGGGATAAAGATTTTTTTAAAACTGAATCAAAAGAAAGTAAGGAAAAGTAGTCTCTCTTTGAAGCATTCTCAAATGTTATTTAGCAGCACATTAAAACTTTCTAATTGATAAAAGAGAGAAAGCATAGCTATTACATTTTTATTAATTAGTTCTGCTCTGTAACAATTAGATATTTATGATCTATTCACAAAGAAACTGAAAATATTGAAGTAGGAAATCTTCATATTCCATAAAGCTTGGTGACCTGAGGTTCCTAACTCAGTACATCATAGTAGAACAACCGTCTCATTGATTCTTCTCCCTCTCCTGCAGTTATACTTATGCTAACTACCGTAATATTATTTTTAGTTATCTTCTAACGTCTTCAGAACCAGAAACAAAGCCTTAATAGTAGCTTACAAAATGCTAGTAGCTCACAGTTTCTACACAAAATGGTAGGTTTTCAGACCAAGAAAGTATCATGAACAACGTCGCCTTTAGTCTCCTCTTGCTAAGCAACTGCTGCTACTTTGTGATTCAATCTTTTCCAGTCAGTCATGCTCTCAAAACGTTTGATCCTTATCACTGCTCTCCACATGATTCTTTTGTTCACAATTTTCCTAACCAAAACCCCAAACTCAATGTAGCTTTTTCCTGCAACACAGATTCAAGTTCATTTTTTGATCTCCCTAACACATGATGCTCTTTTCTGCTATTCAGTCTGCTACATACTACGTAAGCAAAAATAATTAAATGCATGATTTCAAGATGAAAAATAATAGAAAAATTTAAAGCAGGCCACTTCTCAAAATGGCTAGGAGACATTAAGTCAGCTCCATGCAAGATGCTCCTGGACACAGGCTTTCTTCTAAAATAACATTTCACATTCAAGGTAAACAGAAAAGCTTCAGCAAAACTTCAGATTATGCCACAGGATGTATAATAACACTAATATTCCTTCCCTCTTCTATCTGAGCTATGTATGTATACAGTTTAATAATTAGTGATCACCTAACTGCAATCTCCACCTATGGTACAAACTCAACTATGGTACAAAATATATGGTATATATTACTGAAAACTTGCACAAATCATGACTGCTTTACCAAGAAAGCAAAGAAAGTCAACTTTTGCAATTACTTATAGTCCATCTCTAGATTTAAGCCCGTTTAGTTGCACACTGTGAGAGTCTGCAGATCTCACTGTTGGAATTTGCCTCAAAGGACTATTTTAAAGTGAATAGCCCTGGCTAGAGTGGAGGAAGACACCTTGATTGTACTTTGCTGATGAACCCGGACTGGCCGGAGCAGAGGGTGAGATAAGAAGGGGGAAGAGATGAGAACTCATGTCTGAGAACTCACTTTTCTGAGGGCCAGCCTTCCATGCTGGGACGAGCAGTACTGAAGTCCCTTCCAGGCACAATAACCCTGGTTAGGGTGGGGGGCAGGCACCTTGACTGTGCTGATGCTAATGAACCTGCCTTCTGCAGCAGCTGACTGACAGCTCCCCTTTGGAAGGAAGGAACTTAAGGGTATATAAACCAGCCCATTCTGTCGTCCTCCAGACCCACCACCAGCTTCATTGGGCCCCATCCAGGAGCAGAATGACATCTTGAAAAAAACTCACCAGACAGATGGACCCCTGGTGGTGACAATCTCTCTCTCACCCTTTCTTTTCTACTTTCTTACTCTTTTCTCTCCCATTTCTTTCTTTCTTTCTCTCTCTCCACCACCTCCACCCCTCCCCTCCCCCCCTTCTCACCTCTCTTTTTTTGTATCTTCTCCTTTTTCTCTCTCCCTCTTTTGCCTGGCAACATATCCCCCATACTTTCATGGAGTTCTATCATACTTTGATGGTTGGACTTCGTTCATGTAGATCAAAATAAAAAATAATTTAATGTTTCTCTGGACCATATCACACATCTTCATGTCTACACATACCATGTAAGGAGTTTGACCATCAAGCAGCAATATCATGTTATTCTTAGACATCTTTACAACTTTACACTTTGTCTTATAAAAATTAAGCCAACAATACCTATTTTTTCTAACAGCTCAGTCAGTCTATCATGGTGCAGCAGAGTTATGTACTAAAACTACTCTGCTACCATGCAAATAGTAATACTGCGTATGTGAATCATACCCAGTGCTTCAGTAAATATCTTGCTGTATAAGTGTGTTGTATTAGTTTTGCAGATGACACTGAAGAGGGGGACTAGTCAATATACCTGGTGGCAGGGCTACCATTCAGAAGGACCTGGAGGAATAAGCTGACAGGGAACTTATGATATTCCAAAGGACAACAGTCCTCTGCATGGGAAGGACAGCCTGGTACTGCCTGGCCAGGGAGCAGCTCTGCTGAAAAAACCTTGGGGTCTTGGTAGGCAGCAAGCTGAACACAAGCCAGCAGTGTGCCTCAGCAACAAGGAGGGCCAATAGCTTCCTCAGCTGTATTAATAGGCACATAGCCAGCAGACAGTGCACCAGACAGAAGCAACTATTCTTCTTAACTTGGCACACAGATTGCTTTTGGAATGCTGGGTCTACTGTCCCTGTCCTTCTCCCTCTCAGTTGCTTTCAACATAGGACAGACGTCGATAAATGAAACCTTTCAGTGAAGGGCCACCAAGGTAGTCAGGGGCTGTGAGAAGAATCTAAGAAAACAAGAGCTGAAGGAGCAAATTTAGAAGGATTGTAACAGCAGCCTTCCTGTACCTCAATATAATTTCCCCACAGGTGTCAAGATGATAGATACAGGCTCTTCAGTGATGTGGGAGAACAAAAGACAAGAGACATAATGGTCAATCAGCAGAACTTCTTACTGGATAAAAGGTAAAAAACTAAATGTCTGCAGCAATTGTGCAGTTAGCCACTCTTGGACTTTTTCAAGGCCCAGATGGACAAAACACAGAGAAACCTAGCCCAGAGTCAGTCTTCCCTACTTTAGACAGGATTAAAGAATCTTACTTGCAATTCAACTTATCTGTAATTTCCTCCCAATTTTTTTGCCAGGCAATGCAGATGAACGAGGCCATTATCAAGCCAAGCTAAAAGGGGATTCACACATATAACAGTGAGCTGTGTTGCTTACTGAGGAACAGAAAGGTGTAATTCATACATGTAATAAGATTACTAACTCAAAAAAAATTGAGATGAAAGTGCAACATGACACTGTTAAAAAAAAAAAAGTGATAAAGGATACCAGATTGCTAGAATAAACCATACTTAGATAATAAACTAATCTAGCAGATGACCAAACCAGACATACTGAACTTCACTAAAACATCTGATACATTAGAATCTTGTTCAACAATATCAAATGGACTTGGAATTGTCAATGATGTGAATTTCACTACAAGGTTCTGCTTGCCCAACCTGATCTCCTTTCACAACCACGTGACCCACCTGGTGGATGAGGGAAAGGCTGTGGATGTTGTCTGCCTGAACTCTATAAAGCCTTTGACACAGTTTCCCACAGTATTCTCCTAGAAAAGCTGTCAGCTCATGACTTGGTTGAAGTATACATTTTGCTGGGTAAAAAAGCTGGCTGAATGGCCAGGCTCAAAGAGCTGTGGTGAATGGAGTTAAATTTGGTTGACAGATGGTCAGAAGTGGTGCTCCCCAGGGCCCAGTACTGGGGCTGCCTTGTTTAGTGTCTTCATCTGTGACCTGGATGAGGGGATTGCGTCCACCCTCAGTAAGTCTGCAGGTGACACCCAGGTGGGTGGGAGTCTTGATATTCTCAAGGGTAGAAAGGCTCCACAGAGGGATCTGGACAGGCTGAGGCCAATTGTATGAGGTCCAGCATGGTGAAGTGTCAGGTCTTGCACTTGGGTCACAACAACCCCGGAAAACACTTCAGGCTTGGGAAGAGTGTCTGGAAAGCTGCCCAGAAGAAAAGGACCTGGATGTGCTGGTTGAGCACATCCCTATACTGGAATATGAGTCAGTAGTATGCCCAGGTGGTCAACAGGCCAGCAGGACTAGGGAAGTGATTATTCCCCTGTACTCAGCACTGGTGAGGCTGCACCTTGAATACTGTGTGCAGTTCTACACCCCTCACTACAAGAAGGAAATTGGGGCGCTGGAGAACATCCAAAGAAGAGCAATAAAACTGGTGAGTGGGTTAGAAAATAAGTCCAATGAGGAGCAGCTGAAGGAACTGGAGTTGTTTAGTCTAGAGAAGTGAAGGCTGAGGGGAGACCTTTGCTCTCTACAACTACCTAAAAGGAGGCTGTAGTGAGGTAGGGGTCAGTCTCTTCTCCCAAGTAACAAGCTGTAGAACAAGAGGAAATGGCTTTAAGTTGTGTCAGGGGAGGTTTAGATTGGATATTAGGAAAAACTTCTTTACTAAAAGAGTGGTCCAGTATTGGAACAGGCTGCCCAGGGAAGTGGTGAAGTCAGCATCCATGGAGGCGTTCAAAAAACATGTGGAGGACAAATTTAGTTAGCATGGTGGTGGCAATGATCTTAGACGTCTTCTCCAGTGTTAGTGATTCTGTGAAAGGCTAGGTTAAAGAACACACAAGGAATTCTGTAGCCCCAAAACTCAGAGAAAGAACAGGCCAAGATGTAGTTCTACCAAACATAACATGAAGTAAAAGACCATTTAACATCACATGCCCAAGGAATTGTTAAGAATCTTTATGTACTAGTAGCACTTAAGTCAGAACAAGATTGTGCATACCTTAAAATACCACAGGATGACTAAGTCACCAGCCTGATACATTCCAAGATCACATTTGCTTCTTATTCATGTACCAACTGAAGTATTTTCAGACATGAAAGCAAAGCATTAGTGTCTTTATAAAGGGCACTGGTACATTTCACATGTGCTGCATCCAGTACAGTGTGTACAAAAAAGCATGCAGAATTCTGTTTCCCCGGTCTGAATCCTCTCTCATACAACTGTTAATGTCTTAAAAGTGAAGTAAGGAATAAGAAGAAATGAGGAAATAGCCTACCTTATTCTGACATCTACTTTATTCTGACAGGTTTTTAGAAAGGAAGATACTAACTTTTACATCAGAACTTGATAAACCTACTATACCTTGGCTCTACACAATTATCTTTCTAATGCACTGCCACTACCTTCACCATAGAACATAAGACTGACAGGCCACATGGCATACTGGATATAATGTGTATGGTTATCTTCCCAATTAAGACTCAAAAGCTGAGAAGAAAAAAGTGTAAATAAACCCACAGGCCACATGGTTCAGAACTGAACCATCAAGTTAAGCCTGGAGGAGAAAAACAAAACAACAAACCCAAAATCTTTTAATAGAAGGCAGCTAGAACAATTTCCCTGAGAGAATCATTAAGAGGATCCTCTGAACAAGGAGTTCTGAATGACTGATTTTCATTTCTTCAACTTCTGTAACTAATGAGAGATGTGCTGCAGTAAGTCAGGACTGCCTGTGCAGTTTCTCTCTTCATTCATGAATTAAGGATACAGAATACAGAAGTATGGTAAAAATGTCTAGAAGGGAAGAAGCCCAGGACTCCAGCTATCCTTACAAAATCAAAGTGTTATCTGGAAAAAAACTGGAGCCCATCTACTTCAGCCTCCAGTTTGAACCTAGAATACTGACAACATTAAATTAGGTCACCTTTAAACTGTAACCTGTCCCAGTGATGGACTACCCTGCTTGTGCATCTTTCTTTCTGTTGTCCAATTTGAACCTTCCAAACCAAACTCATGGCTGCTGCCCCTTCTTTTCTAATCCCTTAGAAAAGCATATTCAAACTACAGCCTCACCAGTGCAGAAAAGAAAGCAAAAACCGTGTCCCTCACTCTGCTGGCCACACTCCCCCTTTGGCAGCAGACAAATAACACATTGACTCATTTAAGAGGCTTGCATAGATGAGACTCAAATGAAACAGAACATCCAAATTAATTCTGCAGTAAACATGATCTTGAATCACACATTCCCCTAAATGCCTAAGTTGCATCTTAAAGCTTGCAACGTCAACATGTTAACACCAAAAATATGTACCAAAGCCCAAGAAAGCTACATTCTATTCTAGCTAAAGTTTTGAGTAAAGCTAGGCCTTAAATACATACTGTCTCTTTCTATAAATAATCAGTGGACTATCTTTAGAAGGTATATTTCAAGGCCCACAAAGCCTTTAAAAAAAAAATTATGCTCTGAAATTATTGGTAGCACCTTTACTAAGTCAGATGCTTTCTCTAGAATTTCTGGTTCTCCATGTATTTTTATCCTCCACCACAATCATTAAAGACAAAATACCTTCCTAGAGTTGGCTCCTGACACAAACAATGTGAACTGGTTAAACTGGTTTACAAGCTTCTATGGCACTACTCTGTCTCCCAGTGTCTCCTTCATCCCTAATACTATAACCTGTTCAGCATGTACCCAAAGTAGTACACAGGCTCAGAACAGTGATTTAAGGTACAGCATTTGACCAGATTTGCCTCCTTTAACTTGGAAATCTTATAGTGCAACTGTTCAACTGTAGAAATACATACAAGAAAATGGTAAATGTAAATTTACTAATATTACATGAAAAAAAAAAAAGAGATACTTTGTTGTAGAAAGTTGAGTTTTTGTTTCAGAAACGTGGGAACTGGGCTTTAAGATATTTATGAAAAACAATTATTTTAAGAAGTAATGCATAATCACAACTGAATCCTGAAAAGAAAACAAACGCTGGGAAGATCCTTCAGCAAGTCCTAAGTGGGAAAACCCCTTAACTAATAGGTAAGCATAAATCCCAAATACCGCATTTGGAGTAGTGAGAATTCATCATTAAAATTTAACTTAGTATCAGGGGACCCACCTCTAATTAAAACAGAGGCTGGGTTTCAACCTAAGTATTGCAATTATCATTACAGTTTCCACAGCAACCAGTACCAGGGCACAGGGTCGATTTGAGAAAGCACAAAAATGCTTGCCAGAAGAAGAATTCTAGAGTCACAAGTCAGCAGAAACCCCATGATGGAGAAGACAGCAGGGGAAGGCCAGTATCTAATTGCCTTGCACAATGTGATTTGCCTAAATGAGGAAGAATCCAAAGTATGGTTCTGTCAAAATGCACATCAAATTCTGTGTACGCGGAAACCCATTCTGCATTCCAGAACTGCAGTCACTTTTCATTAATGCAAATGTTAAATATTACCTTATGGGAGTATCTGAGGAAGTACACTTCTGGCTCCAAGCCAGGGAAAAACCAAAACATTTTAATGAAGTCTAGGTTAATCCTTTGTCCCAGAGCAAGAGCAGAAGAACAGTCATAGAGAACCTATCCCTCCAAGAAATTACATGCATTACAGGAGATGCTTTTGACTAATTGCTGAACCCAGAAGATCCTTAAGAGTTTTACTGCTGTTTTGTTCCTGCAAAAGAGTGTAAGTAACCTTTGCCAACAAGCCTTTAACAGTTTTTAGAGGCCTTATTCAAGGTACTTCATCACAGTGCTGAAAAATAAGTTGCTGTCTCTTTCTCTTCCTGTATGTCTTGGGGGAGAGGGAAACAAAAAAAGAAAAAGAGTAGAACTGTAAATATAGCTGGTTACCAATTATCCTTTCAATGTGTGATCCAAGACACACAAGAAGACATCATCTACATCTCTTAGACTGCATGGGCATTCCTATTGCCTTGCCTGACACAGTAAGAAGCAAGACCTTGGTTTTCCTGAGAAACAAACTTTATTTTTCCAAGATAACCTAAAGTAGCAAAGAAAATTAATGGTTGTTAATATTATCTTTCTGTAGAGGCCTGACTATAACCTTACTTACAGAGTAGGACAAGCATGCAATCACCCACCTAGCACACAGCTTCTTCAAACAGGAAGGACAAAAAGGGAAAATATTTACTACTCATTCTCCTCTCCAGATTTTTAGAAAGCATTGTCACAAACTTAACTTCATATGTTGTTTCCTTTCCATGGCCAAAACACTCTTTAGACCATGCTAGTGATAAGATACTAGTTATAGCTTAAAACAGATCAAAAATAATCTCTAATCACTAGCATTACCTCCCTAGTGTCCTTATTGCCCAGTCCTCTCTCTATTCGCTGTTCACCTCTCCAGTTTTCATGGGACTTTGCTAATCTAGGAGTAAGTTACAATAACTGAACTTGCAGTCCAACTAGGGGGTGACAAAAGCAGCTCTCTTACTCCCAGGCAGAGGAGAAAAGGAGTCACCTACTGCCTCCTGATGGATCCATTTGCCCACTGAAAGGCAGATGTACTTCTGCCCTTACCGCCACCAAACCTACTTCCAAAGCACTACTGCTGCCTGTCCTTCAGAAACCACTCTGTGCAGAAAGGAGATCTCAAACCAACGAGTTAATCCTTCATCAGGTTTCCCTCAACCCTGCTCAATAAAAGTACCACGACAGTGTGAGTGTGTGTGTGTGCGGGGAACACGAGTTACTGTAGTATCCCTGATCCTGGAATCGGGAAGACGGGCACCAAGACCAAAGTTGTTTTGTTGTTACGAGACCTCCTGTGCGCAGCCTTGGCCCAGCCGGCTCCGGCAGCGGGCAGGCCGTGGCCCATCCATCTCCCGGCCCCCCACACCCTCCTTTCGCCGCCTTCCACCTCCGCCTCCTCCCTCAGACACCGCTGAGACCCGCCCGGCGCGGCCCCGGGAGCAGAGGGGGTCACCCAGCCCCCTGTGGGTCTCCCTGCCACGGCTCGGCAGGGCTGGGAGCCCCGGGACACTGCCCGCTGGAGCAGGCAACCTCTCCCCTCCTGCACGGTCTCGCTTCTCCCATAGTCCGCTCCCCTCCAGGGAGGTACAAAGGGGGCGAGATCCGAACGCGGTGCCCGGGGAGGCTCATGATCTCCCGCTGCCCCTGCCGCCTGTGCGGCTTTCAGCCCCTCTACCCCTCTGACCCCCCCCGCTACCTGGAGCCGGTTCGGCAGGGCCCGGTTCCCCGCGGCTCCGGGTGTCCTGAATGCGGACCTGGCGGAAGCCACCGGGCACGGCCCCCCAGAGACGGCTGGCGGTGCCGCGCAGGAAGCGGCCACCCTTGCCGGTGAAGGAGGTGAGGTAGTCCATGCCGGGGCAGGGTGAGTCCTAACGGCCGGGGGAGCCCATGGCCGGGCCGCACACGCAGCTCCGTGCGTCCGCCGGCCCCGCTCCACAACTTGTGCAAACTTTGGGACTCGGCCCCGCCCCCGTTTAAAGGGGCCGCGGCGCCACCACCGGCGCTGGGCACGATCCGCGGGGCCGTGAGGGGGAGCGGGCGGTGACAACCGAAGCCCCGGGGCCCGAGGCCGCCGCCCCCCCCCGGGCTGTGCCCACGGGCAGGGCAGGGCAGGGCAGGCCCGCGGGGTTGTGCGGGTGCGGGCCGGCCCCCGGCGGAGGGGCGGTGTCGCCTCACTGGGTCGCTCCGCCCGCGGCTGCTCCGCATCCTTGGGAGGTTCCTTGTTTTCCCACAGGGCCGCGCAGGGGGGCCCGGGCCTCACAATCGCTTCCCCGTCGCAAGAAGGCGGCGGCCCAAACCTCTCCCTGTGCCCTGCCCGGTGTCCTGTGCCCTCTCCCTGTGCCCTGCCCGGTGTCAGCCCAGAGGCGATTTCCTGACGGCCCCGAAGAGGAGCGGTGGGCGCCTGGGTCTCCTCACGGCCTCTGTAACCGGAACGCTTGGGACGTACCTTCCATCCAGTCTCGGGCCACGGCCACTTGGCCACATTTTTGCGAATTTATCCATTTATCCGCAGTTTGGGCATTTAGTTAAGTCTCATGAAAGCTCATTGCACTGCAGTGATGTGCTGCACAGCCTTCTGTTAACTTTCAGCTTTTGTGTCTCAGCTTCCTTTTACTGAGAAGCATGAAAAGCAAGAATCAAGGCAATCTGTTACTTTTACATTTTCTTGCAGTCACGGATATTGTTTTACCCCTGCTACTGTAAAATCAGACCAGCTGTAACACTGTGCTTCTGCTGTTCTGCTTTTGATCCCTCACTCTCAGACTTCCCTGCCATCCTGGCCATCACCGTCCTTGTGTCAGCCCAGCCATGTCCATGTCTTGTCCCCTCCGTCCTTCTGTCCACCACCCAGCCATGTCCCCTCGTCCTCCTTTCAGTGTTAGCCCAGTGCTCATACCCCATTCAGCTTTTGACTCAACCACATCACTTCCGTCTTCCCGCAGAACTTACTAAATGTACAAATGTTTTTTTCTTTTTGAAAACGGCGTTTGATTTCCGGTGTTCACTTGTCCTTTATCATCACACATACTAGAACTTTTAAGGTTCAAAGAAAAAAACAAAACAAAACAAAACAAACCACAGATAGAAGATGATCCAGCAGTTTAACAGAGAAAGCAGCATCTCAGGCTTTGACTCTCATGATCAAGTTTATGATGTGCATTCCGCATGTGTGGAGGCTGGAAGAACAGCCATATCGTTTAATTTACTACCTGTGCCATAGATCTTAACAATGCAGAACTTGTAAACTGATGTGCTTACAATCTAATCTGAGTATGAAGCAATTATGTGCTGCATCTTGCTGCAAGTGAAAACATTGTTTAATAAAGAATGCTTGAGTTGAACCAAATCTATTGTGTAGATGCAGAACAGAGGAACAAAGTGCTGAGTTAACTCCTATCCACTTGTAGCAGATGCTCAATTAAATCAGAGTTTAACGTCAGCATTTTGGACTGCTGATTTCTGAGGGTTACTTGATGTAAGCAGTACACTCAAGTCAACCTTTCTACTACTTAAATCAGTTTCTGCTCAGAAGATAATAATGTTCAAGACTTTTTTTAAAATAAAACCTTTTCACTAAACACAACAAGAAATTTTCAGCAGAAGTAGCTCTCCCTCCCTGCCTCCCTCCTGCTGAATTCTGCCAGTGGAAATGGAGGTGTGATCTGTCTATTCTAGGACTACTGAATAAATCAGGAACTGCAGAGTCACTGTGTGGCCTAAGTACCACTAGATGTTTAATATATAAACTATTCTGCCTACCAGATCTGTCTTGCCCTAAACACTGTAATTAGTTTTCATTTCATTACAGTGTTTCTGCTGTGAAGAAGCTCTAGTTATTCTTTTGCCATGTTGATTCTATTTTAGGCAAAATTTACCTACATCTTTGCACTAGGTATGAGGTTACAACTGTGGTGCTCAGCATTTTTCGAAACTTTGACCTGGCTTTCTCACCAGTGTTCTAGACACATACCCACCTCTGATACTGTATTGATTGCACATATTTCCTCTGTGGTTTGAAATAGGTTTATTGTGGTTTTTTTTTCTCTTTCAAACCCATTGTGCAGCATTTATCGCTATATTGTGGTGATAGAACCTAAGATTAAGCCAACATTTTGATATAGTATTCAAGGTAAATGTTTTGACAAGTATGAATTTGTTATATTTTAGCTGCTTTTATCTGCTTTGTTCACAAATAGTCTAAGTCTAAAATGTTCACCCATTACTGCAATGTGATTTTCACAGCACTGAAAATTATTGCCCATACTCAAAAGCATCCATTTAGGATCTTTCTACTTAGGAAGAAAAAAAATTTTCCTAACTACTGAGCTGTCCTAACTACAAAAACCAAGATTTAGGCATCTCTTCTCATGAAAGGTCATAGAACTCTTTTTAAGATATGTGATACTCATTGACTACTGATGAAATTTCAAGACACTGAGGTAATACAATTATCATTAATACATTGGGAAGAATGCAGTCAGACCTATGCTACTTCAGGAGGCATCTTCAACAACACAAACATCCAGTGGTACTATTATGAGCTTTAAGATGCTGTTTCTACATAGTTATACAACACCTCTGATTGCAAAATTTTTGACAAAGGTCTCCAGTTTGAAAACTGACTCTAATACACTAGTATTTAATATTTTTAGGCCACGTTTTTGTCTGAAAAGCTTTGCAGCATTCCTTGACTTTATAATTGGTAGAACCAACATAAACACTATGTACATAAGCAATGCGTGTCACTTTTGCCATAAACCTAAAACAAATATAAATACATGTTACAATATTTATAATTATTTCTTAATATTATTCTGAACAGCTTTCCAGAAGCTTGGTCATTCTGCCTTTATTTCCTCAATGTCTAGAAACAGCAGGATATCACTGGGGGTTGGCTAAGAAGTTTGCATTTGCTACCTCAATGTACAACAAGGATCTCTCTCAGGGTTGGTTATTTTCTGGCCTGTGATACCAGTGCACAAATGTATCACTGTAACTTTACAGTCACTTAACACTGGCCCTTGAAAATGACCTGGCCTTACCTGCTCTAAACTGCTTGTGCCTGTTTTGAGCTACCAGCATACACCAGCATTCATTTGGCAGGAGCATGAACTGTGCAGTAAGCTGAGCCATTTAAAAGCATCTTTTTGTTTATCCAAAACTAACTAAGCATATTTTTTGTGAGGTTAATATTATCCTCCTCTTATCTCCTGATCTTGGTGAGTTGTGTGTAAACACTGTGGAGGCACAAGTTGCAAAGCAACAGGAGGGTGAGCAGAAGTGGCATGGAGAGAGGAAGGGGAGGGAGGAAGTTGCAGCCTTCCTCTGTCCTCAGTATCAGTGTGTTAGCTCAGTGATAGTGAAAATGTGGCACAAGTGGAGATGCTTTCATATCAGTATTAAACACAAAACCACCTTCAGTAGCTACAGAAACATCTGACAGAATATGCCTGCATTTATGGTGCAACACTTCATAACACATTATGCTAATCTGTAGATGTAAATGAGAGCACAATCTGGTCTTGTAGCTAGATCCTGAAGTCCCAAATCAGAGCAGTCAGGGAGCTGTCTGAGCTGCATCCTAAGAGAATGAGAGGTGTAGGGAAGAGAGAACAGGGATCAGTTTTGGTCAAACAGAAGCGGGCACAATGAAGAAAGAGTATTTCCAGGGTCCAAACACAGAATTATTTATAAAAGTATTCAAAGGAGAAAAAAAAAAAAAAGACAAAACCACAGCAAGTGGGAATGACCTATAATTTGTATGGGGACATATCTTTGCTTTTGAAAATAACTTCAAATTGCAGAAACTAACTCCAGGCAAAATGCCAACAGGAGCTGTGCAACCTTCCTTCAGTCTTGGCCACTTCCCATGCCTGGTGTACAAGGTACTGGCCTCTTGCTATTTATCTTGCCAAATTTCCAGTTCTATGAAGATGCAGGCAAAAATACACTAGGGCCTGACACACGCACACACACACACACCCTGTTTTATTTTGTGAGAAATGTGGTTTGTATATGCTTTTCAAGGTGAAAATCTTGACTTCAATCATTTGGTAATCATGCAGGATTAGTGTTCATTTATACATAAGCAACCTATGTGCAAGTATGTAATTTTGACAGTTTGAGCCAAATACCTCATTTGAGCTTCCTTACTCATTTTGGAGATGCCAGCTCACATTTGATGTTATGAGGATGCCTTTGTTAAGTATTCTAAATTAGCATGTGCAGTGGAGACTCTACCACTAATGTTGTTGTGAAACCTATAATGAATGGCTAAAATAGGGATTTGAATTAGAACATGCTTAAAAGCCTAACCTCTCAATTTTTAATGAAATCTATGTGTACTAATGTAAGATGATTCAGTAATTGTTTTTTGTTGTTGTTTTTTTCTAGTGAAAGAGCTGAACTCATAAGACAGTGAAAAACAGACTGCAGTCTATTTCCAGTGTTGTTACAGTAAAAATTAAATACAATGCAGAATGCACAAGCAGTCCCCGAAGGAGGAACTAGAACTGAGGCATGCAGAACTCCCACATTCTCAAGCATATTTTCCTATTAACCCACTAATTTACACAATAAGTACGAAAGTGCACAGTTCTAGAAGTAAAAATGGTTGTATAAATATATTTTTGCAATTAAGACAGTCCAAATGATTTTAAAGGGCAATTCAGTATCAGTATAATCTTGTAAGAAGTTGGAAAGAGATAACCAGTAAGTAATGCTAAGTAAACGGGTGTGCTTAAAAGAAGTTCTTTACAAAGAACTGTGGGATAAGTGTGTCTATCCATACTGGTTTCACAATACCACATCCTTTTTTCAGAATAGACACTTGGCAAGAAGGAAGCTGTCATCTGTATACTGGCCTCAGAAATGTCAAACGTGGAATTTTCTGCTTCAGCAGGTAGAACAAAATAGGTAACTTCTGATGTTACTAACCAGCGCCCTGTAAGATTAGAATGA
Organism: Phaethornis superciliosus; assembly: GCA_023637945.1. Lineage (NCBI taxonomy): Eukaryota > Metazoa > Chordata > Aves > Apodiformes > Trochilidae > Phaethornis > Phaethornis superciliosus. The sequence continues at coordinate 18,575,097 of JAJQWJ010000002.1, forward strand.
AATGAGGGCAAATCTACACCTCAGCCACTGATACTGTTCCTTGTTCAGGAGAAAAGTCACACTGAAGGGACAAGAGAGAATAAACATGGAGCACCAGGAGACACAGCAGTCCCTGGTTATGGACTGGGATACTTCAACTATAGGTTATGTTTTGTATCTGATGATTCTTAAAATGACACAAAAAAAGATAGGAAGCCATTACAGCCTCTCTTTTAGGGGAATTGCTGTCATGGCAGTAAACTGAGTCAAACTCCTTCTTTATTAGTATTTCAAACCTGTCTCAATACATTTTTCATTTAATTTTCTTGAAGCTGCATAAAATTAACAGTACCACTGCCAGAGTGAGAACATTTGCAAAGCTGTCTTAGATCTGGGTACCTCAGCTTCCCCCTACAATGCATTTAAGCATAACTGCATGCAATCCTATGCTCTGCTCCTTGGGCTTAATGTCATAATATTTAAGGATCTAACATTCACTGTGTTTAGTTTTCGTCTTAACAAATATAAAAACTTTCAAAAGGACAAGTCATTCCTGTCAGATGCCACTGCACCATCTGGCCTGTTTGTGTTTCATCTGGTATAGGTTGTAGATATGTAAATTGTATTTTTGATTGCTAGGTTACTATCTAATGCAAGTCACACTAGTTGTATGTTGAACAGCCCAACAAGTCCTTTTCACTTTTTTATAGGAGCCTCTGAGGAGAATGCAATTTTTGCTTTTCTAGACAGATTTTAAAAATCTTGATACCATATTGTAAATTAGGTAAGAAAGAAACACAAAACAAATAAAACATGCAATCAAATCTATGACATCACTGAAATTAAAAATAATAATTGATTCACAAGTGTCTTGTACTGGTGTACATAGTGTAGTTACAAAAATGCATCCTAAGCCTATGAAACTCAATTGAAGTGAGTATAAAATGAGTGAGCGTATTCTGTTTTATAAAATAAACTTAGCCTCATCCTGAAAAATAATTTGATCCAATTTTAGAAGCATGCCACAATTTTTTTGACACTTCTTGAAGCACCAAATATCAGCTGCCTGTGGCTGGAATTTTGTTGCCTGCAGTTACTCATCTTCTCTGAAAAATTGTATCAACAGTCCAACTTTCAATTATGGTAGAACTGTTTTCCAAAAAGCAGTGTGAGAATTAGCATTACAAAAATATATACTCTAAAATTCAACTTGTATTTTTCTTATTTTCCCAAAGTATAATATTTATGCTTAGATGTTGAAATGGTCCATTTTACAGGAACATATCATATCAGTGTTTGTTAGAATATCAAAAATATCAACACAGCTTTCAAACATGGCCTTGAGGATAAATGTCTATCATGCTGGGACTTCTCCATGCTTATGGAAGAACTTCAGTTGCAGCTCCAATTGCATGGAACTATATACAGGCTACTTTATCATATAAACATGAAATGACCTCCAGATCTTTAGTCCATGCTTATTTGGTCAATAGAGGGTTACTATAAACAGAACATTATGTTCAGGAAATTTTGTGAAAATTAATTTTTCCCCTGAGGGATGTGCATGCATATGCACAGCTATACAGGCACCCAAGCAGTTTAAGGTCTCTCACTGTGTATGGCGTTGAACAAAGTTAATTTTTGGTAGACACTGTCATCATCTCATTGTCATTGTATTCTTTCAGCATGTGTTTTGAAACTGATTGTGGAAAACACTGATAATGTAATTGATGACTGTGTAGTATTTATTAGCTAATCCCATCCTCCACAGAGAAGTAAATTATACAAATTACAAATAATTGCTTACAAAAAATTGATTATTCATCAGGTATTTGAATCTTAGGCAAACAGTTTTCTCTTAATCTTTTTTTTTTTAATCCCTTTTTGCTGTAACTAGTATTTTCATAACAGTCATTAAATCCTTATCATGTTGTTAATGTACTGTAACCTGTAAGAAGCTTGCTGATACTTACTCAGGAACTGCTGAACCAGATTACATTTCACAACTGACTTTTTTACATTGCCATATTGGTTCACAGTTACATAAAATGTCCCTCTGGTAGAATATATAGAGTTGTTAAAAGTTCAGTTGTGTCATACACCTTCCAACAATCATAACAGAACAGAGATTTCAAATGAAAGTATTAATTCAGATTATCAGCACAAAAAAATGTCTACTTTGTGATTGACATCTTTCTACCTTATGACCAGCTATATCCCTCATATTTATAGCAAGATCCACATACTTTAGAAAGCCATAGGGGAAGCCTCAGGGATAAAAAAGCTCACATTCGTTAATCACCAAAGTGACTATAAAATGCATAGGTTCTGCCTGATTGAAGACATAATTACTGCTTGTCATGTGCTCCCATTATATTAATTTGGCACCAGTTTTTAATTCTGAAGATTTCATGGCTTCTACTTATAGGCTACGAGGTCTAGATGCAATATTTAGACATGAAGAAATGTAAGATACAAGGATCCTTTTGATGGGTCTCAACAAAATGATGCTGCTCAGACATCTGGAAGAAGAAGACTGAAGGACCAACCACATAATGCTTGTTCCAAGTAGGAATGCCATCTGAAGTGTGGTGATATTTTTTACATAAATGGTTCCGAAATATCATCAGAATTTATCAGGTGCCAGAATAAGACTAATGGCAACAGCTTATCCTTCAGGCTGCAATTTTTTTCTTGTAACAGGAGTTACTGATTTTTTTAGTAACCAGCCCTCCTTTTGGTCCTGTTCTGGTGGGGGATTGGACTCGATCTTCACAGGTCCCTTCCAACCACTGACATTCTGTGAGTCTATTTCACTTGCTCTGTTTAGGCAGTGCATTCTATGATAAAAGATTAGCTGAAAAAGGGTCAATTCTGTTCCATTCTTTGCTGCCTGATTTCATAGTTGTTTTCCTTAAGTAAAGTAAGTGTATGAAAGCCTTTTGAACATACCTTTTCCTGAGACATCTAAATCTGCGCAGGACATTCCTGAAATTTTCTTTTGAATGAAAACCAAGAGGGAGTGAAGGAGTATGTTGATTTTATTAGGAGGAAGTTCTGCTTTTTCTTTCTTGTTAAATCATGCTTCTTAAGGAACATCTGGTGTCTCTCTCCTTCCCTCCCCCACTGACTCCACATCACAAGCATATGCCTGATTCATTTGCTCCCATAATACCATGGAGAAAACCTGTGGGTAGTTACTCACTCTGTAACTTTGTTACTTTTGGGCACAGTTATTACAATTTACCCCAAAGAATCAAACACATTGCTTCTAGCTAGCTAAATAATTTGAAGGCTCTCCATTACGGTGTTATCTCTGAATTAAGAAACTGTATCCTGTACACATTAGGTTTTTTCCCCCATGATTTAGCAGCTTTACTCTCACCTATCACACATTTTAGTATTCTGTCTCTGATTACTGTCACAGTTTTCCCTAGAAATGATTTGCAGTATGTTGTCTCTCTTGCATTCCGTTGCATTTAGCTGCAACACTGTATACACCATATGCACATACACAGCTTTATGGATCCTATTTGTCTCTGATTAATTTATTTCTATTTGTTTAGATGGGCTCTTCTTTAAGCCTCATTTAGAATGCCCAATGATAATATCTCACTGTCTTCCTCCTATTTCATCTGAGAATAAAATATTGTGTACATACGCTCTGTAAAAAATACCAAAGAAACTCAACTGTTTTGATAAGTAAGTAGTGATTATCTGTTAAGATTTTTTACTCCAGTGCCTGAGAATCAAGGCTTGAAACTGCTTTGTCTAGCAGAGGTAAAGTGTGAAGCACTAGTGGTGTGTTTCTCGTCAAGGAAACAGGTTGCTGTGTTTTGCAGAAGCCAAAAGCTTATTCCTTCCAACCATAGGTCCTAATGTTGATATATTATACTAGTTCCACGTTGGAAATATATAGAGTGTAGTGGTTTAGCCATGAACTTTAGTAAGGCCAACAAACCTCAGTGAATGGAAAGGTGATGCTGAGAATAACAGGGATAAAAAAGCTAGTGTATAGCTTTGATCTGTTTTCTTACTAAGTACAAAAGGAAAAATTAATATATTTGAACAATTATAGAACTTGCCTCTCAAGTTCCTGCTTATCTGATGTTAAAGTCATGCATTAGGTATGGCTCACATCTCGAGGTTACTGAAGAAAAATGTGCTTTCTAGTAGCACAGTACCTTAACTGTTCTGTTGTGGAACTGTGTCATTTTTGTTTCAGAAGTTTCTAATCAGCTGGCCTGGATGCATGATGCCCTGGTGCAAAAATAAGTGAGTGGTTTTAAGGGCTGAGTTGCTGATGGTTTTATAGGAAACCAGAGACGAAAGTCTCACTGAATAAAATGCAGCTGCTAAGAGGAGAGAACAAGAAGGTTGCTGATGATACAAACTTATATGGGAAAGGAAAAGCTACAGAAAAAAAAAAGGTTAAGAATTATTTCATAATATAGATCATAAACAAAATGGCAGGTGAAATTCACTGCTGATAAATGCAGAATAAAGACAAGTTTTCCTCTGAGTTCATAGCAGTGTTTATACAAACACAGTGATGAGCTATTAACATCCACTAAAGAGACGTAAGAAAATGTCAGTCAAAAGACATCTGAAAGGCAAAATAAATATTATTAGAAAAACAGTTACACTACTCCTTAAATTATTCTCATGAATATAGATTGTAATTCTGTGTCCTTGTCTCAAAAAAAGATGCAATGTACCTAGAAAAACATATTGAGCAGAGCAACAAGGGTGCCAAGATGATTCTCTCTAGGAAAGCAGAGAAAAAAATTCAATGTAGATAAATAGAAAATAGACCTGAGAAAAACTATTCAATCTTTCTCCTAATAAGAGAAGTGGGAGCACCTAATTAAATTAGTAAGCAAAAGATTTAAATAAAAGGAAATACTTTGTTACACAACATAACTGAATCACAGGATTAATTACCACAGGATGTTGTGTATGCCAAAATTATCAGTGGTTCAGAAAGTAGAAAAATCATAATAATTCCATCAAGACCCATTAAGCACAAGATTGCAGATAGAAACTGATTTGCAAGACTCTATGCCACAGGCTGCCTAAAGCTCAGAGGAAATATCAGCAAAGTATCTTTCCATCTTGTCATCTTCTGTCTTCTTTCCCTCGTTACCACCTGCTGCTGGACTCTGCGGGATACAGGACACTAAGCTGGGCATGAGCAAACTCATTACTTTACCTCATCCTGCCAAGATATTTTGGCATTAGGAATTGCCATGAAAGGGCCCCAGTCTCCTTGCTCTGGAATCAGGAGCAAGGTCTTCCATAAGTTCTTGAGTCATTTGCAGTGTGAAGGGGATGACCTCTACAAACTGAGGAACCTCAGAACAACAACTCTGGGGCCTCAGTGAGATTTGAGACACTGCTATTACTACAGATCTTGAAGCACAAAAAGAGAAAAGCTACTACTTTGCTTTCATTTTTCTCCCTCTGTTAATCTCCTGAAATGAACAAGAGTTGGTGTGGCTTCTTACTCTCAGTTGCCTTATCCAGAAAACTGGAAATCTCACCAGCTGTCAGTGTTGATAACTTCATTTAAAGAGAAATCATGAACATAAAGTGTATGGAGTAGCAAAGTCAGGAACCTGTATGGAAAGAATACAAATCTGCTGTCAGGAAAGTCTCAAATGTCTAAGTGTCAAGGGCTCTGAAGTTGTGCTCTACAGAGGAAAGCAAATGTGGAAAAAAAAAAGAACTGAAGAACAACCACCAGATTTTGCCAAAAGGGCTGGGTATATTATAGTGGCTGTAGACTGGCCTGAGAAGAAAACTGTGACTCCTGAAAGGGCAGATAATGCATGCTACAGCAGCTTTAGATTTAGGGTAACAAATGACCCTCTGTGCTGGCACAGGTACACTGCCAAGCTTGGTGGTGGCAGCCAGGGAGAGGAGCCTGCACACACCCTGACTGCAGAAACTGCTTCCCACTCTGTAATAGAAATAGCTGCACTGGAATTTCAGAGCAATGCTCCTCCATGTGCAGACAGAAGATAGGTGATTCTTTGGTTTTCAAAAATTAAAAGGAGTCTTCAGAATTCATGGCTGTTAAATAGAGAGATCCAATTTTAACTTTTTTTTGAAATTCAAAATAACATTTCACTTTCATGCAAAGTTATTGTCAACAGAAGAACTGTTACATTTGAGAGATTAAGTGGCCTATAGAAATCAGTGTTACTTAGAAAAGCCTGTAACCCAGTATGAATATATCCTCTTTAAAAAACAAAAAAAACCCAAAAAAACCCCCCAATCTGGAAACAGCCTGTCATCAAGTGTAATGGCCTAAATTCACATATACTTACCAAAAAGAAGATGATACTTTCCAGAAGACAACTACAACAATACTCAAGATTTGCTTCCCAAAGTCTTACAGCTGTGTCTAAGGCAGTCCTCTAATAAGCCATAACATTCCTACTTGCAAAAATATACAAAACTGAGCTAAAATAATTTTAAAATACAACCAGGGGGAAAAGATATTCTTACAGTTGATGCATAGCACAAAGCACTGGAAGCTGTTCATTCATTTTTCTTGCTGAAGCACACTGACTACGAGCACGAACACATTTTTTTCCCCCAAAATTGTGTTCCATGCCCCAATGGAGAGAAATCTGAGGACTGCACCAAAAAACTAGGACCACTTGTGACTTGAACTGTTGTTTACTTTCCTTCTTTCAAATGAGATTTATAGTAAGCTTTACACTGAATACCAGTGTTTTGCCTTTACATTTTGAAGCCAGCAAGTAGAAACAAGAAAACAAAAACTCTCCTAAGTGTGCTTTACAAGCTTTTTATGCATACAGTGTTTACATATTTGTTCAAAAACACTGAGGTCAATTGGAACTTGTAGACAGCACATTGCAATTTACTATTTCTCAACAGGTTTAGCATTTAATATTACTTTTAATAGGCAGGATGATAACAGGGAGCATAAGCTACATCATTCACTTTCCAAGGTTACTCAGACTGGATGACACAAGGACCTTCTGGTACCATAAACATTCCCCACCCCTCCTGAATGGACTACACATAAGCCTGCAAAACAAGCTTGCAGGTGCTGCAGGGTCCTGCATGAGTGGTTTGGCAGATGCATAGAAAAGATTTTTAATGAAATAGGAGAAGGGAGTAAGCCTTCAGCAGTGATTTAAGAAGGGACTTCAGGAGCAATGCAATGATCTGCATTCACTATAACAAAGTGCTACACATGACACAGTATGAACAAAACTCTGGATGTGGAAGCTGTCTTTTCATTTGTAACCTGGTCTGACTCAGGGTAATGGTGTCTCAGGCAAACAACCAGTACTACTGGGTGGTTAGCCTGGATGATATTCTGTGCTGGGAAACACAATTTATCACAGACATTTGATATCCACAGCAGTGTTTTGACTGTTTAAGTGCTTTTCTATTTGCTTATATGGCAGGATATTTCTTCAAGAATTAGCATTATTACTATAAAGAGAACTGGGAACAGAAATTGTGTGTACCTTGCACAATCACACAAGTCTTTTGAAAGAGGTATTAGATCTCAGAGGGCAGATTGCAATGGCATATTGCAGACAGGAAAATCTTGCTCAGTTTTGTAGTCTGCCATGTTTCTTGCATTTTACAAAACATTTTGTGTCATTTGAGGCTAAAAATTCTTTTAAATATTAAAAAGCAGAGTGGCTGTGTTTTGGTTTATTGCAAAGCAATATTGACCTTTCCTCCCTCAAAATTCATTTTTCCTTTTCTTAAAAAACATTCACATAAGCAGATGTTTGTACATTCTCTGCCAACCCCCCTTAAATGCACGGCTTTTCTAAAACTTTTTTAGACCTAGTGTCAATCAGAATCTTCTTTAACAGGATCTTTAAAATGATCTTCAGGGTTTGAAAGTGCATTGTTTGTAAGGTCTTTGCCTTTTGTTTTTCAGAACAGTCATCAGTAAGTGCAATATATTCTCTTTCCATTAGTTATCAGTTGAATGAGCCTGTGAGCCAGTCCATTGATGACAGCACAGTAACATGAAATTTTTTTCTTTCATACTTCAATAATTTACATTCCTCATAAGTATTTTTTTTTCTCCTTCATGGTTTCACTTATATAAAATATATGAAATATTTTAACTAATGCCATCGTACTTCTCTAAATTAAGTTTTCAGATGTTCAGTGGGTTGGTTCTGTAATGAAAATGTGGTGTACTCAGTGAAACGAGAGCATTACACAAGTTAAGACAGCTCTTGCAGCATAAAGATTATGCATAAAGTGATTGAAGCTGCACTAAGAAGACAGTTATGAAAGTGTGCAGTAGCTTAGTCAAAAAACACCTGTAAAGGCTGCTTTTCTTAAAACACTTGGCCTCACTTGATCCCTTTTAATATGAAGGACTGTGTACTGGATCATTCAGTGGGAGTATGGGGAGGAAGAAGCTAAGAGCCATTCTGCTCCAAGAAATGGTGTTCTGTGGCTTTTTTTTTTTTTTTTTTTTTTTTTTTAATTGTTTAAAAGGTTTGAAAAGGCATGAACATTTAAATTTGAATCTTCCATTACAACCCATTGTTATTGTTGTGCAGGACAAAACAAGTGAAGGAAAAAGTTATTTACCCCATCTGACATAATTTTCCAAAGAACAGACACAGTATCATGACAAGATTTTCCAAAAAATAACTCATTATCATGATTCACATCCTCTGAATGAATTCCTTATATGTACAGGAACAAATCTTGCATTGCTGACCTCTAAGAAGGTACAATCTCCAGCATTAGCTTTACAAATTGTGTCATTGAAACTTCTCCAAAGGGCAGTCTCATGGTGGTACATTCCTCAAGTGTAGAAGCACTTGATGGTAGATGGTACTGGTGTAATGGCCTAACTCCAAGACACATAAATCTACTGAATAGCCATAGTTAAAAACAAAAAAGATGTTCTGGGCCACCCCCTTCTGACTTCTTGAGTTGTGCTCTTAAATTTAATCTTAAAAACAATCTTAAAAGTTGTGCTTTTGGGTCAAGCAAGAGATTGTTTGAAGAACCCAGAGTGAGCACCCATGAGATTTTACAGCAGAGTCCTGTGCTGCTACTGCAAGTCTTGGACTTTGATTCTCCTATTCTGTTACAAACTTTGAATTGTTAATTAACTGGCTAGTACCCTGCACAGAAGAGGTTTAATCAGGAGACAAGTTAAAGGAGAGCATTCTTATTAACTGTATTCAAAGCAAACCCAATATGAAGTAGAAAAATCAAATGTAAAGCATTTGGCCAAGCCTTGTTCATGACAGACACACCTTTTCTTGCTCCCTTACAGAATACAGAAATGTGTGGCTCCCTGAGGGCATTCTGCAATGTTTTGAGATTTACTGTTTTGACAGTGGAAAAAATAAAAGTCCAAATATAGTACATTTTGACAAACTTTGTTTAAAAGAAGCTTCCAATAGATATCAGTTTAAAAACGGGCCTTACTATTGGATCCTATGCAAAAATCCTTTTAAAATGGGGATTCTACGAGTCAGTAATACCTACATGTGAGCATTAGACAGGACCGATTGTTTTGGCAAGTATTCAAGCCATACAATGAACCTTAGGTTCACATTTCTCTTTGTCACAGTCTGGAGCACAGGAGGTCTTACTGTTTTGTTTCTTCCTTTTTGTTTGCTTACTGATTCCTCTTCTCTGGCACATATGATACTATGTCCTTGAAAATCATAAAAAGTACATTTAGCTACTTTATTTCCAGAGCTTTTCCATGATATATTCTAACCTAAAACACACTAAGCTCTATTTATATGGAAGAAAAACCTAGCAGTGAACAGACAAAAAGAAGGACATGTTAACAAGTCTTTGAGGCAAGAAAATTCAGTATCTGAAAATCCACAGAGTATTGAAATCACAGTCAGAGCTGGAAGGTTTTAAGAAGTAATAGTAAAACTAGTAAAAAGACTACTTTGTCTAGTAGTCTGTCCTTCCAGCATTAAGTGTTTCCTTATTATATATTAATTTCCCCAAAACCACACACTTCATATGTACTCATGTGAGGGGTTAGTGGAGGCATGTGCAGTTACTGACAGAGGAAGGAACAATATCCACACAGTTTTTATTGCTCTCTTGAAACATTTCTCTTAATGAAAATTAAGGATTCACAGCATACACTTCATCCTCTCCCATACTTCTGGTTTTAGATGGAACCCCCTGAGCAGGAGAAGGTGACCTCTGTGAAGCAGCATGCAGGGAGTAACAAGCAGGTCAGGAGCTCCTCAGAAATAACATCTCCTGCTGCAGGAAGCCTACATGTGATTCTTCATACTTTACTGAAGCTGTAAGTCCAATCTTTGATTCCTCCTCTGTGACTGCATGCAATATTCTGCCTCATCTGAGTACCTAGAAAATATTTTATTTTGCCCCTCTCTGTGTTCTGATTTACTTTTAAAGCTAGATGTTCCTTGAAGCATTTTTTTGTTCACATTGTGTAAACAGCTCTTCAGGCAATGCTGTGATACAGTACTTGTCTACTGGAAGGAGAATGAGAGAATAATAATAAAAAACCTAAACCAAAGAAAAAAATAGAGAGACAAGATAAATTAAAGAAGATGAAATCTCAGCATTGATGAAAGAACATGGTGCAGTTTCACAGCATCATGGGTTATAATATTTTAAATTTTAAAAATATTTTTGGGCAGAAATTATGTCTTCTGTTCACAGTATGATGACAGCAATTCTTTCTACTACCTTTCTTTGCAGCAGTCAAACTGTGCTGGATAACACAACAATTTCAATGTAGGACGGGTGGAATTATGCATTCACAGCTATAGCACGGGGTGGATAGCCACCTCCCACTTTCCACCAGCACTTGTTAACAGCAGGTGAAGGGCTATCTGGCCAAAAACTGAGCTGTTTTTTTTTCTTTTTTCAACTCTTCCCCCTCCCTACCAAGAAACACTTAGAAAAGAAAGTCCCCAGACCTAGCCATTGGCACCATACTATAATTTTCCTACTGAGGAAGAATGAACATTTTGGTGTCCCCCACTTCTCCCTGGAATCTCCTGCACTGGCACTGTGATGGTTTTCCCTCTGTGGAGGGGCTCACTGCCTTCATCCACCTGGATTGCAAGAAACAGATGCCATAGACAGCAACAACAGTGGCACAACCTGAACAGAAATACCAAAATCCTCGTACATAACAAGCTGCGAGTCAGTCCCTCCATGGCTCAGGTTCTTCTCGGTGTCACCTCTGAAAATGCAGTTATAATTAGGCAAGGATCATCCTCCATTTTTAGTCTGTCTTTTGTCACTGAACTCAAAGTGATTGCAGTGCCTTTTCCTGGGCAACTCTTCAACCTGCAGGCAGCACAGCTCTGCCTTTGGTTCCTTGGAGGGCAGGACAGGAAAGATTGTCCAGATAAATAGATTGTCTAGACAAAATTCTTCAGTATCTATAAACTTACGTAATAATTTATGTGAAAGAAGAACTGGGAAGGTCAAAAGGTTCTGGGCATTCTAGACATTTTTCCTTTGAGTCGTTTCTACATCTGGAAATTTTTCCTTGCAGATACATCAGAGACTACACAGATCTTGCTTTAACTCAAAATAAGAAGTCTTTCGGGAAGAACTCTCCAGAATTTTGTATTTTCAAGCAGCTCACATGTGCATCTCTCTCTTCGAAAAAGACCTATCTGAGGATTATTTTTTTTTAATAGAAAAAACAATTATGTTTTTTGCTTTCCTGAATAGAACACTGTTCAATTTGAAGATGTTTTATCCCCTCAAAAATGGACTGGCAAAGAGAAGAGCCACCAGCATTCAAGAACTAAGGAAAACAGTGGGCAGTTGCCAGTGAGATGTGTTGCTGAGATGTGTTTTGAGAAGTCTTCTGTCACATTAAGTCCCAGACAGCACATAGCTGAGGTCCCCATCCAGCTGTGAACTATAAAGATCACAGAAGCCCAGCTAGACACTTCTCTTAGTGGCATGGAATCTGAATTGATTTCTTAGAAATCCCTGGTACCCCAAGTCACTGCATGGGGACTGCCAGTCCATGGCTTTCAGGGCAGAAAAAAAAAAAAAAAAAGATCTTCTTCTGTGACATTCATACAAGGTCTGGCTGCTCGGCTACATAACTAACAAAGGGTGAAGTGAATTGAATTCTGGTTTTCTGGACATGGCTTCCTTTCCTGTTCTCCTGCATGGATCACAAAATCTTTGAATGCTTACAGTTTGATTCATGGACATATATACAATACAGGGCTACACAGTGTGCTTTCAGTTTTCCTTGAAATGCATTCATCTCTGATCCTTCTCTTTTCCCTTCTTTTTTCTCCTCCCTTTAAGGTAGCAATCATTTATCAAATCTTAAATGTATTCTAAGGGCTTAATGTTCTTATTTATTTATTTAATTATTCTGAAGGTGTTATCTGTAATTTCCATGCTAAAGGATGCAGATAAATTTTCCTGCCTAATGAACAGGCAGGAGCTAAGGATCACCTCTGATTCCACTTGCATTCAGTAATCTGAACCTTACAATGTCTGGCTTCAGTCTGTTATTGTGGGAACTCTTGGTCCACCAGAGATAGTGGGATGAATGACATTGCACCAAGAACCCTGGAGTTTTCCAAGATATATCCCATAACAATTACAGTACTACATAAAGACACCGAAATCACAAGCCATACCTGTTATATTCTTCCAAAGATTTGGTCAGAGTAAAGACATGAACTGTAAAAGGCACTTTTGACAAAAGTAGTAATTTCTCCCTGCTTTCCTCCAGCCCCTTTTACATTTCAGAGAAAGACTCTTCAGTGCAGTTAGAATCTGCAGCTGATCCTTTTGACATTACTTCTTTTAAATTTCTGCATTGCACCTGGATGCCTGCAGGCAGTTTATTTGCCAGTAATTGAAAAATTACATTTGGTAGTCCACAGAAACTGTCCACAGCTTCTCTTCATTTGGAGCTTTTCAAATCTTGGCAAAATAGCTTTACCAGGATGAAAAGTACCTCACAAAATGCGTTCCCAGGAAGTATATTTAACAAAATGCAGTTGCTTTCTCTGTGACAAATTTTTTTCATTAAAATTGTAACTTAACCAAATACGTCATAGCAATAGAGCATAAAGGTTAGGCAGAACTACATAAGTAAAATACATTCACAAATAGGAGATGTGGTTCCTTTCTATCAATAATGATCTTAAAAGCAGCAAGCAATTTTTTGATAACTTTCCAACCCATGAATTTAAGTTAACATTGAGGGAGAAGACTGCATTAATTTTAATTAAATTCTCATTTTCATTACAGATTATTTAAAGGTAACCGAGTCTTTCTCCTATAATGGAATAATAATAATAATGAAATAATAATGATAATGAAGCAGTGCAACAGAACCTATACTCAAGAAATAAGAGCAGCCAGACTGTGATGTTGGTGTAACTGTTTCTGACAGTGACTTCTGCATTCTCTGGATGAAAGCTCTAAGTTTTGACTGCAAATATTTTTTTCCACAATATTGATGGTGGAAGGAATGCCCATCAGGACAAAGCCAGTTTAAGCAAAGCACATTTTAATCTCACAATGTGGACAGACCTTGAAGCCATATAGAAAGCACAAGCCAAAAGCTGCAGGCAGTGGAGGATGTGCATGAGAATCCCTCATCACTAAGGTGAGCAAGCAGTTTGCTATCAGATTTCCTTCATTAGACTTTTGCCAATATGCACATTGTTAAAACAACCTTGGTCTGTATATTGCAAATCACAGCAAAACTACATTTCAGCTTCACAGAAGGTAGGTTTGGTCTTCTGGCTGAAAACATTACAACTTGTCTAGGAAATTTTTTATCTGGGCTTGCTTTCAAGGAAATCTCAAGTTTATGTTCCAGCAAACACATCAATTTAATTAACTGGTCAAGCCTCCAATATTAAAACCCAATCCTAGTCTTCCTTCTGTGGCAGAATGTGGTACTGTTGCCATTCTGATTAAATCCAAATGTCCTGGGGATGCAAAGTGTAAACCATAAGAACAGAGACTTGCAGTAATAAATCTGTAGAGAGGGGAGGAATTCAAAGCTACAAATACAACTTTTTAAATTACATATTGCACTAAAACTACATTTTCTGGAGAGCTTATATGCTTGGAGCTATTTGGGATATACCAGTAGCAATGTAATCCTTGATTCGTATTTAGATACCTGACATAATCTTTCTTGGTGATTCAGTAGATTGCAAAAGTTTTCTTTTTAAAAAGCTATCTCAGTAAATCATAAGCTATATTTTAATCCTTTGATGCTTAATTGAGTAATTTTCCAGCAAAAATCTACTACCTTAGCATGAACTGGAATGAGAAACAGACAATTCTCACAGAAATTTTGTGTTAGAGTGCTGGGATGCCTGAACTTGTATAATTAAGTTATTTTTCTTGCTGTTGTTGTCTTACTAAGGAAGAGTTTCAAGTTAGTGCTTCCATAAAGTTAAGATTTCACATTTGAATGCTGATGTTCTGAAGAGTTCTTTCTAATATTGGTTCCTAATGGCACCACACACAGACCTGCTGCCAGATGGCAAAGAGATTGAAAATGCACTTAGATGAAGGGGGTTGGACTTTAAAGGTCCCCTCCAACGGGAAGTATTCTATGGTGCTATTATTATAAGTAATTTTTCACAGACTTTCCTAGAATGCAAATTTCCAGTAAATGTAACACATACAGGCATCACAATCATTTTTAAAGAAAACTTGAGCATACTGAAATGGAACAAAATACGAAGCAGGTATGGCATATCAAAGTCATTTAGGGAACCAAATAAAGATTTGCTCCTGGGAAAGGAGGAAAAATATTTAGAAGAGAAATGTTTCCTACACTGCTGGTTGTAATTAAAGCACTTAAATAATCATTCAGTAATGCATCCATTTGCCCAAATATCTTCTTTGACATTTCAGGTATCACTTATAACTAAGTATTATTAACCGCGGTGAGATTTTTATACACTCCTGCAGATTCCTATTTTAATCTTTCTTTCCTAAAGCAGATTGTTTATAACTATACTAATAAAATATTTTGAGCACTAGACACTTTGGTAATTTTTTGTAATACCTGGTACTCTGGAAATAATTTTTTCAACTTTTTTTTTTTCTTTATTTTTTTTTTTCTCCCCAACTCATAGCTACACAGCTTTATACAGCAGATAAAATCTCTGTATAAAACTGAAATGTCTGCTGTAGTCCTGCTTAACTGCAGTCACAAAGCAAGCTATGGTTATCATAATTACACTTATACAAATTAAGTGTCTGTAAGGTAGTTTACAAAAATAGGGTTAAACTTAAAACTGCATCCACAGTCAGCTGAATCTGGTATTCTACAGCTGGTTCACCAAGAGCCTCAGTCTATGGTAATCACACTGCTCTTCTGAAATACACCTGCTGAGAATGGCCCTAAAATGCCAACCACCAGCTGGGAACAGCTAAAGCACAGTCCCTACTGCTCTGATCCCTCGTGTTCCTCCAATTCTCTTCAAGAAAGAAAAAAAAAAACAAACCCAAAAACCCAAACAAAACCAAACCACCAATAAACCTACCTCAACAACATTATTTAATTTATATTTGTCCTTAGGATTTTGTTAGGTTTGCCAGCTATTTTTTGCTTTTCCTATTGGCTCACTATCTCAAAAGGAGCCCTATAAGCCCTAGTACTGCCTGCTTTTTAGCTGAGATAGGTGTTGTCCATGCATGTTTGACATGGCTGGGAGCCCTCTGGCAGCCTGGACAGAAGATTCCTCTTTATAGCTTCTTTTCTTCTTCCTTTAATCTTCATTTGGAGTCTGATGAAAAAATACAGAATGCTGTTTTCTTTGGATGGCTCCTGTGCTGCTCACAGCCAACTGTTGCTGCCAGAAATGGATGGTTTCTTTGGGGGAAAAGTGGTGCTTCTGTAGAAGACAAGAGACTGATCTTATTATCATAGAATTTTCAAGGTTGGATGGGACCTTGGAGACCACCTTGTTCCAACCCCCCTGCCATGGGCAGGGACACCTCCCACCAGATCAGGATGCTCAGAGCCCTGTCCAGCCTGGCCTTAAAAACTTCCAGGGATGGGGCTTCCACCACCTCTCTGGGCAACCTGTCCAGTGCTTCATTCATCTTGATGATGAATCATGTACAAAACAGGGAACTGAATATAAAGCAGTCTTGAAACCAAGCAGGTGTGTCCTTCACTGCAGCACTTGCCAAGTGGGCTCAAGGCACCTGACCAAGAAATCTCTACCATGGTGTTCAGAATGCATGGGCTGAACATGACAGTGGTTAGTAGAATGTTTGTTTACAGGAACCTTATTTTTTGTCATGTGTTTCAAACTTCATACTAGATTGTGACACATTAACATAATGTGGTTCATCTTCTGTAAAAGATTGGGCATATATAGCAAAAGCAGTAAACACAGGTACCAAAAAAGAGGGAATAGTCTTGCTTTGTAAATCTGCTCTGTGTTCCCGTGAGCAGCACCACATGATTTGGTGTTTGAAAATACTGATTTACAGTTTTATCAGAACTACCCAATTTAGCACATTTAAATAGAGTTATTTTGCAAGTAGACATGCTACTTTTCACTCCTTGATACTCTGAACCTAATTCATTATCTGTTTTCCATGTTTGGTCCAGATTGGAACTAACAGCAAAAAGTTGGACAAGAAACCAGTCTATTACAAATAGACACTCCTGGTTGCATGCACTGTGAAATGGAGCCCATTATCCTCAATTATAGGTGCTTATGGAACTGAAACCACAAAAGCCAACCTTTGCTTTATGTAAGGAAAAGAATTTTGCCAAGAACTTCATGTAGTCCAGTGGAGCTGACATTTCAGAAAATCTTCCACAGTCAGTGGAGTTTTAATATCCCAGTACACCAGTCTGCAGTGAACTCCAAGCATACGGGTCACAAGCTGAAAGCTAAAGCTAAATGCAGTCTCACTAAAGCTAATGCAGTGTCACGACTGGCACCATCACAATGCTCTGACTGAGGAAAGATGGTTATGCACTCCAAAAGAATGCAGCCCGATGTAATGTTCATTCCCTCTCCTCACAGCTGAGTAATTTCTACAAGCAGCATACAACAGCTCTGGTTGCTCTATCCAAAAGGCAGTATGAATCCTGCCCACACCTTCCTGCTTTAGATATGTCAGTGAATCAACTGCACTTTCATTAATCAGCAATGATTCCCTCACCACAGTTTTAACAAACTTCTGAGAATTACTGATGAGAAAATAGCGTTTTGTTTTCACAGGAAGATAAAAATCCCATCTTTTACTTAATCACACAACCTAAATAAATTCACCACAACATTTTTATGTAAGGCTATGAATGCACACACACAGATCTGCAGCTAAAAAAAGTGAATTGACTTTGTCTTGTTCCTGCTGAAGGTAATGAGACCTTTAACTGACCAGATATTTCAAGAAAAATAAAGCTTATTTTTCTGAGGCAAATTTAAATTACTAAATACTTTTCTTTTTAAGGATTAGAACTTTCATGCCCATTTTGGAAATGAAGTAAGTATATATGTTTTGGAATTCATAAGCAAGTTCACATGACACCAAAGTTAGTGTTCCTTTCTGTGTGAACCAATGTAAAAATAGATTTTCTTGTATGGATGCACTAGTTATTGATAAAGAATTTTTTTTGTATCTTGGAAATGCATCAAATGTTGAGTCAGATGAAAAATAAAAAGAGAAGCGAGAATGGAATTAGAAGTATTGAACTGATGTTGTTTTCTAACAATTTAAAAAAAAAAAACCAACAAACAACAACATGATAAGAAATGAATCACAAAGTTGTTCATTATTTATTAACAGACCATTAGAACTGTCACCAGTGGACTTGCTGACAATTTGGCAGGACAGGCTGCAAACTGCTTTTACAGGTACATATTGAATTATTTGCTGATTTTTTTAAAAGATAAAATATGTTCAGGCACATTTTGTAAAACACTAGAATTGACCATAATACATAAAAATAGCCATAAAGCAACTCCGTTATTTAATGAAAGCTGTGTAGCATCATCTTCTTTCAGCCAAAAGGTCCTTGATTTTCAAGACAATCACTTCCTTGAAATATTGCTGACGAGAATTATGCAGCTCTCCTGCCCACTGACGACTGAGTGGTAAATTACATTCAAACCTCTGAAATTTTCCACACCTAAAAGCTAAAATAAATCAAGTTCTGACATATTTTTAATCTTTCCATCCCGCAGTATAAAAGTACTACAGAAACTTGTGTTGTCCTGCTTATTTCTTCCTTCGAAGAGGAACAAAGAGATGAGTCCAACATGATGTAGTAAGCCTCTTACTTAGAGTACAAGTGCAGCAGCCCCCCCATAACCACAGGAGCTGTGGCAGCGGCTGCAGGGCAGGCTGCAGGCAAAGCATGAGGAGCTGAAGAACTGTGTGGCTCCTGACAGGTGACACTGCAGCTGGCCTGTCCTTCCCTCAGCCACCAGCCTGAATCACCTGGATGCATGTTGGAAGGGATGGGGACAAGCCAGTGAAGATGAACAAGTCCAGAGGAACGTGAATCCCTGGGAGAAAAGAAGGCAGCGAGGTGTGGAGCAGGGCACAACACGAGTGCTCCAGTTCTGACCTGTGCCCTGCTCACTGAAACACCCATGTGAATACTGCTTCCAGAGTCACCTACTTGTACACTGACTGAATTTGTACTGAATTATGCTCAGATTCTTACAGATTTGACCTGAAGTATATTTCACTGTAAGCATGTCTTTAGCTTGATTCCAAACTGACTTCACTTTTGGAGGGAAGCAGATGACAGCAGAAAACACCCATTCCTCACCTGGATTTACCAACATAAACTATGCTAGAAGGAGTAGAAGTTGGAAAGATGGAATCATACAGAAATCTGGAAGAGTGATATATGATAATGAAATCTCACCGACTCCTTATGTGTTCAGCAGTTTTTTTGAACAGAAGCAGCCTTGCCTGAAGGCATCACCACCTCATAAGATGACCCATATCCTTTTCCTGATAAGTTATCCTGCCTTCATGTACCTGTTTACTTTCCAGAGTGACAAAGGTTGCAATTTCTCCAGATTCACTCTCTGTGCCTTTAACAAAACATTATTTTCCAGGTTTTTTTCTGCATGGCTTTTGAAGATAAAGTTAAAAATATATATCACATATATAGATAGATACACAGACACGCATAAACATATGTCTCTCCAGTACATTCTAAGTGACTAATCTAAGGGGACACGATTCTCCTAAAATAAGTGTCACCAATGAAGTACAGCAATCCAGTAGACTAAGGATCACCAGAGATCTGAGGAAGTAACATCAGAAATAATTTGGCAGGACAGACATAAGAGAAACAAATATCCTATGAGGGGGTAGACAGTTACAACCCTGGAATTGGGAAGGGCAAGTTCTATTCTTATTCAGCATTTGTGGTTTTTTGGGGGGGTAACCAGAGCATATATCAATACTACTGCTGTTGCTACAACAAATTAGGGTCAGAAATCAAACCAGTCTAAATTAGGCAAACTTCAGTCATTAAAAATTACAGAGGAATAATGGAAAAAATAATCAGAAAAAGAACTGGTCACATCTACATAGGCAGAAATCTGCCCCCCATTGGTGTCTTGTAACAGATACCAGCTGCAGTGGATGGCAACCAACACCATGTAAGCAGAACCCTTGATGGCATCACCCTGCCCGTGAGTGCCACCTTACACCTTGGGTGGGAGAGCCACCACACCAACACCCATTGGCTTTTATTTCAGGTTGTACACAAAAGGAAGCGAAAGGCTCACATGGGGAAGGCTTGTGGTGGGGCAAGGTGGGTGAATGGGGAAGTTGTCTGTGTGCAGAGCCGCTGGTGAGCGAGTGAGGATCACCACTGACACCTCCTGGAATATGCAGTGAGGAAGAAGCTGCCCCCCAGCACATCCCCAAAGGGAGACAGCAGTGATTGAAGCTATGAGCACTTCAGTATGCATGTGAGGTGGTGAATGGGTCATGAGCTGCATGGCTGGAGCTGCTGAAGAAATGGGATTCACTAGACAACTAGCAGCAAAAAGTGAAGCAGAAGAGGTTTTGAAAAGATACTGAGGTACTCTTTAACAATATGTCTACTTTATTTGAGTAACTGAAGCTACATATGCTGCTTGCTAGGAGCCTGCCTGATTGCCAAGTCTATCTACAGATGATTCTCTTTAGAAGTATCTACCATCTGTAGTCTGAGGAGGCAGACAAAAGCATCACTACACACTAACTGGGACTTGCTCATTTCTCCTTTAATTAATATCCACTGCAATTTTACAACATACTGCTAATGAAGTCACCTATGTCTCTGAAGGCAAATCCCAAATTCAATCACTTGTGCTTTTTAGAAACGGTAACCCAAAATCAGTACACCCCCCAAGCAATGAGTTTTACACTGGAGTGACCCAGGATATTCTTTCCTGTTTTCTTTAGGACATTGCAAAATGAAGTTTCTGTGTAAAATACAGCAACCACATTACTTTGTCTGCATTCAGCTGATGGACACTGAACTTCTTCCTATCACTCACACTTCACTTCCCTAAAGTTAAATCCATGATAAAGACAATCCTTGTGACACCCTGAGTAATATTTTCTAAGCAGTGACCAACTTAAGCCCCATTCAAGAGCCACCTTTAATCCTCCAAGTTACCTCCAACAGAGAGAGCTGCTTGGCAGGCTGGCCCAGGTACAGAAGGCTGCAGCAGACTGACCCACTTGTTTCTCCTGAGAGATGTGAGAATGCTACACATAGGCAAAAAGGAAAATTTAGGGGTGTGTCCCCTCTCCTGCCTTGGGTTGGCAGCCAAAGCATATCCAAGATCAAGCCCATCCATCTAGAGGTACAGGCAAAGAAGGGCAAAAGGGCAGTGGTGAGAAAAGAAGGTTCTGTCATAGAAGAGAGATCTAACCATACCTTGAGTGAGGGAGATGCTTCAGGGGCCACCTTTGAAAAAAAGACAGTTGTGTGGAAGCATGATGAGAGGTAAAAAGTCCGAGAAAATATCTTTCAAGGATGACCCTTGACTGGTTTGTGTGTATTTGATGTCTATACTTTAAAAAACGCTGAATTAGAAAAATATTTTCTTCAATTCACTGAACTAGGACAAGAAATTTTGAGAAGTTACCAGGTAAGCTTGCAGTTAAGAGTCATAGGATTTCTTGTATCAATGCTGTAAAGTTTTTATAGTTGGAACCCCTTACATTTTTGCTGTAATTGGGACTGCTTCCAAGGGCTGTCTAGCTTTGTAACTTGATCTTTTTTATTAGGACTGCTCTCCCATTTTGCAATATAAAGCAGACACTATCCACCTTCTGCATCTCTAAAACAAAAATACAAGCAGAGGAGAAAGACAAATTACTTCTATAGGCTCACTCAGTGCACAATACGCTACAGAGTTATTTAATTCACTCTCCATTTTATAAAATGTTGAAATTATTGTTGTTAATTTGTTGAGTTGATTTGTTTGATGTTGATTTGGTGAGTTAAAGGCTGAGGTTGAGCAAGGAAAGGGAAGATAGAATACGCAGTCAGGACTAATAAAAAAATAAGATGTTCAACAAGTAAATACTCCAAATCATAGTTTAGCTCATAAAATCAAGGCTAGAGATTTTTTTTACATATTAAATATATTATTGTCTTTGACCACTGAGATGTAAATCACACCAGCTGTAAGCAAACCCGGACACACCAACTGGACACATAAACAAGACCAAGTTATGCTTCCTTTCTTCTGGAAATTATATATTTGTTTCTTCTGGTGGAAATATATTATTACAGCATCAGTGCAAATACAATGAGACAACACCAATCCCTGGTATGATACATAAATACCTTTCTGCACCTCAGCATAATGTTTCAGCCAGTGGAGTCTTGGCTCTTGGAGTAGTGGCTTTCAGATACCCAAAGACAGTGCAGGAACCTCCTGACACTGCAAGTGCCCAAGACTCAGGGTCAGAAGCCTCCTGGATGCTAGACATGGACCTTTCATCCCAACCTGATCTGGCACATGGATGTTCAAAGATACACTTAGCATCTAACCATAGCCTTTTGGACAATCATGGACTTATGACCCAAACAGATTCAATGAGAAGGGCTCTCTGTTCCAAATTAACTTTCATCAAATACAGGTGCAGAAGATTTTAATTAGGAGTTTATTAAGAAACACTTCATTAAAGAGAGAGGGAGAAAAAGAGAAAGAACAAAGCAGACTTATCTCCTGAATCATTAAAGGATCAAATCTACAAATGCTGACAAATTCCTTCTAATTGGGCTTTAGTAAACAGCTATCTCCTTAAAAAAACAAAACAAAACAAAAAACCCAACAGCCTTCCAAAATACACATTCTGCTTAGTAATAAATTGGTCATACCTGCCACAGACTTTCCTGAGGGCAGAAAACTGTCCTCTTATGAGGTTACCAAGGTTATTTATATTGACACGTAAAATAATTTCTTTGAAGTTCATGTGAAAAAGATCCTAAAAGGTCCTGAAAGGGTATAAACTGTATTTTGCCATTAGTGCCAAAAAAGGGTTAGTGACTCATTCTTGATCTCACTTTATCAATGGCATTGCTCATTCATTTCAATGGGTAAGGGATGAAACTAAAAGTTGAAATCTTAATTTCACTAAATCAATAGAATTTTTCTATTTTACTGGATTCAGGATTTTAACCCTAAGTTTTGAAGAAAGCAGAAGTTACTCTTTTGCAGAATACGAGCACAATGTCTGTGTTCCTTAAATCCCTCTTAAATCTGGTCTGAGGGCCCAGGTTATGTACAGAACTTGCATCTTTCACCTGAATAATCACAAAATTGTCCCCAGAAAGTAACTGAGTCACAGACATTTCTGGCATATTTTAGAATGCAAAAGCCTGCAGAAAGAGATACAAATCTACTTTTTCTTTTTCAAATGACTGCACAGCCTGTATGTGCACCTAGTCAGCTGTCTACACTCATATTTAGCTCTGTGCTGAATGCCAGTATCTGTTTCCTACACACACTTCAGTATCACATTCACAGACCTTGTGGTATCAGCTTCATGGATTATACATGTGCTACCATGATTTCCTCGTTTAACAGCTAGCCCCAGAACCAAACTTTTTCTTCTGCTTAGATAGAAAAAACCCCAACCAACTAAGAAAAAGAACAAAATAAATAAATAAAAGCAGGGAAAATGTTCTTTTCATAAAGCCAGTTGTCTAGATAGAATGAATTATAAATAGACCAGAACATTCTCTTCCACATATATTTTTGATTCTCATTTGATTGAGTAGGAAGAATCTCAAAGACTTATCTTATACATCCAAGTAATACCCTAAAAATCAACATATAGGAAACATTGGTGATCTCATTGGCCAATGCTTAAATGCTGCACAAATCTCATTTACATAACTCCAGCTTCCTGGAATGAGCTGGTCTGTCCCCCTCTTAGAAGTTTTCCAGTTTGTTAGGTTAGAATTTTCTTCTCCCTCCCGCCCCCAAAAAGCATTAATGTGCCACAGGGCTCTAGAGTCTTCTTAGGAGAAAAAAAAAAAAAAGGAAGTATTTACTTTTCAAAGGGACTACTGAATGGCGGGCAAGCATACTTCCCTGTTTGCTTCTCCTAAAAAATTTCAGATGGCTTTGGATTGGAGAACAGAACTATTAGACAAAATGTCAAAAGACAGTGTTAAATTCCAACTTCAAAATCCAGGTTATTATTTTACCAAAGAAAGAGTCTGAAGCTTTTTTGATATAAAAAACCCTCACCACATTTCAGAATACAGTAATGTGAATTTTTTACTATTCCATTTCATGTATTGATTTTTATTTACTCACACTATATAGTTTAATCTCCTGCATTATTCTCCATCTGCAATCAGCTACCTAAAATCCCAAGATGAATTACCATATTCAACAACATGAAGAGAAACTCAGAATAGAAAATATCATTTGGTGGATGACAAACTCCCCCCAAACTCTGACTGCTCCCAGCCTCAGCACTAGGTCTCTTTTCATTATTAGCCCTCAAAACCTCTTCAGTTTCTCTCCTTCACCCATGACAGTAGTGCTGACACTTAACTCACTGATGCAGTGTTGAGAGTACTCCAGTCAGAACAGCATGGACCAAGTATCTCACCTCTTAGCCACACCTTCCAGGCACCTGGTGTCATGTTGTCCCACCTATGTGACCAGCAGGACTTAAATCTTCTCTGGATATCTCTCCCATGAGCACAGTCACCATTAGACAGGAGGCCTCAAGATCCACAGCCCATAGCATCCTGCATCCCTGCTGTGATTATTGTGCAGATTCAAGACTATTTTAAGTGATATGTAGAGTGACCCAAATAGCTTTTTCCCAAGGTATTCTCTGACTGCAGCAGCAGGATGGGAATCTAACAGTGTTAAACATAGCCAGATCATGCAAAATTTATTTCTTTTAATTAAAGACAAAATACAACAATAGTTTTCACTGGTAGACCAGGGCCAGTATCTTTCTGAAGGACAAGTCTCAGATATACAGTTCAAGACCTAAGCAATAATTGCTGTGTCAGTATTTTAGGAGCATTACATGGATCCGCAAGAGTTCATGGACTATAAAGTGAAAACCAGAGAATAATTTCAGTGAAAACCACAGAATAATTTAGGTCAAGACTAGCCTCTGGAAGTCACTCTAAAATATATACTGCTCTCCCCCCAACCAGTGAATCTTTCGTCTCTTAAGAGGATGCATTCAGCTTTCTCAGATACTATTTGTCCTTGGTGAGTCTATGTTGGGTGCTCCCATTAGCATTTACAGGCCTGGAGATGGATTCCATTTCCTCCACACCAGGTATGGAGGTGAGTCTGACTGGCCAAGATCCTCCTTTCTGAAAGCACATGGCACATATGTTAACTTCTAGTCCTCAGGAACCTCCCTGATCTGCGTGAGCTTTCAGAAATGACAGAGAGAGAGGCCTTAGCATTGGCCAACTCCCTCAGCACCTTCAGATGCATCCTATCTGGTCCCATGAATTCACGTAAACCCTGGTAAAATCTGCATAAATAATAAAGGAACTGTATTTAAGACATCGCCCTTACAGACTGGACATTTAAGACATCACCTTGTATATTTACATTTGTTTGGTTAAGCACACCTGAAAATGTAAGGAATACATATAAACCTGCTTAAGAGTAAGTTACGTAGATTTAGATTATCCCAGACATCCTGGAATATGAGGTTGAATCAGTTTCCTGTTCATCTCTTCCATCTTTTTTTTTTTTTTTTTTCCTTTTCCTCTGGTCTTTACTTATGTTTTTATCTATCCCAAAGCTTGGGTATTTTTTTCTGTATCCCTTACCACATCCCAGCCACTGCTACAAGCCATCCTTCCCTAAGCTAAGGAAGGCTAAAATGAGCTTTCAATACATTGCAGAAATCAAGGTATCTTTGTAATTGACCTTTTGCAATCATACAGAAAACAATCAAGAACTGCAAACATAACACATAATGCCTCCATTTTAAGAGAAAAAAAATAAGTAATGTTCCTTACTAAGGAACAGTATTCAACTGTAAACAAACTTTTCCTAGTAATAGATGTCATAATACCAGCATCACATTCACCTGGGTCCTGGCATATGGGACACACAGTTTACATTAATTATTATTATTACATTACTTTTTAATCTATGCCCTTTAACTATATAAACAGAAAGCCCATTATCCTACT
Organism: Phaethornis superciliosus; assembly: GCA_023637945.1. Taxonomy (NCBI): domain Eukaryota; kingdom Metazoa; phylum Chordata; class Aves; order Apodiformes; family Trochilidae; genus Phaethornis; species Phaethornis superciliosus. Next base: position 18,600,784 of record JAJQWJ010000002.1, read on the forward strand.
TATAAAATACTGTAGAGAAGCAATGCAGAATCTCCACATCAGTTCCACAGCCCCAGCATGGCACCATAGCTTGACTTCAAAGCACTCTGAGGAGCAGCAATGAAAGGAGAGATCAGGAAGGAGTGACATTTGTGTGGGGTGGGAAGCCCCTGATGGGAGCCAGCCACAACCCAGTGATACAAAAGCAACAGTTCTGCTATCTTCCCAGATCAGGGGTGAATCCAGAGGCAGGGATCAGAGGTTAACTGAAAATATACTGAACCTGTTGGTCTGGATAGACTAGGTGGGCATGAAGCTATCTTAATGTGAGATGGTGCTAATGGCTGCCATCAGTCAAGGCTTTGATCTCTAGACAATCTTGTCTCCAGGCAATGACAGTTCTTAAACTTAATGGGTATGCTAACAGTCTTCATTCAGGCTACATGAAAGCAGCAGCTGAACACTTCAATGGACTGAGATAAGGAGACAATAGAAACTACTGCCCTAAGCAATCATGCACTTGATAAAACCTAAGTCAGGCACTACTTTTAATATTCCACAACTATCTTATATGAAAAAAATGTTTAATTCGTTCTCCATTTATCCAGAGAGAACAGAAGTCAGCCTATCCATTAGCTCCCACTGTATCTAAAATTACCTAAAAATATTTACAGAAGATCCAGCACACTATTAACTCAAAGGTAATGCTACTTCTATTGCTTCCAAGATCTGTGGCCAACCTGACCACTTCATGTAACCCCTTGCAAAACAAGGCAGCTCACAGGCACGCAAGGCAACTGACAAACAAGGACATACAAATGGCTCTGCACAGTCAGCTAAATCCAACAGGATTTTCTTAGTTCTGCTAGGCTTAGCAGAATCACTCTTTTGCACCAATTTTCTCAGCATGCATGGCTTCAGCAGCCTGCTCTCAGCTGGGGCTGAGCCAGATGAGCGCATCTCTGTTCCAGCTAATGAAGGCTTTCAGAAATGGGAGTGCTGAAAAGCAAAAGGATGCTGGACGGCTCTGAGAGAGCCAGGCTGGGTTTGGCAAAGATGCAGGCAGCTCTCCCTGCATCCTAAGCAGCTCAGTGCAATGCTGCTCACATGCCTTGGCATCATCCTTCCCATCCAGGCCTTCCTTCCCCCAGGTACCACAGGCTCCTCTCTTTGCCCTCTGACTACTGAGGGAGATAAAATCAGGCTGCTTGGATTTTTACAGGGTCAAGTTAATTTTTTACTCTTTGTTCTTTCAGGGACTGCTGTTTTTGCTAATATTATTTAATAAAGACAATCCTGGACTTACTCTAGACTGGGATAGTAAAGTCCTCAGCAGTCCTCTGAAAGCTCAAAATCACCCCAGTCTATGAATGTAAGATAAGATATATCATTGAACAAGAAGAACAAAAAAACACCTCATGCAACAACCCAACAAAAAAATATTGAGATAAATCACATGAAGTTGCATGTCTTCCTGACTTTCTCTATTGTGTTTTCCTCTGCCAAAAATTTTAAAAAACCCTTCTAGATCTATGTCAGGAAACTGTAAGATTCTTAAGCTATGTAATTATCGACAGTAATTAATATTATGAAATTCTACTATTGCATATATTGTATACAGATTTTAACAGAAGAAAGGCAATGACAAGTTATTTATTCTGTTTCTAGAAGCCTAAGGCATAGATTTATTTAAAACACATTGTAACATGATTGTTTCCTCCAAATCATTATGCTGCTAACATCTAATATAAAACTGAATTATTAACACGGTAAAACAAACCTACTTAGAAAACGAAAAGCTCTGTCACAACATCATATTTTAGGTACAATATTGTATTTATAAATTCTTCTCAAAAACATACTGGAAGTGCCAAGTCTATACTTGACACACAATCCATCCAGCCCTACTAAGAAATGAGTGAAACCAGGCAGTGCTGGGGATGTAGGCGTACAAATACCATCATCCACATCTTTGTGGGTAAGTGCCATTTTGATTGTGTAACTGGAGGCCTAGAATTCACATCAAGAAACAATTATGTTCTCTAATACAGCAGCAATGACCTGATTAATTCAATCAAGTTGATAGACGTTGCTAGCAATTTGTATTAGAAAATTGACCCCATTATTTGCAAACATGACATTAATGCTATTTGGGGGCCATGAATGTCAAAAGAGCAGGATTTGTGCCTGACCTACATCTGAGGAAGATTGCTGAACACATTGTACCTTTAAAAATGCTATTCTAGAAGAATAAGTCACCCCATAAGTTGTTTCCAAAGTACACTACTGTAATTGCCTGTCCTACATGAACTCCATAGGCTAACAGGAATGATCTCATTTGGAGCACAAAAACTAAAAGATGAATTAGGAATAAAATGTCCAGCAAGGAACCACTCACAAAAAAACATGGAATGCTTATGTGTTAGTTTTAAAAGTTAAAAATCTTTTCAGCCAGAGTGACAGGGTTCTATGTGCTTTTGCATCCAGTCAGGTTCTTTGTGGTTGCTGCAAAGATACATAACACAAACATGACAAAGCCTTTTAAAAGATTTAAATAATCTTTCCATTATTCAGCTCTTTTTAGAATCATCGAATTGTTCAGGTTAGAAAAGATCTGCATGCTTAGAGATTGTAGATCCCTCATCATCTCAGTTCTGTTCATTTTGTATCATCACACAAATTTCCAGTCTGTTGCATTTGCAGACTTTAAAGCTATTCAGAATATAACCAAATCTTAAGGGCCCAAGTGTGTGTGCTAAGGACAGAATAAATCTACACTCGTGGGTGCTGAGAAGACAATTTATCAAAGGAACAATCAAATGCCCCAATCTTTGTGAGTGACTATTGCAGCCTGTGAGGCAGAGCTCTCGCTCCCTCTGCTCCCCTGGCACCAGCAGCATGCCCTGGATGAGTCTCAATGGGTCTTGTTCCAGATGCATCCCAGTAAGATGGTTCTGGGCCAAAAATGAAAGGAAGGTCCTCAGCAACCTTCTCCCTCATATAACCAGCATGAGGCTGGCAGCAGGTTGTCCCTGAATCCCTATACACATAGATCAACAACACATCACTTATAATTAGCATACCATGCAGTCCTAAGTGCACAGATACTTTCTCTGAGCCATATAGAAAATGAATTTTTAGACAAAGGAAACAAAAAGGCATATTGTGTTGATTTTTTGCCCATTTTCAGAGCACGTATACACTGAAAGTTTGGGACACCATCAGTTATGTCTGACAGCTCTCCAAAGTATAGGCACAGGTTAAAACATCTTCAAATTGAGCTGTAGGCTTTGTTGCTATGAGTAAATAAAATGCTTCCTTGCACCACACACAACTGGTTTCATATTTTTTCTCCATGACTTGTAATTAAATGTAATGACAATGATGTGTATATTAGGTGGAAGCACTGAAGAATGGAGACCCTGCTTTGTTAGCATGACAGATAGAAAGCACAACCACAGCCTGAGCATATTCTTGGAACCTTCTTACCAGTTAGGTTAAATACAGCCCTGGAGAGATCACTTCATGAATGGGACACTATTTTTACTTGATGACACTCTACCTTTCAGTCTCTGTGCCATAGTTACATTACAGCATCTCATTTGTATTAATGGATGTAGTATTTTATGTATTTTTATAGTATTTTATGACACAGTATAAATCATTTCCAGTACAAATCATTTCCCTATCACCTGTTCATTCCAGAGGCACAGGCCCCAGACAGAGTCACCAACTTGAACTAGATCTGCACTAGTGACCAGAGTGAAAAACCTTCATATCCTCTTGTTAATTCAATGACCTTACAAGCATAATTAGCTCAAATAATTGTAATATTACTTGTCCTAGCAATTCAAGTATCTTATCTTTTCTGTTTTGGCTTTTTTTTTTTTTTTTTTTTTTTATGGGTAACATTCAGTGTTCACATGGTAAACTAGTTATATTCTCTACAGTCACAGAAAAGTATTTGACCTCTCAAGAATAAATAAGTACTTCTGTAAATTAAAAGTATCAAAACACACTAAACAAATCCACATAGGCCTTCCAGTTTAATATTTCAGTATAAAAGAGCTTTGGTAGACCACACATGTGGTTCTAATATACGAGATTGTGAAGTGAGAAGCTGTTTGTCTTTTTACAATGGAATACAGACATGGAGTATTTTCTTTACATACTCCCTTGGCTGCACTAATAAGATAATCTCATATAAAATATAACACTGTTGTATAAAATATAAAACACTTACTTTCTAAAATACCCTTGTATGAAGTACGAGGGTATTTTGAAGTACAAAAACATCAGATAAATATAAGCAAACTACTAAGAAATCATGAACATCTACGAGTTCAAGCTCTTATGGCTCATATGTAAACTAAAGAACTTATTCAGCTTGCTGGAAAAGTAAAAGAAAAAAAAAAAAAAAAAAGAGAGAGAAAAAGTGAAAGAGTGAAAGTGAGGTTGACACAGATTTCTATGTATCCTACCCTAGGTGATCCTGCTTCCATAAATTCCTAGGTGATCCTGATTCCATAAATTCCTAGGTGATCCTGATTCCATAAATTCAGAAGAAGCATTTCCCATCATGCCCCATAAGCCTATATTTTAATCAGGTAAACAGGTAAAATCTGTTCTGTTTACTTGACATTTTAAATAGCAATAAATAAAAATAAGCAACAATATATCTTAAAAAACATGTAATCATCTATTAGAAGCCATTCCTCTTAATCCAAAACACCTAGTTATTGCTTCCTGATTCTTATATACCCATAACAGAAGACACTGGTTTTAGCCTTGACAAATGCCAATTAGATGACCTTCAGTGCACTACTTTTAATTCCCCAGTACTTTTGTTCTTCCACAACTGCTCCTTGGAAGGACTTCCTTAAGCACAGTTCCAAATCTCCACTAAGCTGCTGTCTTACTGTCTTACTCTCTTGCCTTACTGTCTACAGCAATGTTGAGAGCAGTAAGAGGAGCTGAGGTTCTTGCCTGCCCAACACCTAACACAGCACTGTGCTCACATCTCCAGGCTCCTGGTAATCCAGTTTGGTAAATGCATAACTCTATGACAAAGCTTTGTGCAGAGAAGCAAAGGGTGACGTGGAATTTGCACAGGCAAAACTTGAATTGTTAGGTCTAATTTTACATCTCCTAGACTTAGTTTATCAACTTATATGCCAACCCAGATATCTACCAGCAGGGCAGCCACAGAGCCAGCTCCAGCACACCATGGACAGGCTCACCATGTCCCCTGTGATGCCCTCCTCATCCCATGTCCCCAAGCCTTCCTCAGCAGCCTCCCAGGCAGGAAACCCTCTGAAGCAGGGACTGTGTCTCTTGTCCTGTTTGTAACACACCAAGCACAGGTGGTTCACTGATGGGACTCCCAGATACCACAGTAATTAACAGTTTGATCACTTACTATTACTCATAAATTACTATATGAAATAGCTACTGGGAAGACACCGTGTTCATTCAAGATCCTGTAATTCTTTTAAGAAGTCATCTTATAATAACTTTGAATCACCTAAAATTTTTAACTTTAGAAGTAAAGCATGTGCTTTAACAATGTCAATCCTCACTATCAAATTTCAGTAAGTGTCCAATATTTAAGAAACTTCACATGATGAAGAAAATAGTTATGTGCTCATTAGTAAAATATTAAGAGAAAGATGTTCTTAATCAAAACCTTCTAAGGCTTGAGAACATAGCAAAACCCAGTATTTTTAACTTTTGGCATGAGCCACTTTTCCATATTTACATCCCTTTTCTATATAATGGAAATTGTTTATATTAATATCTTTCAGTGCTATGAAAATCAGAGTATTTATTTACATGATAGATACAGACCTCCTGTCTCACAAGTTTTACTTTCATACTGACAATCTAGAGTAAGAACTGCAACAGAAGACCTACTCTTACATCTTGGAAAAGTATTTTTGCTGCCACATTAATGTTACAGAAGAAGTTAAAATCTCTCTGATTTGATTACACACAGGCACTAGACAGACGTCTACAGATGGGTTTGGGTGGATGGCTGTGAAAGCCCAACAGCTGTGCAACTGCATGCAAGAAAGACTTAGAGCAAAGAGGTTTATTTCCTTTGCAGCTGATGATTACTTTTTGGAGCAGACAGAACCTTCTTCCCACCCTAGTTTGTGTCTTGAGAAGTTTCAGTGATCAGATCCTGATTCATGAAGTTATTACGGATTCACAGATGATGCTCTCACTGTGCATCTTCATTTGAAAAGAGGTCATTGGTCTCTAAGAGTGACATACTTTAGCTCAGCAAACAGTAGAAACTACTCCTCTCTAGGCTAGCTTCAATACTGCAAACCCGTTTAGCTGAAAGCTTTTATGGGCATCATTCCAGGCTAGGACTTTTTAAAAGAAAAAAATAATACAATGCACAGAGAAAATAATTATTTAAAAACACCCATTTAATAAAACCCCTCATAATTCAGAGGGTCCAAAAGCAGATGTGGACACCATTTGGGCACCACAGTGGTAAACAGATAAATAAACCAGAAATAAATATTTCAATTTAAGTTAGCAAATTATTCAAGTTGTAAGAGGAATTCCTGTTCTTGGATTGTAGGCTGTGAACTCAGTGAGTGGGCCTGATTTATTATTCCCCTGTAAGTGTAAATCTACTGGGTCAAGAAGTGAGGGAAGCAACAAGTAAACTGCATCCCCTTGTCTCCTGCACACCTCTCTGCTGAGAGCAGTGCACACACACGTCTTGCCTGGATGGCAGGGAGCTGTTGGGTTGTTTCTGCTACCAACCTAATTCCATATTCCTGTTTGTATCATGGTAATTCCTAACACAATGGCTTTATGCAGAGGAACCCAAAGGCCAGTTCTCTTTAATAGGGTTATCAGTGACAAACAGACTGGGGAATCCAGTGCACCCTGACTCGGGTGGGGAGAGGGTGGGAGTGTTGTGGGTAGGAAGGCTGTGCAGAGGGATCTGGACAGGATGGATCAATGGGCCAAGGCCAAATGTATGAGGTCCAACAAGGCCAAGTGTCAGGTCCCACTCTTGGGTCAGAACAACCTCATGCAATGCTACAGGCTTGGGGAGGAGTGGCTGGAGAGCTGCCCAGCAGAGAAGGACCTGGTGGTGCTGTTGGAAGTGAATGTGGGCCAGCAGTGTGCCCAGGTGGCCAAGAAGGGTAACAGCATCTTGTGTGCTTCTATCAAGTTGTGTTTACTAAGAGAAGGAAGACATTTTAGAATGTCTGTATCTCACACACAATCCCGATTTTTCAAGTGAAGAAAGATCCACTCCAGAGTCACAGAAAATAACAAACACAGGTAAGGACCTCACAAACTTTAGGCCATGTAGCATGAATTATACGGTTACAGAAGTTTACAAAAAGAAAGAGTAACTCTCCCCATCATTTCTTTGCTGTGAATTTAAAGCTGATTAAAATGAAAAAGCAAATAGCATCTTCATTTCCTACCATCTCCTGAACTCCTAACTTCCAAGAGTGGGAAGATTTGCTCTGTTTCCTTACATCCTTACACTCTAGCAAAGGACAAGCTCCTTTAGAGGTAACACAAGCATTACACTGAAAACACATTGCTTCCCCCACCCTCTGTAATTTGGTAACTTGTAGCATTTCCCTGAGTGGGATAAGCATCAGGGGCAGATCGTTTCAAGCAATGACATCCAACTACACTTTAACTGAAGAACCTTGTTTTTATTAACAAACATTAATATAGTGAAAGAGAAAATTATTTAAGCACCTAAATCATTCTGTATTACCTTTATCAGTGCCTCCTGAATATACTGTGTTGTAAGGGAATCCTGTTTATTTAATTTTCTCTTGCTGTCTCAAGTGCTAGCAAACAACACTACTGAGATAACAAATTTCTCTGAGTTGCAAATATCTTCTTTTATTAATATCAATTTCCGCACTAGGATGGGTTCACATTCCTAAGCAACTTTTCTACATTAATCACTCCATCAGGATCACCACTGATGTCACACATAAATGAAATTTGCTTTCAAATAACATTACTTGATGCTAAATAACCTAGACTAAGACTGGGATCAATAACAATTAATACATTTATACCATAATGGGGTTTCACATAAATAACATCAGACTGATATCTGTTAAAATGTCTTCCCGATTAGTCTGATCTGTGCTATATCAGAAGTAAAAAAGCTCAGCTCATGCTGTAATTTGAAGATATCTCTTTGTAATAAGAAAAAAACATTGCAAAGAAACCAAAAGACGACACACACACACCCCAGTGCCCCCTGAATAAAACCCCAATACATAGACACTGTCTTTATGATGGATGTTACAGGAAAGAGAGTTTAGTTACATCTGGAGATCTACAAACACTCACCTATGAAGAAAAATTATCCTCGGGTCACACAAGGTGTCCAAAGGAAGGTTTGGGATGGAAGAAGCCAAATGACCCACACATTGGTTTTTGCTTCAGACTTTACCACAGCTGGCCTACCCAGATAGACATGCTGGCTTGGTGTTTGGGCAGAACACACATCTAAATTAAATCTCAAATCATTTGCTTGTACAAATAATAGCAATTTGCACACAGATTTCATGTTTCACAGAATCACACAACCAACCACTGAGGCTGGAAAGGACCTCAGAGATCAAGTCCAGACCATGACCCAACACCACCACCATCACCACCAACACTAACCTAACACCACTAACACCGGTTTCTGATACTTCTGCCTTAAGCAACAAACTAGCAAGCTAACTGAAGACCTGGGAGGTTTTAATGGGACAACAGAAGAAGAAAGCTGTAGTATTACTGCTAATGGAACTTGTTTCGTTGAGCAGATGAGCATGAAAATAAGACTATTAATATTAATATTTATTAATATCAATACAAATAAGAATATTAATGTTAATGCAAATATTAACAAATACAAATATTAGCAACCTGTCCTGTTTGTAGAAATATTTTTTCTCTGTGTCCTTTAGCAGAGATAGAACAATCTATACCTGGCAAATCAAAACAAAACACAAAAGCACCATGATGTGCAACCCCTATCTTCCAGAGACAGTATACTAATTTACATTCAAAACTGAAACATCAGTTGTACTGTTAAGCAGCAGATACCCCTGCAGCATATGAGGTTAGATATCTCTCTACATAGTTTTGCATACTATGTACCTTGGCTAGAAAAACATGATCCCACTGAATCTCTAGCAAGTAAAAATCAGATTATATTTAGGGTTTTTCCTCACTATTTTTACTTCCTATTCATACATAAATCACCTTGCCAGAAGAAAAGGGGCAAGTATCAAATCTTCAACTGTGTGGATACCCAGAACATGCTAAATGTTCCCACAATTTCCCTCTCTCACAAGAGTCTAACTGAAGGAAAACACTTCTTATCAGCACATTTGAAATCAGATATCTCTATATTTACAACTAAATTAACTTGAAATTAGCTTACTAATATTTAAAATTAATAATTTCATAATACCAAATGCAACTGACAGGAATGTCACCAGCAGAATAAGAATCAGAGGTAAGCTGGCTGATTTTATTAATAGAGCATTGGATTATGGCACGAGACAGGGCTTTTCTAATACACTGCATCATTATTCAGGCTCTTCTCAAGTGAGTTTTCGATAGCTCCTCTTCTCCTCACTCCCTGGGCTCCTTTCTCATTTGCTTGCAGTCTTACGTTTGTGCTGCTTTTTTCTTGTACTGGTGCTTCACTGACAAATGTTCTTTCTACCTCCAGTGCTGCCCATGCCTTGTCTCCAGCATCTTTACCTCTATAATTGGCTATCTCTTCCTGTACCCAAGGAAAGTTTATTAACTTGTAGTTTATTCTGATGAATTACAGATCCCTCATACATATGATTTCAACCGTGTGAAATCATCTCTCAGCCTTTTTTACTAAGCAATATAGATACAAGTTGTAATAAAGAATTTTTGTTCTCTTCCAATGTAAGATAGCTTCACTATTCACATTTAAAAAAAAAAAAAATTAAACATCCTGTTTTCAAGTTGCCTCTGTCATGTAGCAAACTCGACCAGAAAAATAGAACAATTAAATCATTACAAAAGAAATTGCTTGTAGCATGTTGTTCTTGCCATTCTGGAGAAAAATGCTTATTGCCCTGAAGAATGAATTGGCAAAATTACTAAAAGAAAATGAAGTTAAGCTTTTTCTGTTTCTAGTAAATGAAATAAGAAAATCATTTTGATGGTGTTTATGGCACTGTAACAGTGAAGAAGATGGGGCTTCTAAAAGACCATTAAAGGCAGGAATCTTGTTCAGTGAACACAGAGACATTGAGCTGAGCCCAATCCACCTTTATTATGAGAGTTTACTGGAAAAAGTGTGTTCTGGCAGGTTAGTTACAAGTGTAATTAGGACACACTATCCATAAGAATCCACTATTCCACCAGATATATTCTCTTTTTAAAAGCCAACCCTTCATAACAATAACAATAACCCTTCATAACAACTTGTAATGGAAAAACATATTCTTCCTCTTCTCTTCCTCCTCTTCCTCTTCTCTTCCTCTTGCAAGAGACTGCTGTAGGGTTTGAGGTGAGTCCTTCTCAAATTACCTATCTTAACTCTCACACTTCTTCACTTGTGATGAGTTACAATCCCACCTGTAACCCTTAAAGAGAAATGCAGTATGTAGAAAAATGCCAAAATACTTAGTATACTTGGCTTGGTCTGTTTTCCAGCAGAAAATTAAATTTTTGCTAGTAAGAAAGAAGGTTTATCTTTTACAACCGCTAATAGTATTCTCTTCTATCTGACCAGCTTGGCATGTATGTATTCAATATTGATATAAAACCCCACGAAGAATCAGTACAGGTTTAGACCAGTGTGAGATAACATGAGAAAATTGTTCTACTTTGAATTAGAAAAATACTAAATCTAACTCAGCTGTGTATTATGTAGATGGAGCCCCACAGGGGTTCCTCTTTTTCTGGTAGAGCCACACCACTAGATGGCTTTTTGTTTGCTCAAAGTCAGCAGTGGTGTCAGTCAGTGTTATCTCAGGGTGATGGTTTCTCTGTGAGATCCCAGCAGTTTTCAGTACCCATCTGATGTTAATGTTAGCAGCTATGCTGGGAAGCCTTGACTTATGAACAATCAGTGTCTCACATCTTATTAAAATGAGACTCTCTTGTTGTCAGATAGAACATTTGTCATTAATTTTGTAGAATGAGTTTAAGCCAGTTTCTCAAAACATCATTTAATTTTCTTAGTAAACTTAACTTGTATGTTTTAAAAAATGGCTATACAGAATATCTATTTTCTCTCAGACTTATTCAGTGTGAGAATATCAGAAACTTGGCAAACTATCGAACAATTAATCTCAGAAATATTTTACATACAAATGAAAAAGCAATGACATAACTTATACTGTAGGTGGATCACAAAAGCACCTAATTACATCCCCAAGTGGTCACATGTGTTCTTAAATAAATTTATGGCTGAGAAACTGCAAGCCAACAACTTTTACAACAGATCGTGTTTGCTACATTCCCTCTGGCAGAGGAAAGAGATTGTCATTCTAGCTTCTGCAAATTAAAGAATAAAAGGATCTCTCAAGCTATTAATTAATGGAATTGATTGGGAACATAGCTGGCTGCAGCCACTATTTAGTTTTCATGAACATACCTGCCCAGTTACTATTTAGATTTATAAAAGGCTTCTTTCATAAATGTTGACTATTTCATGCTTGCGAAGTCTTTGCCTACTACTATGTGCATACCAATGCTCTGTAATTCTGGAACATTCAACAGTACAATAACTCCATGATAAAATCCAACTGTTCTTCGTAGCCCAAGATAAATATCAGGGTTTAGCAACAACACTCAGTTCCCATAGGATTTTTGGGGGGGAAGAGAATAAATAACAAACCAGTTTGTTAAAATCCAAAGGGAACTTCACAGCAAGCTGTCCTGGAGAAGAACCTAACCTAGCAGCTCTGTCTCCTGAAAATCACATCTTGTTCTTATTTATCAAGCAATATTAAAAGGAAAAAAAAAGCCCGAGTTCAGGGAAGGGTAAAAATTAGTTGGAAAAAAAAACAAAAGAAAAAAAGGGAAAAATGGCAGCAGAAGAGGAAGCTTTTCAAACAGTTTGTTGGGTGCTAGAAGGTATTTGGTATCCCCTCATGTTCAGGACCCAGAAATATGAAACTGCCAGGGTCTGCCCCATCAGAGCAAGAATGGCTTGGATTATTACCAGACTACCAGAAACACAGTCTGCTTGTAGGGGAGGGAGACAGTACCACACCATCAGCATGGGCCAGCTTGCCTTGACACAACCACAGTATTCAAAGTGTTGTTCATGGCAACATGAGGACTGGTCATGCCTCTCACACCTAGGACTGGGTAAGGCTGGAAGTTATCCAGTGTTACCCATTCACAACATCAGCTGGATTTGGCCACTCTGTATTCCACATCAGTTTCTGCTTTAATGTACTTATTCTAGAATAAGTGTCTTATTCTAGTAGTGTTGGGATAAAAAGAAAGTAAAAGAAATATATTCCAAATCTGATTATTTTAAAATTGATTATTTTAGAATTAGAGGTAGAAATAGAAGTGTGGAAACATGTAAAAGTTTTACCTTGTAAAGAATGGTATAGAAAACCATGTATTCAAGATTTATTGGTACCTCGTTAGGTAGCAAGATAAGGATGGGACTGTGCATACCAGAGTGAGCTAAGTAGAGATAAGAGAAAGTTGGCAGTAAAATTCACATTAATCACATTGGAAGTTGCCCAACACCAGATGGACATTATCCAAGAGAAAGAGGTGAAAAGGGCACAGTAAGGAAGACTATTTACTTCATCAGAGGAAGACTATTTACTTCATCCTGACGACCACCTAACGACCACCAGAGGGAACCACGCAAGCGCAGAGGGACTGATGCTGTAATCCATCGATGAAGTAATCTACACATGAATATGTATTAAGAAATGTTGTAACCTGTTGAATATGTAATTAGATTGTGAAATTTTCAGGGATAAATTACGGCCGCATTGTATGGTTTCTGGGAATCAGATTTGGGTGCGTACCCCTGGTTCCTGGGGCCTCAAATAAAGCACCACATATAACCTCTCCCGAGTGGTTATGTGTTTGTCTTAATGCTAACAGTAGTAGAAGGTCTAAAGCAGATGATCTTTGAGGTCCCTTCCAACCCAAACCATTCTATGATTCTATGGAGTAACATCAGACTTTGATCTTGGATTTTGTACTCACATATAGGACGTATGGAAGGAATCTTACCGGCTTCACCATCCAATGTTAGCTTCAGAGGGAAGGAAGGTCACTTTCCAAACTGAGGTTACTTGGAGTATTTGTGATTTATTCCTTTTGAAAATGTCTTTTTCTGCCCCCCAACCCACATTTCTGCAGGCTTCTTTAGGGATTTAAAGAAAGCTTAAGTGAAGAAATAAAAAATATACCAAGACATTTCACACTATCAGTTAACTGGGGTGTGATGGAGTAAATAATTTTGATCTGTGGAGGACAGATGTTTTATGTGAAACGTAGAACTTAACATCTTGAGACCCCCCCTGGTGTTCACGTAAGCCTCTCAACTGCTCCCAATTTGACTCCAGGGGAGGCTCACTTTGTGGGTCCTGCTGACAAGTTTAATTTCATAATTTCTTTGTATCTGTATGTCTACAGTGGGATGGTATAATAAACTGTCTCTAATATATTTGTAAAGAGCTTTAATTTTGTGATTTCTTGCTGAATTCCAGACATAACGAAAACATTGGGTTAACTGATTTAACATCAAAAATCAGTTTCCATTGTGCTTACATTGAGAACACTAATGATTCCTAAACACAAATATAAGACTTCCCTTGCACCAACAGGTCTTCTCTGATACTTTAAGAACATTTAAACCTTTTTTTTTTCCCCAAGAGTGGGAAATTTCAGTACTTTAATTATTTTTATGTAAAAAAAAAAAAATTCACACTTTTTAAAATAATAATAACAGGTGCAGTGGCATAATAATATTCCTTCTCCTAGAGAAGTTCACCAGATAAAATAATTAGAGATCAATGTAGCCTAGCAGTCCATGATGAATACTGCAAAAATTTGGCCTCTCACAAGAGGCTGAGAAGATCATTCTCTGCTGAGGAAAGCAGCAAGCTAGGAACAGCCCTCCAGTTGGGCAGGATAACTCATTGCCTCAAATTTCAAGTTTGAAACTCTCAAAACAGAAATAAAAACCACTATCAAAACTTTCTGGAAAAAGAACCTTATAACTTTTCACAAAAACCTTCTTGTTTGCATTGAAGTATTTTTCTTGAAATTTAGAAAATAACAGTGATTCAGAAAAGAAAAAAAAATCTCTCAAAACACATTAACATATTTCAAATAATTTATGTTTGTAGTAAAAAAAAAGGCTCAGGATAAATCAGGTTGGCAAGGACCTCAGGAGGTATCAAGTCTAATCAGTTGCTCAAACTACAGTGTCATCTATGAAATCATAGCATCATTTAGCTTGGAAAAGATCTTTAAGAGGTCCCTAAGAGACACTGCCAAGTTTGAGAAGCCTGATTTATCTCCATGGTAAAGCCATAATGGCTATTCCAAACCACCATCTCCTTCACTTTTGGAGAAAAAGCTTCAAAGAGGATGCGCCCTATGAACTTCTTAGGGGCTAAAAGGGAGGCTGAGCTCCCTATTTACAGGGAGGCTGTAGCTCTGTATAATCTTTCTTGCTCTTTTTGAAAAGGAATGCAGCATTTACCTTTCACCAGCTATTATAGACGACCTATGATCTCCATGACCTTTCAAAGAAGATAGAGAGCAGCCTCAGAACTACCTCAGCCAGATCCTCCACTGTCTTTCATATGTATTCCATTGGGTCCTATGAACTTCCACGGATCAAGATTTTTCTCAAGAGATCCCTGACTCAGCCCTTTCCCATTTGCAGTAATTATTGCCCACCCTGAACTCTGTCTGCAGGCTCAAAAGCCTCAGCCCTATCTGCATCTGCTATCACTAAATCACCCAGTTATTTCAGCAGTGAATCCACATTTTCCTTGTCTGTTCTTTTGCTGCTAGAAGGAAGACTTCACTATTTTGTAACACTCAAAACACTGGTGCTTAAGGCATGTTTGAGCTGTTAGAAATTATGTCCTTTTCTTCAGTCGTCTTCTTATACAGAAGGCCTCCAAACGAATGAGACTGACAGTGAAAAAAAAAAGAGAAACTGATTTAAGCTGTAGGCTCTAGGCTGGCAGAGGGTACATAACCTTCAGAGATTCAAACACTAGTGCCCCAAGAATACATACTGTTAGCTGATATTGCAAGTTGAGTAACTTGCCTATTGAACAATAAAAGATTTCAGTTTTCTCCAGATGCAAAGCAAGGAAATTATAAAATCCTAAAATATTTCTTGCCCAAAATGACTCAGCAGATGACACAATAACAATCTATATGATTAAAACCAAAACCAGAATGCTAGATGAGAGGACACTAATGAGCATCACTCTTCTGGTGGATACTGCCTCTACAGCTAAGGACTGATTTATATTCAAAGGATACACACAGTATCTGTAAAGAACAAAAGAAGGATAGAACACTAAAACCTGGCTTTTAATGGCTACAAGTTTTAAATTCTAAAAATGATAATAACAAAGACATGAACAAATCCAGAGAAGCTGTGACCTGAATCACTAATAAAAATCTCCATGAAAGGTGAATGATTAAGAATTTTGCATAGTTACTGTTGCTATGAAAGCCACTTTCCTTATTTTCCACACATTTTACAAATTATTTCCTTTTGCTTATTGTTGACAACGTGCTCATAAAATGGCCTCCTCCCGCATTGGAAAGGAAACAGTCACAACAATGTCCCTCAAAAAGCAGATCAATAAGTAAATTATAAGTGCATTGAATGGGACAAAGTCAGACTGTGCAAATGTGTGCTAACAGCATCTGGATCCTCTGAGAGAGAGCTGGCAGCTTCATCTCCCACCTATTTTCTTAAAGGGAGATGACCAAGCCCTTATTAAAGCTTCTGCTGCACCAAACGCTACCACTTACACAACAGCTTCTAGTAGACACTTCTTTTGGGAATTCAGCCAATTAATATGTATTTATTTAGCTGCTTATCCCAAAAGCTTCATTTTTCTTCCACACTGATTTTATGTCAGCTAATTCCACTATTCTGAATTCCTAATATGTTGATATTCAAGAAGTACACACATATAGAGTACTAATATGGCCAGGTCAAGCTAGCAAAAAATATTTTCTCAGTTTTTTAGAAAATAAGCCACTGGAGTTAAGGGAACTGTGGCAATTAGTATTTCCAAAAGTGTCCTCCTCCTTCTGTATATTATGTATACATACCCATTCATTCTGTCTAAATTACTAAATGGGTGTAGCTGTAGCAGCATTTCCATCTACTGAAGATAGAGACTAAAGCCACAAAAGATGCCTGCCAAGATAGTTGAAAGTTATCTTCTAAACAAAACAGGCTGTGCTAGCAGAAGCCTACACAGCAATGTTTGCATTAAGGCTTTTATGAGATAGTGGAAGATACAAAAAATGCTCCAATCCTCTTCTCCCCACCAACACTGCATTCTAACAACATTTGTTAGTATGAATTACTGTCCTGCTTCATGGTTTGTTTTGCCTGATTCTGAGACTCAGGAAATGTTTTAATGTAACTATCCCATTTTGAAACAACCCTTCCTCTATACCAGTGCTTCAGTTTTATTTTAATGCCAAATAGGATAAATGAAGGTCTCTTATATCTACAAAACCAGGACTACTAGGTAGATAGTCTAGTGGGTATATGCTCATAGAAGTATCTAAGTGCTATACACAAGGCTTTCATGGCTTAATGAGAACCAGAGCATACAGCTCAAGTGCATGCCTTTACAGGCTAACAACATTAGCTACTTCAGTCACCTCAGTAAATCACTAAACATATCACCTGAGGCATCATACTGTGGTTCCACAGCCCTTCAGGTGGGTGCTAGAAGCAACAAAGCTGTGATGCTGTCCCTGGGCTAACTGTAGCCCAGCTCAGAAGAGCCAGCTGTAGCCTGGCCATGGCATTAAGATGCTACAGCCTTACTGCTTTGAATTCAGGTTACCCATGTAATTCTTCATTGTATAATATTCCAGCCCACTTTTTAGAGTGTGGAAGACCCAGATACCTTCTTTTCCTCTTTCAAGGGAGTTGCTCAACAATAAGCACTTCAGAAATAAGTGGCCTGAATTTTTAAGTGCCTGAAGCATCTAAAAAGTCTAATTTTAAGTTTTTATTTTTGAATGTCTTGGGTGCTGTTTCTACAGTTCTCAAAAAAACTTCATCTAGCCCACCATGCAAACTGTTTTCCCTACGCTTGCCTTATTAATTTAGGAGTTCCCACCCAATTTCTTCACACCAGTTCAGCACTGGAGGTGCAGGAACCTTCTTGCCTGCTGAGCCTGCCATATGGAAGACCTTACTTCTCTCACACTTACTCTCCATCTTCTGTTTCATTTCTTCTGAGCACACAACATGTTCCCTGTTGCCTATTCCTCTCAGTGCTCTCTCCTACCTGCATTTCCCCTACTTTTAGAAAGTGCATCTGCACTCACCAAATTTGGGAAGGATATGAAACGCAGTCTATCAGAAAGATGAAATGCAAAGTAAATGTCTTGTGGATAACTCTCTTAAGCAGGAGCAAAGCTGATGAAACTTTTAAATCTCTTGGAATTACCAGGATATTCCTTCCTCATTGCACATTCATCTTTGAAAGGTCAGAGGTAAATCTGTGTACACATAAAGTGACACTAAAAATTAAAAAATATTCTGATGCTACAGCATACTTAGGAAGGCAGCCTGTCAGAGAACTGCTGGTATTTGCTCACAGTAGCTGCAAGCATACACAAGCTGCTACAATTTCTTCTTCAAAGTCTGTGTGTGCAATGTAAATGCCCACGTCTTTAAGTCTGCAAAGCAGAGTGAGATTTATATAAAGATCTCTCAATTGATTTCTGCAGAGCTAAATAAAAAATCCAAAACAATACATACCCCATATTTTAAAAATAATTTTGATTTTACTTTTTCTGGGAATTGATAAAGCTGGTTACACATTTCTTTATACATGATTGTAAGCTGCATGGCTATTCAATAAATTGGGCAGCTGTTAACAAATCCAGCAAGGCCTTAAAGTTAAGTATTATTAGGCAATGTGATGCTGACATTTACATTTTAAAACTTATAAAGTGTTGACATTTACATATCTACATATAAATGTCATACTTTTTTTATATATCCAAATTTGAACTCCGTTCTCATAAGGTACTTTGAAGATCACGATAATAACAGAAAACAAGTTGTTAAGAAAAATTAGAATCATACAAAACCACAACTGGTGTTAGTTTGCTCCAGCTCTATTAGTCAATACCATAAATACTGTCATTTGCCAATTTGAGCTAAAGTTAACAGAATGCTCATTTAAAACTAAAGAAGCAAAGTCAGCTGAGAGCATTAGTTTTCTAACACATTTTCTTAATACATTTATCATAGTATTTATTAATTACTCAATCTTGAACACAGACAGTTTTTAGTAGAGAAAAAATGCAAACAAAGGCAAAACAAGGTAAAACCCTGTGTAATTGTATTATGTCAGCAACAGGTTTAATGTGCTTGTTTGAGTTATTTAACAGCCAACTGTCCACAAAACATTATTGGAATCCAATGTTTTTCTATTTTAGAGTCCCAGTCCATTGCAGATGTGTTAGTATTAGAAAGATGTAATAATTTTTGAGACAAGTCACATAAAAATTAATTTAAAATTAAGGGGTGATACAAGTCACAAGTCAGTTGACTTGGTCCTTTGGGACATGGTTTAGTAATGAGCTTACAGTATTGGTCGAAGGCTGGACTGGATGATCTTGAAGCTCTCTTCCAACCAAAGACATTCTGTGATAACTTAAAGCATGTTGAAGTGATGTGAGTTCTATGAAGATAATTACGTGCTGCCTAATTATCTGGCAGAATATGAGCCAGCAGTGTGCTCAGGTGGCCAAAAAGGCCAATGGCAGCCTGGCTTGTATCAGAAATAGTGTGGACAGCAGGAGCAGGGAAGTGATTGTCCCGCTGTACTTGGCACTGGTGAGGCTGCACCTCAAATCCTTTTGGGCCACTCACTACAAGAAGGACACTGAGTTGCTGATAGATGTCCACAGAAGAGCAACAAAGGTGGTGAAGGATCTGGAACACAAGTCTTATAAGTAGCAGCTGAGGGAAGTGGGGTTGTTTAGCATGGAGAAGAGGAGGCTGAGGGGAGACCTTATTGCTCTCTACAACTGCCTGAAAGGAGGCTGTAGTGAGGTGGGACACAACTGGTGATAGGACCAGAGGAAATGGCCTCAAGTTACACCTGGGAAGGTTTAGATAGCATATTAGCAAAAATTTCCTTACTGGAAGAATGGTCAGGCATTTAGAACACAATGCCCAGGGAAGTGGTGGAGTCACCATCACTGGAGGTGTTAAAAAAACTTGTGGACGTAGCACTTGAGAAAATGGTTTAGTTGGCTGGTGGTGTTGGGCTGATGTGTGGGTGTCTGACTTGATCGTAGAGGTTTTTCCAACCTTAATGATTCTAGAATAGACTCAATATCAGAACAACTCAGCCAGTAAACATGTTTCTCTGGTACCACTACTCTGCTGTCCAAGATTAAACCTTTTTTTTTTCACATTATTCAGGTACAAGGTGCCATTTAGTGTTCAGGATGATACAGAGAAACTCTTGCTTCTTCTATTTGCCTGTCAGCAAAATTCAAATGTTTTGTAGTGTGCAATAATAATGGCTTTATCAACTTGTTCCTTGTGATTCAGGCAAGTCACATAGACAAGGCTGTATGTGTATGAACATAAAACCAGTATGTCTCCCATACTGGCTAAGTCCAGCTGGTCCACCTCACTCTCTCCAAGATAAAGGAAGATGATATTTAAGAAAAACATGTCAGCTTGGCCACTTACTGTGGTTTGTTCCTCTCATAATTTCCCAGAATCTCCAACTGTTGTTTCCAAATGTTAGCATCTGTTTATGGGCAAGGTGCCCATGAATGCTGCTGTCTGAACATGCTGTCCACAAGCCAGCAAGATTTGCAGAGGGGCTGTGGAGTATCCACCCCTGGAGACTGCCAAGACTCAGCAACACAAAGCTTTGGCTGTTCTGACCTAGTGTTGGCTGAAGTCCCACTTCAAACAGGACACCAGACTATCTATATAACCTTCAAAGGTCTTTCCAGTCAGCAAGTCTGTCAAATCAAGTGCTGCTCAGTACTGAAACAAATTAATCAAATGTTTGAAAAACATTCTTTTATTCAAGCACCAAAGTTAGACTCTGAGACAACTTGCTACCGCTCAGACTTTGTGATCACTAGAAGCATACCTAGGTTATAAACATTGATGGGGTTTACATTATAAGGAATTTGTAAAGGTTCTCAAAGGAAAATGAAGGTAAACCCAATTCTCAGGCAGATAAATGCAAACCTGATGCTGCACTTCCATATACAGTCTGTGTTTTGGTTGATAACAGAAGAACATTCAACTATGGTCAATTAACCAGGACTATTTATGTTCTTCCTATATCCTTCCTCCCAAAATTGCTTTTATGCTTTCCCCAGCACTTGCTCTTAAAGAAAAAAAAAAAAAAAAAGGGGGAAGAAAGAACTCTTGTAAGCAGTACAACATAAATAAAGCAAGTATAAAGATAAATAAATATTAAAAAAAAAATTTACAGATAAATAAATTCTTCAGGATAGTTTGACATTAGCATTAACATGAAGAAGATCTTAATGGTTGCTGTGGGCATTTGTAACCTTAGCAAGCAACAGAAACTAACCCAAAGAAATGAAACTCAAATAAACACAAAGACCTTGACTTTTTAATAAGTATATTTGATTTTTTTTCTGTGAAAGAAAACTCACCAATGGTGTAATATCTCTTCAACTCACTCCTCCGTGGATTGCGCCTTTGGGTGTTTGCAGTGTTGTTCTGTTCCTCCTCAGAAGCAGATGTCTTAGTGGCAAGCAATGATTTACTGGGCTGAGGTGTCTGAACTTCAGCTGCCACTGGGTTGCATCCTGGCCCACTAATATCCACCGACTGGGACTTTTTCTTTAATCTAAAGGCAATTTAAGGCAGTAAGGTATTATTAATCATCATTTTCTACTTAGATTACGCCTAGAATAACAGCAATATATTCACTGTACAACAATTCATGCATGTTGCAGCAGAACACGGAACAGCAGTGATAAATTAGGCCTTGTATTAATTTTCCCTTTCAGTTACTGCTAAATCAGTTCCAGTACTTCAATCCCACATGTAGCTATGAATGCTAAACTGCCCTCAGATCAGCCTGCTGAGCTGCTTGGAGGATCAGTCCCTAATCTATTTCAGAGAAGATGAGCTGCCAACAATTAACTTCTGATTAAATTGCCTAGTTTAAGTTTCCACGGATGAGGGGAGCACAAAGGAATTAAATAATTTCATATATTCAGCACAAAGTTGCTGAAAACTCCACAAGAAAAGAACTGACTTCAGATATTCTAAATTCAGATGTAGCTCTACAACTGCATTTCTCATTCTGCAATAGTTTCAGCATGCTGTTTCTCATCAAATCTCAGGAATTTCACTAACCCCAGGTAACATTTTGTGCATTACAAGAGCAGTGGACAGAAAAAGAGAAACTGTCTGGCTGAGGAAATAAATGTTGGTCTACTTGTTACTGGCATCTCAGTCAAGTGCAACTTATTAAGCACTATCCTGTGAGGTCAAACATCTAAACATTTTTTAACCCATCTAGTTACCCAGACATCCTGACATAACATTGTAACCTGGGTGCAAGGGTATTGTGAGAGGGAGAGAGAGTCAAAAGCCTTGCTAAAGTCAAGCCAAATGACATCATTCTCTACTCCTCCAGAAATCCAGGCATTTTATCAGTTTTGCACAAGAAAGACTGACAAAAACCCTCAAATCGTATTTCAGAGTGTTGGTGAGTACACTCCAATCACTGAATCACAGTAGTTCTGGTATCTTCTAACTCTAGCAACATAAAATAGAAGCTATTATGCTACTAGAGTCATAGAGACACGATGCCATCTGTATGAATAAAGGCAAATCCTCTATTACTATGAAGGGCATTCCATACACATTGGATTTGCTTAATGCTTTTCTTAAACTAAGTATATAAATGTGTATAGTTGACTACATAATTTGATCCTAGAAATAAAAGAGGTTTATGGCATTGCAGTAAGGTATTGATTTGAGATTAAATGATCATAATAATTCTGAACTTCTGAAGGAAATTAGGTAAAATGATAAAATTCACTAATGCCAAAGGATGCTTTTATTAGAGTAACGATTTAATGCAAAGCAGCCTCCCACTTAACACTGTGCTTTATTTTTAAAACATTTTGTCCACATATTTGCTGCAACAGCAGGGATTCCTCTGCTGAGAATGAAATAAGCTAGTTTAAAAGATTAACTGATTAAATGCTGCAATAATAATTACTTCTATTAGTAGACTGGAACACCTTCAGGTCATGACCAAGCTTTGTATTGAGCTAATACTGAAGGATCAAAGTGTGTGTAGAATTTTATGAATGACACTGTGAAAGTGAAATCAGTGTATTCATATGAGGTATGTGGAAGAACCAGAAGTTAGAAAGTCAGAGGTTAGAAATTAACTTCTCTAAGTGATCCAATGGCAAAGACTCCTTCCACTGTAACATTTTCCACAGAGTGACCCAGGGTGTCTTGTATTGGAAGCAACACTCCTCAGCTCCAATGCCTTTGCACGAACAAGTCAAGATAAGAGGCAGCTTTATCCCTCCTATGTATAAGAAAGGCTGTGCTAGGTCGAAGCAGATGTTCCTCTAGAAAATGTCTCTAACATCTCCATCAGTGTACAGGCAGGTGCACAGTGCTACCTCCCCTGTATGGAGTCAGTGAGGACACCATCCTGAACAGCTTGGGATGAACTGACTGAATAATTCTATGAGCACTTCATCATCTCTGAGTAAACATTGTGTGAGAAGAAAATAAGGCTCTGTGTTTGAAATAATGCTCCAGAAGCCAAGACCTAGTTTTGAGCAATTCTAGCTTTAAGCCTACAGGCTGGTCAGATATATGTACCTAAAATGAAGGCTGGACTATTTAACTGACTCATTAACACTGAAACAGTGTTTCATTTTGATGGTAAAATCTGCTATGTTGTTGACTATGATGTATTCCAGGTGGTATAAAAGTCTTTGTAATGCCTTCCCACTTTAAGTCTTTCAAGATTCAAATGATGACTTCTGGGAAGAAAATCAGTAGTTTTCAAGAAATAGTAATACTCTACTTCATACTAAAGCTACCACTGTGATTAGAGTCTTGGTTCTCTCTTGTGCAAAAAAGTTGTGGGCAAAGAAGATACAAAGTGTCTAGTATAATAATAATAGTATAATAACTATAACCCCAAACCAAAGCAAGTGAAGACTAAAACCCAAGTGTAAATATGTACTGTATTATGCATTCTGAGTTCTGCCCCAGAGCAAGACAGACAGGAGGTGAGTTGAAATAAATCATACAAATGGAATAACACCATTATGATTTATATTCTCAGCCATACTATGAACTCATTCTTAGACAACAAGGCTGTCCGAAGGCCAGTTCAATTAATAAAGTTGTAAATTAAGAGTGTGAAGGTAATTACTAAAATAGCTTGCTGTGCATTGTGGAGAATACTAGGTCATTGTTACAAATATACTGTCTACTCTTCCAGAATCATAATAGAATGAAGAAATAATACCCATCATCTGAGCAGTAAAGATGTCTCATGGACTTTTTCAGGTGGTGTGCGATTAGTACAAGACCAAGTTAAAATACCTATAGCAAATTAATGTGCAAAAAATTATCTACTCTTGCACTCCAGGATAGCTCAAATGTAAGAGAGGAGCTTGAAAGACAAGCAAGTGCACATCATATTATCAGTCTGTTCTTCAGAGACCATGGTTTACAGTGCTTTTGCTGCCAGGAAAGGAAGAAAGAGTCAGGATCTGAACTAATTCAGACTCTGATACCAAGGTCATCTGAGCAGGACACAGGTTCAAGTAAGGATGCAACTTTATAGGAATGACTTGACAAAAAGAAGCAACTTCCTCATATGTATCTTCCTTTAGCCCACCTGAATTGCACGTTGATATAGTTGTGGTCTGAAAAAACACTTTGATCTGTGTCTTCAGCAGACCACCATGACTTGCAAAGAAATCCTGAGTTCTTTATATGTTCTAAAGCCAAGGGAATTAATAATTTGTAAACCTGACCCTTTTCCAGCACCCTACTTTATTGCTAGCATTGTGTTGCTTTGGTTTTTGGTTGGTTTGTTGTTTTTTGCTTTATATTAGAGCTGCACAGTCAGGCCCTAACAAGATTCATTCTTTAACAGAAAGGAATCTGCACAGAAATGCCTTAGGATCACATTCACAGTCCTTGCCTCGCTCAAGCTGTCTCTTTGTAGAAAAATAAACAAAAAGATCTAAGAAATGCTGTAGCAAAGCTTTTTTATTTTTTATGTATTCTTTATTGGCTTTCAACTAACTTTTCATCAACATGTAACACAGGTCTTTCAGTACCACTTGGTGTGACCTAAAGATTTAAAGTAGAAAGGGGGGAAATTTTTCTTTTCTACAGCTATCATTGAATTACTGGAGTTCCAGGAAAGGGAGAGCTATGCAACAAAAAGAGGAAAATCTGCAGCTTTTGAGAGGTATGAAACCCTAAGGTGGTCACTACTGATCTCTTCTGGCAACTGGCAGTTTCTATGGAACTCAGTCATGCTCTCCCTTGGTTGTTAAAACAGTCATGCTGACAGCAAAAAGCAATAAGTTTGGAGAAAAGGCTAACATGGAGTGAGTATGAAGGCCCAATTATTGACAACTGATTGAGGCAACTCATCCAGGGTTGAATTTCAAGTAGGGCCAAAGAAGGGTTATTCAGCTGCTGACTGAACCTGAGCAGAAGCTCTGTTTTGGATAACCCTGTTCAAACACACATTTTGTGCAACTATTTGTGCAATTTAATTGCATTATTGCTAATAACCCATTAACTGCATCTTAGAAACAGCCAAACAGATGGCTCCAGCTTTTACCTCCTCCTGACCAGCTGGCACCCTGTGCTCCCCAGCAGCACCTCCCAGGAACAGGTCATTTTGAATGTATTCTCACCATTTCCCTCAAAAAGAAAACAAGGTTGGGTGATGAGGCATTGAGCATACATATAGGTACTCCTGAAATCCTGGGGCTAGTGACTTCCCTAGGAAGTCTGCTATAGATTTTAAGAACATTAGGATTTTGTCCTTGGCATCCACTATCATAAACTTATTCTATTCCTAATACAGTCCAGGAACTTTTTCATGTTGTAGATGAAGACTGAATTTTTGTAAAGAACCATGGGGAAAAAATAAGGCCTTATTCTTCTAAACAGATCTTGAAAACACCTGGCAGTCCAGTCTGAAAGCAATGGTGAAGAAAAGCATTTAAACCATTTATAGTAGAAACAAACATGCATATGAAGCCTGTGCATATGGAGCTGTGAATCTGTACAATTTGATCTTTGTGACTTTTTAAGTAGAAATCCCTAACTGCAACATGGATTTGGAGAAAAGCCTCATTCATTGTTATCTACTGAATACAAAAACCTCCTTGCACCCCTTGTGACTACTGCAGATTTTACTGTGGTTAATAAGAGAAGCAAAATCACTCATTTGAAGAGTGATGCTTATTCTTCAGAGATGCATTTCATATTTCTGAATGCCTAGCAGAGCTGGTTATGAATTTGATTTCTTCGTAACAAAAAATGTGATTTAAACTTATGTTGACAGAGAGAATCTATCTGATTCTGAAAAAAAAACACCAAACTGCTTCTTTGGTTTTCAACACAGCACTGCAAATGTCTGACAATTTAGACCCAAGAGAAGGCCTAAGCCTTGGTGTCTGCACAGACCAGCTCCAAAAAGTTACTTTTCCTTCCCTGGGACCAGGCTTGTGGTTTGCAGTCCAGCTCCATTTACTGCCTGAGGCTCCTTCTGCATGTTTGCAGCATGAGGCAAGGCCATGGAGGGCTATAGGAAAACCTCGTGTTTAACACCCTTGGATACCACCTGCAGCTCTGGCCACCCCCTCCCAAAAAGAAGACATCAGGATTAAACTGATAGAGAGAAAAAACACCTGCAATGATGGTAAGTTGGTTCCTCATGGGGTGAGACGAAACACTGTGGGGAGGAACAGTCGGCGGGGACCGGAGCAGGGAGCTCTGCAGCCATCAGCCATGGGAAAGGGGAAGGCAAATGGGTTTTCACCATGGGAGATATAAACAGCACCAAATGAAGGCAAGCAGCAGGTTTGAGATACACACAAAGAAGTACTTCTCTGAATGGTATATAATTGCATGATGGAAATAATTGTGCAGGCTAGGAGTATTGCTCAGTACAAAAATGAATGACAAGAGTCAGGCAGAAAACATCCATTAGGGGCTGTGAAGCATGCGGGTACTTCAGCAAACAAATTCCTTGAGTCAAGGATTGCTGGAAGGTGGAGGGGTTTCACAAGGAAAGAGACACTCAATGCATGCTCTGTTTCTCATATTATCCTTGAGTATCCACTACTATGTAAGTACTACATACATCAAGCGCAACACACTTGCAATTCAAATCTGAAGAGGGAAACAAAACCAGCCACCACAAAGCAGCTAGAAAATAGAACACTACTAAAATCAATGCCTGAAAGTAAGCAAGCAAACAAAAAACCCTACAGAAAGGCCCTTCAGACTGTTAATTTACAAGTTGACCATGCAGCACGGGTTTTCTGATAACGCAAGCAGCTTATGAGATCATTCAATGGCAGAAAACAAGAACAAGATGACCTTCACACGGGTGGCATTATGAAAGGATTAGGAATTAATTCACACCTACACAGCCAAGAAGCAATTAAAAGTGGCAGGTATCTACCAGTAAAACAACATTCTGCCCGGCTTCAGGAAAGAAAATGGTGCAGGCACAAGAGCTACATGCAAAAATAATAGCGGCATTTCAAAAGCATTTTGTTCTCTCTACCCCCAGTATATGTTTTTCAGCATGTAGAACAAGCATACAGAATACTCCTTTTTGTTCCTTTAAACATGCTTCCAAAAATTACCATGCAAACTTAAGACACAATAGTTGTCAATTGTCACAGTACCAGAAAGCAAACCAAAACCACCCCTTTAACTTCCCAGTCACCCTTATGGAAGTGGGCCTAGCACATGCAGGGACACTAACAACATCCCTAATTCTGAAGGAAAAGACAATCTTTTCCCATGAAGTCTGGTGGAAACTTCTGGTTTGGAATTAAGAGTATGTAAATTATTGAAGAGGTGGTTTTGTGATGTGTGGTACAGGCAACCTACACATTTTTAACTGGATCTGTATACGATGTTGGCGCCTCATGTTTTTCAAGGGCACGTCACAGAATAGAGACTTATGAAAACGAACACAAACCTTGTAATTATTCCTGGGAGCATGACAGCACTGCTACAGGTAAACCCTTGGAGGACCATTTACAGAAGACATATAGATTGGTTGCTGCCAGGTTACATCCATTAGCTCCAAGAGGGAGAATCCAGAATCCACTTGTGGCTCAAGTGTGCCAAAGCATTCTCAGTGCCTGGGAGAGAAGCGTCAGTGAGTCCACGGGAAAAGGAGTCGGAGTTCTCTATGCAGCCTGGAGATGTATGTTCACATGGCAGAAATGGGGAGGGAGGTGATTGATGATGATGATGATGATGATGGAGAGGAAGATGGCAGCTGAATAACGTAACTCCAATATCCACAGCATATAGAATTCGTTCTGTTTTTTCCTGCAGAAGCTTTTGTAAAACTTAAGAGCTCAAGATCATATGGCTTCGCCGTGGCTGTATAGTATTTTACAGCTGGTTTACATAAGGGAAGCAATATGCTCTGCAACGAGGGTGTGTGCTTTGTCAGGGATGAGAATTTCTTGATCTTTCAGGATTTTGAGAGGGTGGGTTGCAATGCTGCACTATTTGCTGACAGTTATCTTGATTTTGGACATGTTTTAGAAGAAATATGTAAAGTAAATTACTATTTTGAATCTTGCTATTTTGTTAATAGCTGCTATACTGTTATTTAAATAACACCCACTAGTTCCATTTTCACAAAAGCTCTTCCAATGCTTTATGCAAATCTACTTTAGTACAATTTGCATGGGTCTTGAAATTTCCAGCTGTCACATTCAGCACAGAAAAACTTTGCATAATGGTTTTAAAGTGATGATAATTTCTATTTCATTCTTATTTGTTTCATTAATGCTGTAGCATTATATCTAATGCAACTTCATTTACAAGGATGGATTTAAATCATCCAAACTATTTTAAGGTTTCATTACTAAGGAAAGTCTTTACTTCACCTGATTGGAAGGAGCTATTTCTGAAATGTCTTTATTATAGGCTATGCAGCTTTTCAAACATCCATATTATGCAGGAACACATTCTGTACTACCATTTTCTGCCTCCCAACCACTGAATGCAGGGTTTTCAAAGGCAGGAGTAGCCAGTGGTCTGAGAGCTGCATGGCATATCCTGAGATATACAAAATACCTTACCTACAGTGAAGCCATATAAACTCGTAGCATTTTTCTTTGTAATTAACATTGTCATAATAGCAATTAATTTCTGTGCTAACTGCAAGTAATTTATACATCAACAAAGCTGTTTTATCCAAACCCTTTAATTTAGGCAATTGCATTTACACTGCTGACTCCAGCCCTAGGCTTGAATGTATTCTGAATTTTTTACAAGTCAGCTCCAATATCCCCGGGCACTTAATGTTCCTGAGATTGCTACAGGATATGCAATCATAACACGCATAATTTATGTAGTCAAATTTGGAAGCAAAAAGACCCTTTAACTTCTCAAAGAGACATCAGAGGACGTTGGAAGTTACAATGTGCCAGAGATTTGTGCCTTGTAGTTCTACCACCTCAACAAATAAGCATGAGCACAGCAGGCAGTTGCAGCTCAGGTTTGAAGAAAGTGCTGTAAATATGCTTGTCATAAGATACGGAAATACAAATCTGCAGTCTTCAGCCTTGCCCAGTATTTCACAAAACTTGAAAGGTACACAGTGAAACAACTTAAAGACTTCTTTCAAAATATAAAACTAATATACACTTCATTATTATTTTTATTTCAGAAGAAACACCTGGGACAAGACATTCTGATCTCATCATTAACAGTTCAGAGGTCTGTAAAGGTATTTTGTAAAAGTGTGAAAGATAATAAATAAACAGTGAGTGAGCTCCAGCCAGGAGAACCTCAGGCCAGCCAAGAGCAATAGCCCATGAGCTGGAGTGCCCCCAGGCAAGAGGGGACCTTCCACACTGGTCTCCCTCCTGCAGCGGGGCAGCCCACCTGCTCATGCCATGACATTCCACTTCATGTTACACAGAGCTGCTCGGCAGCCACGAATGCCAGGCCTGGGGCCAGAGGCAAGCGAGCCTCCATCCTGTACCTCAGCATTAGGACATGCTGCAGAGTGCAAAGCCCACGCCCTGTGACCTGTCAGACCACAGGCAGCAGAAGACACAAACCTCACAGGCAATGATCCAAACTCTCCTCATGCTCCTTACCCGAAGGAGCCTCCCCCCTCCTCTTCCTAGAGCCACGAGACTCATCCTCACACTGAGGTTCAATGTGCCCTTTGGGCAAAGCTATCTGCCTCCCACCAGGTGTGGGGGCTATGGGGCTGCACTGTGAAAGCCATTATTTGCTGCTTCACTTTTCGAAGAATCAGGCACAGCACACTATACAGATGTTAGGACTGAAAAAAATATCTAATAGCTAGAAGTTGTCAGAAGCACCCAGTTGGCTTCATTGAATACAGGTCAATGACAAGATGGGACAAAGGACAGCAACTTAAACTTTAGGCCAAACAGTGCCTATCTGAGTCAACTAAGTTATCCGATTCATATACATATTGGGTCTTCATACTTCTGCAATATTGTTTAGCCTTGAAATAAATATTACATGGATTTGCAATGTGTGTGTGATATATTCTTCTGTAAGTCCTCACAGGAAAAAAGCAACCATCATAAAATGAAGCAATTGCCACCAACTCACAAAGGGCAAACTCTCATTACAGTGAAGAGAGAGGCAGAAGCTGCTCCTTGAGGAGGCTAAAACATATAGCATTTCTACTTGCTTAGAGCATAAATTGGTTCTCAGATTGCTGAGCAGGATATATTAATATCAGATAAATCTCTGTGAAATCACCTGACTTGTCAACGATAGGTTAGAAACTAGGCAAAACAAGAAATCTCTCATCATCATAGCCAAAGTAGAATTGAGTTTTTGCCCTTCAATTCATGTATTTTGAACAGTAAGTATGATCTTTGTGTTTTTGTGAAATGAGTCAAAAATGTATAGGTTGTATAAAATGTGCTTTATATTGGTTGGCTCTTTTAACTGTTATTTGATGTGTACACCATATCCTCCACTGAAAACATGCTCATTCAAGTTACTTTTTCTTGTGGGAGATTCACTGGGCACTAGCCATACAGTCTTGGAAAAGTGCTTGTCTTGTTCCCTTTTGCATTTCTGATACATAAAGCAGGTTAGCCAGGCTTATACCAGATGGGAGAGAAACATCTTCAAAGATCCAGGAATATTTTGTACTTAAAAAGGCAAAATATCTTCCTGTCTTTCTGGCAGGAGATCCTTCATCTCTAAGTATTCAGTTCCAACTAACACTGACCAACTTTTTCTTTTCACCTGGGGTCAGTAACATGGCAAAGCAGTTGCTGGTGTTTCCTCCAGAGCCCAGGGGCTGACTGGGATCTGCCAACCCATACTCTGTTCACTACAACACTGCAGCCACCCAGCAGATCTGGAGCCTTGCTAAGGTTCCATCAGAAGCGATTACAAAACGGGAAATCTGTTAACTGCACCTACTGAGAAAATGCTATATTCAGCATGTGTGTTTTTCATGTCATCCCGAAATAGTAGGTAATGCCACTCAGTAAACTGATTAATAACAGATTGTACTAAGGGAATCTATATATAAAGTGGAAACATACCTCTGAACAGACAGGTTGTGAAATAGCGGCTACTTATTTAAAAACAAACGGAAAACTCACACAACTATTTTGTTTCTCAGTTCTGCAGTAGTAGGAGAAACATTTTTAACAAGTTTTTATTTTGTGCCCACAAAAGTGTAAAGGTTGTAAAGACATTTCTTTATGTCTTCACCCTCCCAGCACAGCCCACGAGCCCTGATAATGCATCACTTTTATGGCAGAAGGGAACATGCACCAGGGGAAGCTCTGTGGGACAGAGCAGGAGGAGCTGTGGGAGGTGAGGGAGATGCTGGAGTGAGGACCAGGGTATGAGCATCCCCAAGAAAGAATGAAATGGCTCAGGCAACCACTGAGATTATGTTCAATGTGAACCCAAGCACATGTATTCTGAGGGCAGAAAACTATCCTAAAGAAAAAAAAAAAAAAGAAAATTTTTCACAAACATGAAAGTCTTTTGTATTATGAGAATGGTTGAGATTCCAACTGCTATCTCAACAGCCACAAACTTTGGGGACAGAAAATAACTGTGGCATGATCACAGTGAAAATTCCAATTCTCAGTAAATTCCAGGTCTGCAGAGTTGAAAGCAGGAGGCACTGCTGGTATCTATCCTACAATAACCATATATTTTTCATTTGGATATTGGCTCGCAACAGACAATGCCTATGAACTTCATCAGGGCTGTTAAGTTCCTGTTCATTCTTACCAGTGCAGTTTTCCTCTTGCCTTAGCTTTCATTTTAAACTAGGAATTAGGGAAGCAAATTTCTCTTTTCAAGTTTCCTTACAAATTAAATTCCCTCTTGACTCTTAAGATTACTTAGTCCAGGGTCCTTTCAGATCCTCCCCTGTAATCCTGTTTTCAGTTCCTGTTATCGAGCCACTTTGCTTTGATGACCCAATGATCCAAGCATTTCACTGGCTGCTGGAAGCCACCAGAGATACCATATTTCCAGTATTTTAAAATATCTGTCTTTAACAGAAACATCCCCATTAATTTTGATTTCTTCCATTTACTGAACATAAGGCACTTCTAGGGTACACCAAATATTGCCACTACCAGATCTCCTGCTGGACAAGGCAACAAGTGCCCTGAAGGACATGTCCATACACAGGTCTGGGGGTGACACAAGCATCCCTCCAGCCTGAGCTTCAAGCAGACAGTGAGGGTGTTCCCTCCACTGTTCACTTAGAACAGAGACAGAAAAAACTAACATGTAGTCCAGTTTTCACACAGCTCAGATTTATATAAAGATGTAGGACTCTTAAGATGAGTACGTTTAAGTAAATTTACATGCCTTTTAAGATTTAAGTGAACAGTGTTTTTCAGCTTTTCCTGCCACAAAAATATATACCCAGTTTCTGTAACATACAACAAATCTTAAAACACTGGCAAAGGAGGTTGCCTAAGAAAGGAAGGGATGCTCTAATTTTATATCTATAGCAATGATAACAAATATTGAAAAAGTTTTTAAAAAAAAAAAAAGTTTGTTTTGTTAGTTGCAGTCTGAAGGCTTTATTTTTAAGTTATGTGTTTAATAAACACACCTTGACATGAAGTACTGCAATTATCAAGTTTGTCAGTATTTTCTCAGAAGCTGAACTTTCTTCTGACAAGTGTTGCCAGTCAATTACATCAAAATAGAGAGCTGAATGATGAAGTGTGTTACTGCTCAGTCTTTGATAGATCAACTGTATATTTCTGATTCTCCCAGCCTACCAGCGGGGGTCCTGATTCAGCAGCATCCTGAGATACTGACATTGAGACAACCAGCAAGCTGGCTCAGCCATCTCCATGGAAAGAGGTGAACACTAATGAGCAGCAATACTTATCAGCAGATAACATCCAACTTTTTTTTTTTTTTTTCCTCTCATGTGCAGTGTGCTAGCTCTCAACTGGAATGTCAATAGGAAAAAGAAAGATCAGATTTACAGGAATTAATATACCTAGATTCTTTTCAGCATCCTAGTATGGCAAAACCATAGTGTAAGCATATGCAGACACAGAGATTCAAGAAGAGGACACTAATATACTGTGTTCACTTCTGGGCCCCTCACTACAGGATGGACATTGAGGTCTGGACCATGTCAGAGTAGAGATACCAAGGTGGTGAGGGGCCTAGGGAACAAGTCATCCAAGGAGTGGCTGAGGGAAATGGGCACGTTTAGTTTGGAGAAGAGGAGGCTGAGGGAAGAAAGATCTCATTGTTCTCTACAACTTCCTGAAAGCAGGTTATAGGGAGTTGGGTGTTAGGCTCTTCCCCCAAGTGAATAATGACAGGACCAGAGGAAATGGTCTGAAGTTGCAGCAGGGGAGGTTTAGATTAGGTATTATGAAGAATTTCTTTACTAAAAGAGTGGTCAGGCACTGGAACAGCCTGCCCAGGGAGGTGGTTGATTCAATATTCCTAGAGGTATTTAAGAAATGTGTAGATGTGGCACTTCAGGGCATGCTCTGGTGGCCAAGATTGTAGGGGTTTTTTTGGTTTTTGGGTTTTTTTTTGTTTTGGTTTTTGATTGTTTGTTTGTTTGGTTTTGTGGGTGTTCCTTGGTGGAGTGTGTGTGGTGTTTGTGTTGTTTGGGGTTGTTTTTTGGTGGGGTTTTTTGTGTGTGAATGATTGGACTTGGTGATCTCAGTTCTTTTCTTCTCATGCTCCTTTGCAACCATGACTATTGTGTGAACATCATTCTGTAGAGTTACCTACCAAGCTTCTATACCATTAAAACACTTAAACATTCAAAGTCTTTATTTATGTTTCACAGTATCTAGAAGCCTTGTAAGAAACTGCATTACTAAACACAAAGTAGTTGACACCTGAGGGGCAGGTAAGCGCCCAGGATGGCACAGGCTTATTCAGATCCTCACCATAAGGCACAGTTCCTGTTAAGCAAAACATTCCTGCCCAACACTGAACCTAAAAGATCCCTTCTCAGCTTCTTCCTCACCTACTTTCAGGATGCATCTTGCATCTGTGCTCCTGTGCTTGAATGAATTCTCTGGGGTGAGTGTTGTGACTTCAGTCAGGGGCAAGAGGTGAATCTTTGGGACCACAGCCCCCAGCTCTGCCCACTGCAGTGAGCACAAGTGTTTTATTCTTTCCTTCTCAGAGATTTACAGATGAGCTGCTTGACTTTTAGGGACAGCTACCACTACAGCCTTCGTGGATGGAGCAGGAGAAGCACATGCTCCCATTAAGAAGGTAACAGAAGCTAACAAGAAGGTCAGTCCCCACAATCACTGCAATGACATTGCAAAAGTATGAAACAGATCATTATGTTTTATCCACAGATCAGGGATCTTCTTAACCTTTCAGCTGCAGATGGGGGGGGGATACTGGGGGAGGGAAAGGGAAAACAGGAAGGCAGGGGAAGACTGGCAGCACTCCCAGGCAGCTGCCTACGCCTCTGTGGTGGCAGCAATTGCTGCCAGGCCCTGCAGCTCCCACCCCAATACCCTGTGAGGAGCTCCACCACTGTTCGCTTCTCTTTCCCTCTGCTGGTGGGACTTAGAGGCAGCACATACTGAGATTCAAGAAGACAACCTAATAACCATCATTCATTTAAATGCTGAACTACAGACACGTCCTCACCAGTGGAAAAGGATGACCTTTCCCTTCAACCACCATTTAGATCTATGCCTGTGACAAGCAACAATCTTTTCCTAATTTTTTTTTCTCTCACTATGACACAAAATAGAGTCAGACAAACACAGAAACAAGAGACTGTAGAACAGAGCTGTCCTACAGTTTTGTTTTGTTTTGTTTTTAATCAATAAGCCCAGTGAGCAGTACTGCTATAAGCATTGCAGATACATCAACTACAGCACACTAGCAATCTATAGACATCATAGTAAATGACATTATTTAAAGAAGAATCCAATCAAAAAGCACTATACCATGGCTTCCCAAAGCACAGAGAGGCTTTTTCCCTCCCCTTAGTCCAGAATAAAGAGCACCTCAAGGCTGGTCTGGCACTGTCACGTTAAGAACCCCATGATTATACATAACCATTGACAGATGACTGAGCAGAGAAGGACCAGGAGAAGAGGAGCTGGTATCTGACAATACGAAAAAGAGAAGCCAAGGAGAGATTTAAACATAGTTGGAAGTGATCACACCAGAGCCCAGAAGACAAATGAGGCTACAGTATGCTAAATGAGGCAAGTGAGTCTGGAAACATTTATGTATTTAGCTTCCTAACTACAGCTCAACTCCAAGGCATAACTGTTAAGCAACCACCTGATCAGAATTAGCAAGAAAACAGTATACAAGCTAAACCATGGAAACTGCATTTAGATGCATGTAACAAAACTTTCAAGATTTTAGAAGTCCTACCATATAAAACAGAAGCTTTTTATCTAAATGCAAAATAGGAATCAGTAAATCACATGTTCCTTTCAGGAAGTATTGGCAGGATTTCAAGATGTATTTAAATAATCTCACAATATGTGGTTTCTTTCCTTGGCTACTCTTCTATGAAAAGTAACTATTAGGAAAACAAAAAAAAACATGCCCAAGCCTTGCTAATTGTCCTTTTGAATGGAAAGGTAAAACCTCTCATTCACGTGAAAAATGTGAGGTAGAGGAAGAATTTAGGAACAGAAATAAACAGAAAAAAATGCAGGAACTGTGTAGCATTCTCTCTATTCTCTTCAATAACAGCATTTATCTGTGCTCAGTAAATTTGGGTGTAAGTTCTTCCTGCTGAAAAATAACTCAGAAATCTAGAAGGATATGGTTGTTTTGAGCAAAACCTACCCTGTATATATACAAGATAAAATCGCAGTTAGAAAGTCAAGCAATTAGCTACACTGTTATTACTGAGCAAGGACATCCTGGAATAACTAGGCCTTGAAGAAGACAATTAATCAGGAGGCTTTAAGGGTGTCCCATGTAAATCACCAACTGGGCAGGGAAGGTCTATACAGACAGATACTTGGACTTAAGGAATGCCAGAACCCAAATCAAGAAGATTGACTGATGAACCAGTCTGGGGCAGTTGGAGCTGTAGAATTTGTGATACTGGGTCCTTTAAGTGAACTTAGTTCTTTGTGTCATTATAATACTACAAATCACATGCCCAGGTCAGAAAAACCTCTGTCTAGGTGAAGACCCTTCCCCTGAGCATGCACAATATTAGAAATAGGGATGTAACCACATTATAACTAACTATTATTATAATTTCCTAGTAAATCACTAAGAAACCATTGTAATGAAGATGAATTTTCAAAATTACCAATTTTATAGCTTTTTACAAAAAGATGTCATGGTAACTGTAATTTTGGGGTGCTTGATTTGTGGGAAGGTCCCAAACACCCAGCTTTGTACAAATCTGCAATAAATAACAACGTCTCCTCCTAAACATGGCCTTTTTGTCTGTCTTTCAGGAGCTAACTTAAAATGGTAACATTACCATACTAGGAGCCTGTAAAAAAACACCTATCGGAACCCATCAAAGTCTTTACAGCTAACAGAAAAAGGAAAAGGCTACAGAAAAGGGAAAAGGCATCAGAGTTCCTCACTCTCCTGCCCATGCAAACTGGACAGAGGCACTGGTTGGAGTTCCCTGTGTGCACTGGGAAAGGGCCAGCAGGCACCTCCTGTGCCATGCAAACAGCTCTGCTCCAGCTCTGCCTGCCAGGCAAGGTCCTTTTTGGAACTCTGGCTGGATAAATACCTGTGCCTAGCTCACTGACACAGCACTTAGAAAACCGGAGTGTTTCATGCAATTAAGATTTCCACTTTCAGAATGGTTTAGTTCCAAAAAACCAAAACTTCCATCAAAGTCAAAACCTTGAAGAAGTGATGCTTTGGACTGCAACATTCTTTTTTTTTTTCCTAAGTTTTATTTAAATTAATATTTTCCCCTAGAAAAACGCATAGTTTTGGTAAATGAAATACAGATTGAACTGATTTAGTTTGGCTGTAAAATTAATGCCAGGGGTGTACTTTTATAGAAATATTTTAGAGCAATACAAAGATTCATCTGGAGATACCTAAAATTAGACAGAAAGGCCTTCCATTTCATTTATTTTGCAGTATATACTACAGGAAAAAAATGGCTTGGAATTCAGTAATTCATAAGGGTACAAATATTCAGAGAACATAAAGTTCTTAATGTAACATAGTAAAAACAAGTCATCAAGTCATCTTCTCCTACAAAAAACAGAACATGTAACATACAAGTGGAGAAAGGATAGATACAGTGCTTTGAGAACTGACCTCTTCATCTGTGCTGTAGATACTACATTTCATCTTTATAGAGTGGTGAGAAATCAAAAAGTTATGTAACTTAGTAAAAAGCAGATAGGGCGAGTGTCATTTTAAATCCCACTCTGTGAAAATCAATTACAAGAGATGAAATGAAAAAAAAAAAACCTCTTCAGGAACCAAAACCTCTTCAGGAACCAAAATCTCCATCCCATAATATATCCCTATCTGTATGTATATTTTTAAATAAGAACGAGCAATAAAGCTTTAAAGAAAAAGAGAGTGTGGGAGTGAAGTAGAAGGACAGGCTGAGCAGAGAAGGAACAGAATAATCATAGATCATTTCCAGGGGAAAGCAGTCCCATCAAAAAAATCTAAAGCTATCTTTGATCAGAGGCAGGTCACGCCAAGTCAACAGATCTATTTTATTTTCCAGTTGTCTCAGCAAGCAAAATCAAAAGAGACAACGATACTGGCTCAGAAGCCAAAAAATAATCTTTACAATCCATGGGAATAGATCATTTTTTTAATCCCTGCATTGACCAATGTCACCTTTTAGCCATTCAAACTGGAAAAAAAATGTGGTAATTCTTATTTGATTCATTTACAAATGGAGTGAACTTTTAGAGAAGGAAATGAAAATAAAACATTTTTTCTAAAAAGGATACAATGGGCAAAAAGGGAACAAATGCAAAATATGGCCAAAGCATATGAAAAGAGAACTCACTAAACCAAAGCCCAATTAAAATGGAAGTGTTGCACAATCAGGAATTCTGGGTAGCACATTTTACCTGAAGAAAGCAACTGGATAAAACCATAGAATCATAGAATGGATTGGGCTGGAAGGGACAGCTAAAGGGCACCTAGTTCAATGCCCCTGCTAATTTTTAACTAGATCAGGTTGCTCAAAGCCCCATTCAACATGATCTTGAACATTTCCAGGTATCCACAACTTCTCTCTGGGTAACAAAGTAACCACACTCATTGTAAAAAATTTCATCACTATGTCCAAGCTAACCCTACCATCCTCCAGTTCAATACTGTTGACCATTGTCCTGTCACTACAGGCCTTGGTGACAAAATTCTTTCCACCTTTCTCATAAGCACCCATTATATGTTAAAGGGCTCCAATAAGGTCACCCCAGAGACTTCTCTTTTCCAGCCTGAACAACCCCAACTCTCTCCGTCCTTCCTCATAGGAAATAATTTCAACACAAATAATTACAACAGGGCAGGTAAGTACTAAACTGAGAAATACCTAAAATCATGAGGGAGCTTGTAAAGCTTCAAGTTACAGAGCTGAAAATGTTCAAAACAGTCACCTATATTACAAAGACTTTCAAGAAAGCATGTCTGAACTTGGGTATAAAAAATCTGTCTGCTTAGTTTTGGGGAGCAGAAGGGTCTGCCTCTATATAACATGGCCAATGTTAAAGGCCATAAAGGTCAATAAAAATTGATCTCTGTCTCCAATGAATCACCAAACTTCTCTATAAATGAGAAAACTTCATCTCTCCTAGCAGCTTTTAAAAGAAAGTACCAGGCACTGTGGTTTTGTGAGGTGCTGCTGCCCATCCATTAAGCCGCTGCTAAAGATCCCCATCAAACCAAGGTTTCCACATTCTTAGGGACAGAATTCCACATGAATGAAATCCTGTGAGCAAAGGTCAGATCTGCACAACTGCATGGAGACAAAAGGCTCCACTTCCATACCCAGAGAAGGAAAACTGCATTCAGGATAAAGCCAAAATTTAAAACTCTTCCATGATAATTAGCATCAGAAAACTGCAAGTATTTTGGTCAGTCGGTTTGTTACAAAAACAAGGCTGAGACTCTCAAGCACAGCAAGCTAGAGAAACACATACTTGCTCGAGTTGTCCTACAGGGAACAAAGAGCAGTTTCATTTACCAAATAAATGTATTATCAGGTCAGCTGACAGCTGAACCTGGAACCTGCTAAACTTTTTTTCGCAAGAGTATATTTTACTGCTAACATTATATTTAATATATTTTAGACGCATAAAAATAAAGAAATGTTCACTGAAGTTTGCTCAGTCATTTCAGGATTTTCCACCACTCAAACAGCACCAGCAGAATTTTAATGACTGGGAAACAGAAGCAGTGCTGTAGGAGAAAATTCTAATGCAGTAAATCACTATTTATTTGGGTTTCCTTCACTGTAACTCTGATTCTCTACATCTCTATTTCTTAAAAAAAAACACCTTCTTGCAGACATTGACTCAAAAAAAAAAAAAAAAAGAAAAGTGTTCCTATGTGTTCTATAGTTACAATACCTGGGAAAGATCTACCCAAAAAATGAATGCCCAAATAGATCTCACTGACATCTGATGGTATGATTTCTTTCTTTCTATCCATCTTTTTAACTTACATGCCTTTGCATGTTAAAACAACCATATGTTCACGGTACCCTCTTGCCAAAGATGCCTTCTGGGTAGTAATTAAATATATAATTGAGATTTTAAAGACATTAGAAGGCAAATTCAGTGTCTTTTTAAATGGCTGCAGAGAATGAGACACAAATCAATTTTATGGCAAGACACATTTTTGCATATGTTCAATATGTACTACATGATCCCGGAACAGGATGCCCAGGGAAGCTGTGGATGTCCCCTCCCTGGAAGTGTTTAAGGCCGGGCTGGAGGGGAATTTGAGCAACCTGAGCTAGAGGAAGGTGTCCCTGACCACACAGGGAGCTTGGAACTAAATGATCTTTAAGGTCCCTTCCAAACCAAACCATTCTATGATGACTCTTGGAGCCCTCCTAAGCCTGAGGGGCTGCTGCTTCCACAAATAATGTTTCCAAGGTTTTCAGAGACAGGATATTCAAAGCTTTAAGATGAAGTTCACAGTTTTACTGCGGAGGACATCATCAGCTAAGTGTTAAGATTTTAAACTTATTACTAATGATAAATTTGTAGACAACTATGTCATTCCTAAGACTTGACTTTGTCCTCTCATTTTGTTCACTCATCAATTAGCAGAGCTGGACTGACTGTCCTTTGGGACTCATTCCCCCATTTACAGCTTAAGGCTTCTCACAGGAGACTAATGAGAAGGATTTAATCCATATTACTACTGTCTCACAGATTATATTCTTGTTTATTTATGATCACTTTACTTCACCACTTACATAGAGGAAAAGATTACTTAGTAACTCACCACAGCTCAGAGATGAGTAATTGATAAAACTGTGTCTCACTGGGGTCACAAAGCTAAAAATTCAATGCACTGCTTCGAGCTCTGCCAGAGCACTGCAGAATTGCAAAAACCAACAGTACTGCTGATTGTCATTTCTTCCTGTCACTAAAAGCCTACAACATTTCCAAAGACAGTATTAAATCACTACAGCTCTTTTCATTTCCTTATCTTCACATCCATACAACTGACCCATGATTCATGATTTGAAACTAAGCTCATCAGACAGCAAGTGCTGTCTTTCATCTGCCTGACACAGTAAAACCACCACAGGTTCCCATGCTCAGCTGCCTTCTGAATCCTCCTCCTCTTCTCAAGAGGACAGCACTACTCCAAAGATCCCCTTCAACTTAATCTCCTTGTTTCTCTCAAATATTTTTCCATTCATACTGCTCTACTTCCTCCATGACTGCAGGACTAAAGGAGAACATAAGAAAAACTCAAACAAGGAAATTCATGGAACTAAGCCACTTCCATACTATTATTACATGGACTCTTCTCTGCGACAGATTTTTTTTTTATTACTATTTTTTTTTAAAGAGGAAAAGACAAATGGAGAAATAATATAACCAATCAGATTTTGGAAAGCTTCCAAGAGCAGAAATGTCAAGAGAACTACTGCAGACATAGTAACCTGTGCATTTCAATCAGGAACACAAAAAATGCCTAAAAAATCCATTTAAACTGCCTGCACACAACACTCCAATAAGAAGTCACTTCTTTTTTGTTTCTTAGGCCTTTAACCTAACAACAGTTTGAAATTATCACACCCTGACAAAGACCTTCACTCAGGAAGGCAGGGCTCTGTCATGAAAGATGTGTCCTATAGAGCTGGGATGTCCCTACCTTGTCATTTCAACTGTCTTCTTCTTGCTCTAGAAGATTCCCCTCCAACTCCAAAGGTCCATTCTGGGAGAACCATGCATTCTGCATCCTCAGTTCCTATCTTCTCCTCTTCCTTTCCCCTTCTGCCTTTTTATTCCTTCTCCTGGGAAGCAATGAAATGCTGTAGACTGTTTCCCATTAAGTCCCTCCTGAATTTAGGGCTCCTCTTTTTACTCTAGGAGGGTTTTTGTGGTTGCATTCCCATAGTCCACGTTAAAGTACTCCCACCTGCATCTGCTCTGTTCTGCTGAAGCAATGTGAAAGATTTACAATTATACAGGGAAAACCCTAAAAGTGAACAATCATTTTACAGCAACAGAATATAAGCGACATAATTAATAAAGCAAAGTCTTCTCATTCCTCTGATTTTGTCTCCCAAGACTTCCTAAGGGTGGAGCCAAAGAAAAATACTCATTAATATCAAGCCTGAAAGATGCTGTTCTTGGCGTTGGACTGATGCTCACTGAAATATCAGTCTCACAAGTTCCTCACCACAGGCATGTCCCTGGGTTCTCCAGATCCCCAGAGGTCGACACAGGCACCTGGCTGCATATAGCGTCTTCCATGATCATTCCCAGTTTCTGGCTTTTTTGTTGTTTTTTTTTCCCAGAATAAATGGTGTTAAACCAAAGGTATCCTCACTGTTAATGTAATAATGTGCATGTGTCTTTACTTGTCAACTGGGATTTTTTAACCCATTAGCCTGCTTATGAGAAAATAAGAGCTTTAAAAGCACAACATTAATTTATAAGCACCTTTGTCAGTCAGAATGCTGTCACCCGTCTTAAAGCTAAAAGACTACTCTAAAAGCAATCTATTTTTTAAGGGACTTTTTCAGCATTCACTTGTGTGACACTGCTATCAGCCATCTCTCAGGTCATTGCCTGACTTCTGTAATGAGAGTTTACCTTTTGTCACTCCAGAATTATTTATGTCTCCACAGCCAAAATCAGGAGAGTGTTTTACCTGTGCTATGACTTAAAATGCCTGCTTGCTATAAAATGTATGTTTTAGGATTTGGTACCAATTCAACTCTGAAATTAATAAGAAACAAGGCTGAACATTCCCCCTCCAAATATAAGTCTCTTGGCCTCCCTCTGCCCTGTGAACCAAGACTGTCAAAGAGACCATGCCACAGCCAGCTCACTTCATGAAAGCCATTAAGCTCATCAAAGAACTATACTGAGTTTTGGTTTTGTTTTGTTTTGTTTTGTTTTGTTTTACCCCTTAGATACTCTGTGGTGGAGGAACATCTTAAGTAACTGCTTTTCCAGACCTCCCATCCCATCTTCTGTCCCTCCTACCAAATAGGCCACACAGGACAGGCTGGAACAACTCTTGGAGGCAGTTGTCTTCCTGCATCACAAGCCATCTCACTTCTACTTCAGTGACTCATTCAGGGCAATCACATAAATAGGAATTCTACAGCTTTTTCTGCAAGTCACATTTTATTTTTTTATGCTCTTCATTTTCACCAGCAGTTGTGGAGTATGTGAGCTAGCTCTTAGAGCCAGCTTGACACATGAGAGGTGAGAAGATAGAGAACCACTAAACTTATCAAGGCTACCAGGCTTGTGAAACAGCAGCTTCAAAGAGACTTTGCAAAAGACATCACCGCCT
This sequence comes from Phaethornis superciliosus, assembly GCA_023637945.1. Classification (NCBI taxonomy): domain Eukaryota; kingdom Metazoa; phylum Chordata; class Aves; order Apodiformes; family Trochilidae; genus Phaethornis; species Phaethornis superciliosus. The sequence goes on from JAJQWJ010000002.1 coordinate 18,643,820, forward strand.
TACAGACCCCATGAATCACACTTTGTAGTTTCACTGAACAACAACATTTTAATCCTCTTGGACATTGGGGAACTGCAATATATCTCTTTTTCTGATCATAGGTAGGTTAGAAACACTGAAAGTCAATTCTGAAAGAAGAGGCATATATCCCTCATTTCTCAGAAGAAAACCAGTTTGAGAAATAAACAGCTTCTTGTATTGACATCAGCTATAAATAGTACAGGGAGGCAAAGCAATACCAAGGCTGTTGCTAGTGAGCATCGCTGAAGTTAAGAAAGCAGGTGGCTAAAAGTCACATTTAGAAACAGGCAATTTATTCCCATTTAGCTGTCATTTACAGCAAGAGGCAATATAGAAGTATGAACTAATTTGGTTATATAGCCCATAAAATTATGCATCACTGACAACACATAAACTTGTTATGTAAGAATAATCCATGCTTCTGACAATTGTCTTTTAAAACAAAGCTTCAAAACTACAACAACAAAAAGACAGAATTTATTTTTCTATTTGATTCCCAGATCTTGTAATAAAATTAATGTTCCAAAGGCTGTAACAGTAAAATTTAGTGATGATTTTAGTAGTTTTGGCCTCTTATATGCACCTGGAAGTAAAGGCTTCAGTTGGGAACAGGCTGACTCTTAAATTTTCCTTCTAGAAATGGTATCTAAGGGACAGATACTGTATTTTAAAAGACTTTTAAAAGCTGGAATGTAAATTCAGGAACTACTATCATCAATGACCTTAGATTTCACAATTTTCCTTTATTAAACCACTGTTCACCTTCAGAACAAACCAAAACACATGCAGCCCATGGCATTAACATCTATGCTATTACAAAATATTATTAATGCAGTTTTGTTCCTCTCTTTTGGTTTATTTCTTCTTGTCCCTTCAAGGGGAATACATGGACAGCATTATAACTTACACAGGGCTTCTTCATTGCTCTTCACTTCCATCTCAAAATCTGTCAGATCAAATTTTTCTATCTTGCAATTTATGAAACAGCACATCATTAGAAAGGCTCATTTCCTTAAGTAAGTGGGTTGACAACATCCTTCTTTGTATTACATAAAAGACTTTACAAAAAAAAAAAAAAATCCAAAAAAGAAACAGCTATCCACAAACAAAGATTAGACCACTCATGCTATAATATCTGCAGATTGTTTTTTTCTGTGAAGTTGTATATATAGCACAATCTGTAAACCCAACACAGAATTGCTTGGTGTCAGCTCTAGAAATAAGATCTCACTGCAATTTCTCTTGTTCTCTAATAATGTAAAGGGTGCAGGAAGGTAGAGACATTTAAGCACATGTTAATAAGAAGAATACGCTCAGGTAGAAATTAATGTCTAGAAATACAAAGTAAAATTTCCATTCTCTGTAAAATTTACTGACAAATGCAGTCACATCAGCAAACTGATATTGCAATCACCCCTTACTTAAGGCAGTGTTTAAATTCAGCTTCCCATTAGGAAACTTGTTTTATCACTGGTCAGAATCCTCCTAGCTGAAAATCTGCAGGTTCGTTTCTCCATGCTTGCCACTAATCTTTCACAACCCCTCCCTGCTTCCCAACACTCAGCAAGTGGGTGGAACACCTTTCTCTGAAACATACAGTGAACCCACTGTGCTGAATTCCAGATGTTTCATCTGCAGGAACCAGTGTGCCAGGAAACTGGATAGCATTTCAAAAGGCAAGAAGCACAAACAGGCAAATAGAGGGAAAGAGATGTGCTGTGATCTTCACTGCATGGGTACTCATTAATTTTGTCCTAGCAACAGTTTTAGCATCAGACTACTAAAAAAATAAGTGTACAAAAATGCACATTGCTTCACAATGCAAATCTTTTGTCAGGTATACCAGTTCAGTAGGAATTTTCCAACTTCACTAGATAAAAAGTGGTTACACAGTTAAGGACAATATTTCATCTTGTATTGTTTACATTGATGTTTCCACTGCCTTAAGAAGGAATACTTAGAACCAGACCACTGAAAAAGTACAAGTTGTCTCCTTTTCCTGTTCTCTGTAGCACAAATGTTTCTCTTCAGCAGATTTCTCTGCTTTGAAAGGCAATGCAATCAGATGCTGAGCAGTAAAATGCAATTACCATTTCAGACTATGAATTGCACTGTGCACAGCAACTCACAGTGAAACCATCATATTCCGGTTCAGAGGAACATTCTAATGTTCAAAAGCACTGAACACACAGAATCTCTGACTAAAATTAGAGCTACTTAGTGCTCAGAACCAAAACTAAGTCATATTTAATTTTGCTTTTTTGCACTGAAAGAAGATCCCATGAATTTCATCATCCCAAGATGTTTAATCCAGTATTAACCTCCAAACTTCAGGATTTGAGTTTGGTTTGTTCATAAACAGAGCAAATTTCTTCACCCCCATATTTACCAGGCAGTTGCTCAGACTCCATCTGTGAGGTGCAGTGTGCTGGGTGGGCTCCTGGGCTGGTGCTGCAGCTCTCCTGGAAACCACTTATAAAGCAGGCAGAGTGCAGGAGGGCTCCTGTGCAAAACCCACCTGCTCTGAAAACCTATGGTACCTGCCAGTCCCATTCATCTTCCATGCTGTCATGGTTTAACACTGGCCCAGCAATTAAACCGAATAACAGATGCTCTCTATTAACCCCTTCTCCTCCCTGAGAGAAAGGAGAGAGAATAAGGGAGAGGAAAGCAGAGCGCTGTCTGGAACCAAGTGCCCTGTTACCTCCAGGACTGGGAGATGCAGGTGCACTTCAAAATCCATGGGCAAGACAGAAAATCACCTTTATCCTGGCCCAAACCAGGACACACGGTCATACTCAGCATACAACAGCAGGAAACCAAGGATGAAACAGAAGCCACCGTCCACGGAAGTTGAAGGCAAATAATTGGGACATGAAGCAGTTCTGGATGGTGACACCCCCAGCAATTGCAACTAAATGACTGAAGCCTAATGGCTGATAAAATAAATCTGGTTTTGTTGCCATATATCATTAAGCAAGGATCCCTAGTCCTTGTGTGGTCTACCTAATTAACAGAAATTGTGCTAGGAGTTCAGGACACAGACATAGGGGCTGGCATGTGGTCCATGGGCATACAGCTCCTGAGCTTCCTTTGGAAGATCAGGCCCATCCACACTCCCCACCAAGCTACATTTGTAGCAAAGCTCAGTTGTGATTAGTAATAATTAATTGTCCCACCATCTCTCCACAGCTATTTTCACAAAACTTGTATTTCCTGCCACTGTTTTTTAATCTCTCTTCCCACATTCAGTCTCATACTTAACCCACAGCTTCCCAGAACAGCACCAGCTGCTCCAGGTTAGCAAAGCCCAACTGGCAGTGCTTAATGCCAAAATATACTTCAAGTCAAGTACCTCAGTAGACTATTTTCCAAATCCTTAGTGCAAAAGAAAAAATGTAAAAAATAGCATCGTTCTTTTTAATGCAAACCTTTGAAATATTTTCTAAATGCAACTTTAGAAGAATTGGTCCTAAATTAAAGCAGCTATTGCCTATCTTAAATAAGCTTTCTAAGAAACCATGACTTGTAGCAACAGAGAAAGGTGCTAGAAAAATCCAGAAAGCAAGGACCTGATATGACAATAAAAAAAAAAAAAAGCAGAAGAATATTTGCAAAATCATTAGGGTGTGGAGGTTTGTGTGCAAGTAAGAAATGAAAACCACACAAAAATCACTTGCAGAGCTTGCAGAGATTGTGGCACATTGCCCCTGCCACCTGTCCTGACCAAGCCTGGATTCTACAGGCACAGGGAAATGTCCACTGCAGCCTCACTTCTGCATTTTGTCAGGAATATGAGACTTACATGGACTTTCATGTATTGGAGGAAACTTCATAGACCTAAGGATTTTAAGTCCTGAGTCTATCCCAAGGGGTTTAACACCCTGTTATCTACTCACCATATTGCCTACTCAGAAAAATAAGAATCAGGCCCATTGCTCCCATACAGTGGGTTCCAGATACCTCGAAGAGTTATGTCAGAGAAATAAAGCCTGGCCATAGGTAGGAATATTGAGGTTTAATTTTCCAAAACTAAAATAAGTATTTTCTCAGTTTCTTATTGAATTTGCTTAAAGAACTACCTACAATTCCATGTATCTAGTGCTCATAAATCTTCCATAGTGGAGAAGCAAAGTAGGGCAAGTAATAAAATACCTGACTTTGTAAACTCTGTGATAAAATGAAGCATTGGCTGAGGAAAGATCCAAACAACTGAGAGTCACCTATTTATTCACTACTTTGTAATATGTGGAGGGTGATGTGGCCATTCATTCTGTGGCACCACCAGGTACAATGTGTGCATTGCTAGTCACACTATTTGAGAGAACTCTAAAGATGTCACAATTCCTAATTTAAATCAAACATTTGCATAGTAAGGACAGATCTGTCTACCATGGGCAAATTTCCTTCTGGCTAGTTGGTCCACTCTGTCCTGGCTCCTGCATATTATCACTCTACTTAGTCTCTGTCTTTCTACTTTCTACATATCCCACATCTTACTTCTTCATAATTTTTTTTTTTGTTCTTCCTATTCTTGCATCTCTTTTATTTTATCATATTATTTGTCTTTCCATTTTCATTTTTCCTCATTCGGAAAAAAAAGTTTGGAATTTTACAATGTACTAATGCTATTTTAGGGACGCTTTAGAAAAACTCTGAACTGATGACATTTTTTGTAAACCTGTGTTCTCTCTGCTGGAACATTTTTATGTCCTGTCATCATAATGTTGCATAACCAGCAGTCAAAGAGCATCATGTGGATATGGAAGAATTCTGCCTGCAGTAGTGGGCTGCATGGAAGGCTCAGACTGATCTTACAGCACTCCTTACCTGTCTTTTCTGTCTGGCAAATCAGAATAATTGTGCAGGAATTCACTTACCCACAGAAAAAGGGTATTTTTTATTAAAGAAAAAATTGGAGAAGGCTCAGATGAAAGGGCAAAAATTCATAATATATAAAGATTAAGATGTTTTTCTTCTCATTCTCTTGCATTACTATGGCAAAGCCTTCCTCTCTGTGGCATGTATTGACAACTTGCTTCCCAATTTACTCCATTCCAAATGAACCAGTAACAAAAAAAAAGAACTGGCCCTGGCAGCATGTCAGCCCAGCTCCCAACCAGAAGCTTAAAATGTCAGCTGTATTCAGTAGTGGAGACAGCAGCAGCTTTTCATGGAAACAACTCTGTTGGGAAAGGTTTAAGTGAACCTAACAAAATAAGAAGATCTTTGTCTATAGTCTGGTCAGCTTCATTACACTACTGTAGGGCTCTGTAGGGCTGGTTTATCCTGCTGACATCAGGTGATCAGACATGTAGGAATCTGCTGCTCCCCAGCAGAGTCTTCAATGGATCAGAGCATAACTGCCTTCCTCTTGGTACTGAGTGGGACAAAACCCATAAAATAGATTTGGAAAGAGATGGTACAATATAAGTTGTTCTACCTGATGCTCAAGCAACAGAAGCAGACAGGATTGTTTCCCCTCAGAGCATTCTCCCCTCAGGAACCCCTGACAGGCATAATTTCTTCTGAAACCCAAAAGCAGTGCATCTTATAGGTTCAATTTACCTGAGAGAAGTCTCTGTATTACATAAATAGGTCAGGATTCATCCTGCCTATCTGCAACTGGAAATGTTATCATACAGACCTCTTGTGTATGGAAAAACAAGGTCTCCAGACAGCAATTCAGGTCACAGGAGATCTGAATCACTCCCTGGAGATGGTTCTTTCTGGGGACTACAAAAGGAGCCCAGGGCAACTCAGTACAGAGTTACAGGCGACACATTTCAGTGTGACTGTTCAGTCATTACGAGTCACCATATATAACTCTGCCAGCTCTCATAGCCCCCTTCTTGAGAAATGCCTAATAATAAAAAATATAGCCAGGTAGACTAGATATAGTTTCTTCATTGCTAATAAACAGAAAGTCAAATTTTAAAATAATTCCTTAATATTCTTTTGCTTCTGTTTGTAGTTTAAACAAAAATACGGAGCAATACATTACTGTGGCAAACACTAATACTCAACAAAACACAGAACACATTTCAGTGTAGAAAACCAAGAGCTATTCTGGGAATACAACTAAACAGTTACAATGGACCTCAAAATGGATATTGGTTCAACTGTTATATAATATCCCTGACAGCCTCTCCAGCCCCTGTTTGGGTCCAGTACCTCAAAGGTGCAGTATGAAATTCCCTCTCAAAAAATCCTTCTCTCATCTTCATAAACAAAAGGAGTTTAGAAGTGCATTTACAGGCATTTGAGAATAATTTCTTTACTGAATGTATGACCTGAATCAAACTCAGACTGTGTCTTTCCATTTCAGTGAATCAGTAGTGTGTGGTATAACTTACCTCCAGGAAGGAGGAAAAAAACATATAGCCACACTAATAAAACAATTCTATTGGCTTTGAACACAACTTCTTCAGTTTTTCCTTTTTAATAGTATGATTACATATGCTGAGTAAAAAAAAAATGAAGACAGTGTGTCTTCCCCTATTAAATATAGTATTTTTTCTCTTTACTCACCCTTCCCCAGAAATAACTTATCTGGATTTTGCCTTTTTAAAGGTAGGGTAAGAGAGTTTGTCACTGGGATAGAAACTAAGGAGTTAAACAGCTAACAGAAGCCAGGCAGGCAGAGTTCAGTGACTGACAAATTATTGGAAAAGTCTGTATTTCTTATATTAAGCAGTTAATATAAGATATATACACTGGAATATATATAAGTATATACTAAAATATAAGTGTTTATAAGTATAGAAGTACAAATACTTCTCATTACCACTACACTGAGAGATTTGCTTTTGTTATATGTACTATTTTCATAAATTCTAACAAAAGCCACAACAAATACTGCAGTAAAGTGATATAGTCTGGGAGAAAAAATCCTGTTTTGGCAAAAGACCCAGTAATTCTGACTTCAGGCTATCCTATAGCTCCTTTCCATCTCTTGAGGGACTCTCAGAACTCTGGACATTGAAAAGGCTCTAACACATATTTAGACTTTCCTGAAGCTAATACGAAGTAAGCAAGTGAGCTGCTTTGAAATGCAGTCTATCTTCCCACTTCCAAAGAGCGACACATTCCAGCTATTTATAATAAACTTAATAATGGTAATACATTATAGGGCATATTCTCATATAGGGCATATTCTCAGAAATTAATAGTATTTTCCTCTTCTGGATATTTTTAGAGATACTGGATACAACAAACAAACAAGAACCTTAAATTTTTGCGATTCTATGAACACTTTAGCCTTCATATATTAAGAGTTAAATTCAAAGCAAAGTTTTACCTTCTCTCAATAAAAATGTGCAACAAACAGGACTGCTCTGGTATCTTTGAATTTCAGGACTCAGCAGCTTTGACACCATTCTCCAGCAGCATTTTCCATTCTCCACAGCACATCTGGGCTCTTCCAGAAGCTATCATACAAGTTTAAGAGTAACTTGAAATATATGGCTTCTGTGAGACAAAAATAAGTGTAATATTTTGGTTTTCTTGCCACTTCATTCCTGAGAGTACAGTATTCACTATGTGGCAATATTCCAGACTACAGCACTATTTAATCTGAAAATTTCTTTCTGGTTTTGTGTAATTCATAGTTTTTTTCTGCTACCTTCATCCTGGATCCTTAGGGCTGTACAAGAACCTGCTGAGATGAGGAAGAGACGGAAGGCACCCTCTGCCTACTGTACTTCACAAAGAAAAAATTATTATTGCTAAAATAATATCCCTCCTTCAAAATCCAATTAAATTTCTTGTCAAAATCCACATATCATTGACATGTCTAACTGTGAGCAAGGGTCAAATTAAACCCAAACTTTAAATAAATTCTGCATAGCTAAAAAGGACTAACTACACAGGCACCGTTGACAATTGAAGGTGACAAATTATCTCTGGAAAAAGAAGGAGCCTGAGGTCAGAATCTTAATTGCTGTCAAGATAATCACAGTTTTGCTTTTCTAACAGAAAAAATGTTCATTTTATGTCTATTCCCTGTCAAGATAGATTTTTAAAAAATATATAAATTTCAACACAAACTGTGTAATTCTGTGGTGCTTAAATTAGATATTTCCCTTTCTGGTCACTGTCCCCTTTTTAAGAGGCATATAGGGAGCATCACTGGAAACAAGGTATTTTGAGTGTCACTCTTTCCTTGCAAGTCTGAAGTACATCTTAAAGGTATAGTGAGGTACCAATACATGCCGGTATGTTGTATCAGAACATTATTTTCAACATGTTTAAAATACTTGGAAACAGTAAAAAATATTTAGCAAGGTAGCATACCCTATCTGCAGGTATTGAAACAGAGCAAGGCTCTGACAGGGTTAACTTCTGTAACAGACAGAAGTTACCTGTGTATTACCAGGTATCATTACCCTGTGTAGGATCAGTGATAGACTGATGTGGAAAAATACACTGACAATTGACTTTTTGTAATGGCAGATGGTAACAAGTACTGGGAAGGCAAGTGTGAAGAACTGCAAAGATTGCTGTGCTGGTTGATCCCACCTGGGAGCCAAGCTCTCAGCCAGAGGCTCATTCCCTCCATCCCCAGCAGAACATAGGAGAAAATAGGAAGAATAATAATGAGAACACTTGTGGGTAGAAATAAAGTCAGGGAAATCGGTTACCAGGCAAAGCAGTCTCAATTTAAGGATACTTAATTTATTTTCATATATCATTTATATACTTATATATAATGTAGCATAAATAATTAATGAGTGGCAGATTTTGGGGGGGAGAAAGGGGGAAACAGACAACAAAGACGACACATTATTACACATTTAGAGAAACAAAAACCCTCTCTGTCTTCTCAGCCTCAGCTTTCCTCCAGATCCCTCTTTTCTCCCCCTTCCTGTTCTCCACTCCCTCTGCTATCACTGCAGGTTACACAGTCCCTTCACAGTGAGGTGATGGGCAATGCAGGAGGGGTGAGGGCATAGCAGTTTGTCTCCGCTTCTCTCTGCTCCCCACTATTCTCTTCCACTGCATCTTCCCTCTTAATTGTTTCCTCTGCTGCAACTGCAAGATGATATTGAGTCCATCATCAGCAAATGTGCAGATGACACTAAGCTGGGAGGGAGTGTGGATCAGCTGGAAGGCAGGAGGGCTCTGCAGAGGGACCTGGACAGACTGGAGAGTTGGGCTGATTCCAATGGGATGAGGTTCAACACGGCCAAGTGCCGGGTCCTGCACTTTGGCCACAACAACCCCGTGGGGAGCTCCAGGCTGGGCACAGAGTGGCTGAGAGCAGCCAGGCAGAGAGGGACCTGGGAGTCTGGATTGACAGGAAGCTGAACAGGAGCCAGCAGTGTGCCCAGGTGGCCAAGAAGGCCAATGGCATCCTGGCCTGGATCAGGAACAGTGTGGCCAGCAGGTCCAGGGAAGTGATTCTGCCCCTGTACTCAGCCCTGGTGAGGCCACAGCTCGAGTCCTGTGTCCAGTTCTGGGCCCCTCAGTTCAGGAAGGAGATTGAGGTCCTGGAGCAGGTCCAAAGGAGGGCAACCAGGCTGGTGAAGGGACTCCAGCACAAGTCCTGTGAGGAGAGGCTGAGGGAGCTGGGGGTGTTCAGCCTGGAGAAGAGGAGGCTCAGGGGAGACCTCATCGCTCTCTACAACTCCCTGAAAGGAGGCTGGAGCCAGGGGGGGGTTGGTCTCTTCTCCCAGGCGTCAGTAGGACAAGAGGGCATGGTCTCAAGTTGTGCCAGGGGAGGTTTAGGTTGGATATTAGAAAGAATTTCTTCATGGAGAGGGTGATCAGACATTGGAATGGGCTGCCCAGGGAAGTAGTGGATTCTCCATCCCTGGAGATATTTAAAAAGAGACTGGATGTGGCACTCAGTGCTGTGGTCTGGTAACCACAGCGGTAGTGGATCAAGGGTTGGACTTGATGATCTCTGAGGTCCCTTTCAACCCAGCCAATTCTATGATTCTATGATTCTCCAACAGCCCCCAGCCCCTTTGTTTGGGGCTGCACCAGCTCCACTATGGGCTCATCCACGGGCCACAGTTCCTTTCCTGTGGAACATTTCCTTCTGCTCTGGCACTGTTATTCCCTTTCCTTCCTCTCTCTTCCTGCTCTCCATGTTTTCACCCTTTCTTAACCATATTTTCACAGAGGTGCCAGCAGGTTGGCTGATCATCAGCTGTGTCCTGCAGCGGGTTCATCTAGAGCTGGCTGGGACCTGTGCTGCTGAGCTCTTCTCACAGAGGCCATCCACAAAATCCCCTTCTACCAAAGCTTTGGCAGGGACATGCAATAGAACTCCTACATGTAAGAAACAGACTAATAATTTAAAACATTGGAATAAGGCTCTTATAATTGTAAATAAGAAGCACAGGAGGTAATTTTAAAATACATGCTGCATTTCCAAGAATGTGAAATATTGACTTTAGCAAGAACAAAGCAATCAAAAGCCCTTACAAGAAGTAATAAAAAATAGCTAAACAGGAAAAATAAGATAATAATTCATTTCCTAAGATTTGTCAAATTAAGCACTGATGTGAAATATACACAAACCTGTAATTTTGCAGTCTTACTCCCTACCACCCAATGTCTGTGGCAACACTTATACTGTTCTCAGAAAGAACAAAACTGGATTCTTCAGTATCTAAAGAAAAGCACTGTTGGTAAACTTTTGCTGGCAGCACCATGCCTCTTAAGAAATTCTCACAAAGCTCAGCATCCAGTAGACTTGGGAATCTTTCCAAAAGGAAGTTATTTATCTTCAACCAATTGCTTATGACTGGAGTAGTATAATCTTAAAACATCTAGACTTCTCAGAAAGCACTGATGACTCTAGAATTGCTTATTCTATTGATATTTAACAGGAGAAGGATCAGTATTTTAATTTGAAAACAAGGTTTCTAGAAGTTTTTCTACCTCTTATATTTCTAGTGATAAAATCTGTTTAAAAGAGGTGCTATATAATTAGTAATTTCACCATTAAAACCTTCCCACATAGTGCTCTTTCTTAACTTTTTCTTTATATTTGTTTTGTTTAATAAATAGTTAATAGCAGAAAACTACTGACAAATTTAATTGATTTGGTCATCTGTTTATGAGAATCTGTTTAGGAAACCTGAAAAGCTTTAAGAAACAGCTTCTAAAAAGTCTTCCCCATTAGGGCTTCATTTCCCCACTTCCTATTACAATTTTATCTTGAAGCTTCCAATTACTATGCTCACCTAAAAGGGGAAGGAAAAAGCCCCAAAAGCCTATTGTTATATGTGTCTCTGCCCATCACAGGGTTGAGTAGCCATGAACCATTAGGCTCCCCAGGGTACTTTTTTTAGACAGCTTATTTTACTGGCTTCTTGAGGAGTTTAAAGCCCTTATGAACTACTGCTGCACACAGTATTTGCATACACCACATAGTGGTGTTTTGGAGATCAAAGGATGGCAAAATGCACTGATTTTTAAACTCTTCTTGATATGTGTTGCACACAAAAAAAAGAACACTTGTGGGAAAGTTGTCCTAAAATAACCTAATCAATCATCCAATATATTTGGTACAGTCAAGATATGTTCTATTTGGTAGTATTTGACATAAGCTGTCAAAGGCGTGAAAGCAATGTAAAAACATTCCAAAGTGTTGTTTGAAAATGGTAACAGAAGAGTTTGGAAATTGAACCAGAGTACTTTATCTAATGATAAAACAAACTCCAAAGGATTTCAGTGGTCAGGTGATTGACATTCTTACAACCTTGCAAATACCTCCCATAAAATCTCCCTTAAAACCAAGTCTTAAAACATACCTTCTGCTTTCCCATACATACCTAATCTAACAATTCATCTCAAACCTGAACTGGATGCTAATAACACACTACTGCAAAACATAAATCTTGTAACATTTTTAGTTTATCAACCAGGATGCTCTTAGACCCAGTAAATCCTTCCACTCTGTGTGCTTCAGCAGTGCACAATTTTCTACACCTTTATCCAAAGGCCAGAGTACCTCAGGACAGCTGGAGGAGAGGAGACAGATCCATCACCACTTGGCACTGCAGGTCCAACTGGACAGCTCAAGCAGCACCCTCCCAGCTATGCAGAGAGGTTCAAGTTCTGATTAGAGACATATTGGGGATATTCTGGCAGGCTACAACACAGGTTACTGAATGTTCTCAGTTTTTTGTTACTTGGCATCAGTAGCTCCTTATCTGCCTGGCTCAGCTCATTACAAGATACCAAAGACACTTAAAAATCCTGCAGCACAGCCAGACTGAGCACTCTGCTTAAGAACAGTGAGCTGACCCCAGTTTCTCACCGTGTTCAGCAGTAATCTCTTGAAGTTTGTTTCATCTATTGTGAGTGGCTTCAAAACTGAAGAGCAGCTGATGCAAACATACACCCTGAATACTGTTAAAATTTCAAGAACAAGTGGTATCAGTGATTGTGCTGGATAGGAAAACTATCATGGGAATGCTACAGCACTGATCAGCCTCAACTGCAGCAACACAGGTAAGGCACTGCCCAGAACATGCAGTGACAATGGCACATTTCCAGAGAGCTCAGTGACAGGCTATGTCAGCCAACACCCAGGAGATCTGCAGAATTCCAGCTTCTTTCCACCAGAGACATCAGGGCTAAGGACTTGTTTCTGACATAACTCATCCTCCTTATGTTTCCTCTGCCAGTAGATGAGCTCTACCACAAGTTCCAGCTGGGACCACAGCATGGTCATCACTCCTTCCTAAGGGACTCATCAAATGTAAAAACACCATTTATTCAACCCTATTTATTCAAGGACATGTGTCTTTCTTATGACAGTCAGTTCATACATATGTGTACTTCAACCACTGGAGAACATAAAAAGTATTTGAAGCTCACGCATACGCAAGCTTGGCTTTGCTGAGGTAGAGGATGACAGCATAAATCTAAAAACATTTTCAGCTTCTCTTTGAAGAGAAATTTCCTTTCTTGCCTAGCATTATTTATTCAGTGCAGAGGAGTCACTGAGTTTAAAAGTAAGATGACTCATACTTGTTTAGAGGTCTATAAATTACTTGCAGTTAAGGAAGACGTTAGGAAAAAACGTCAGGAAGGTTTAAATACTGTTCTTTGAAGGTGCACTGAAGTGATAGCTAATGTACTAATTTCTAAAAGCAGCTAGTTGAGCTTAAATTCCAAGTGAATTGGCTTATCCCTTCATCATTTTACCAGTGTACACTTACTAACAAAGATCTTTTAAATAAAAAGCAGAGAGTTTTATGAAGAAACTTACACTGTTTTAACACATGTAAAATCTGATAGGGACTGTCTTGGTGTTACACCCTCAAAACCAGCACCTCGGCACTGCCATTTATACAGCAAAGACATGACTGTAGCTGACAGGACTACAGAATTGATGTAATTGTGCCCAAATTACTCAGAGGAAGGTTGTTTCTTAGTTCTGTCAGTATAATTAGAGAGGCACAATTTATCTGCCACACGGTGTCTTAATGACAGACATTCATTAATGTCTTTGGTTTACCTACTTAACTTGCTGAGGCAAAAGTTAAGGCAAAAGAGCAGAAGAAAAATATTGTATCATACCACTTACTGCCAGCGACTCTGCTGCTCTGGAGAAAGCATGGCCCCAACTACCCACAGAAGATAAGACAGAACAATAAATAATTTTTTATGCCATGTGGAAGTAGTCATTTTTTTACTCACTGGATGGTCTTGCTGAGGCTTACTCCAAACCTTCCTTTCCTATTCTCTAGAAAAGGAGACAAAGCAAAGCAAACACATAGCATACTTTGAGATAAAGCTCCTTTCCCCTGCCTTTCAGAAAAGCTAAGTAAAGACAGACTAATCAGAGGATAATTAGTTAAAATTTGCACTATTTTGTCACTATAAGTAAAATAAGTTTTTCCCAAGATTAAAAGGACTGGAAAACACTATGTAAAACCCTTCTTGACTTTTGTCTCAGGAGAATTATTGCAGAGCTTTCTTACAGTACTTCATGCAAGAATCTGATTACGTGTTTTAATTTATTTCCTCAGTAATAAGCCTAAAAAGCTGGGTCATGTGAATATTTGAGCTATTTTAATTTAAGAAAATCTTCTACAGGGATATACAAGATATGAATCAGAATTTGGGCCACTGGGCTTAGTATGCCCACTGGCTTGAACAAGACTTAACAACCTTGTAGGATGGGCAACTGCAAATCAGATTCTGGTTCTCTCCACCATAAAGCAACCAAGAATCCATGCATTTGCTTAAATTTATAAAAGTCTAAAGAGCACCTTTTCAGAATAGGTATCTCTGTCATGCATAAAAATATTCACTATCAAGAAGCAGCAACTGTTTAATGGAGTTGCTTCTCTGCTCCTAAATTGTGGTAATTTACCACTGAGCTCTCATAACCTGTGTTAAACTTGTATGTCTGACTTTCCCCTGAAAGAGGCTGTGTACTTCAATGTCTTTCAGTCAAGGGGACAGCAATATCTTGAAGTACTTTGTCTCATAAAGAAACAATTTTCTGAGAGGGAGACTTCCTGGCCATATACCAATCCATCTGGTATCTGGTCATTATGTAGTGCCCACTGTACAGTAAGTTGGACTTAGAATCCTTTAGATTCCACTTCAGTCAAGGGTCCTGTGACCAAAACAGAAATTTAGAAGACTGATCAACCTTCCTAAACACCATGCCAGCAGTGAAGAGGGCAGAGGCATACACTACCACAAGAATGATTTTATTTAAGATTGAGAGACAAGATAAAGAATTCTCTCTGATTCACAGTCATGGAGAATTAGACACAGAAATAATTTTCCTTTGGTCTGAATTCCAGACATAATACGCTGACCAGCTGCATGATAACCAATATATTAACCTCTTAAAAATAAATATCTGTGGTGGGAATGCTTGCTTGTTGATGCTTGCTTGACTATGCTTGCACAGCATAGTCAGCAGGAAAGGAGATTTCCTAAAGGGGTTTAGATTTTCTTTTTTCTTCTCAGAGTATTTCATTACTACAACAAGATAAGTGCTGTTAATATCATAAAACTTTACAAGCTTCTGTTACTGTGTTTGGAGAAAACTATGATTGTATTACTGACAAGTTTGATAAATCTTTTCTTTGGGAAGACTGACCTGAAATATTGCCCATACATTTTTCCTTGACTGTCTTACAATGCCATCTCTGTGGACTAGTGTATTACACTGTTTTACTACACCTTTTGTCCTGCATTAATAGAATACACTACTCTAACATTCTATTGATCCACTAGTTAGTTTGGTATTTAAAAATTTTAATCTTTAAAAGATGATCAAAACCATGTGTTCAAAAAATTTACAAGCCTGGAGTCTGACAGCAAGTCTTACTACTCCAAAGTTTCTCAATCTAACATTCTTCAAAATGGAACTGGTTGTCCACAAATCTACTGACACATGAAACCAAGGCATTTAAATTCAAGTGTCTGTTTTAATAAACAGACACTAGTCTGTCAGTACTATTGACAACTGTCAAAACTAAAAGTTTTGTACGTGCTAATTTGAGCTTAACTCAGATGATGGTTGACTGAAAAAGCAATGCTAGAAAAATAAAAACAGAAGAAAAGTGGAAGAAGCTTTTTGCACCTTGTGGTAGAATAGGGACAATCAATTGCAAGCTGTTGCTACTAGCAGAAATTCAGATGAATCTGGAGAGCTCACAAATCTAATAAAAAATGAAATCTAACCTAACACTAAAATCTAATTAAAAAAATGGAAATATAAACCAGGGCTAGCAATATTTTACATTTAAATAATACCTCAGACTCTGAATTTGTACTGATACCTACTTCTCTGTAGTAGAAGTATGAAAATAATATTGATATCGTTATGAAACCCATTGCTTATACCTGTACCTTCCAGAACTGTGCTTCAAGTAATACTGCACAGAACTATTTCTCCTTAAGACACAGTCATAAACTGTTGCTTTTTTACCTTCAATAAATGAGTTACTTTGCTGGAGTACGCCCCGTTATATCAGCCCATTTCTGATTAGGTCAGATGTTGGGTCCTCCATCCATGCTTACTTTAGGTTTCTTATAAATTAAGACAGGCATTTTTCTTCCCATACAAGAAGTCCAGGGACATGTCTTCTTCCTCTGATACACATGGAAGAGGTTCATGCTCTATCACAGATGTGGTGTAAGTAACACAAATGGATCTGTTCCAGAATATTTTTTCCATAAAGTGTGAAACAGATTTTATAAAAATCAGCACTCATCTGCCTTTTAGAGAGCCTCATCACCAGCAAAGTTTTTTATCACCTTTGCCAGGAGGCAAGGATGAAATATGCTCACCTTACACTTCAAAGCTGAGATCCAAGACAGATTTAGGCCTCAAATGAAACATGGGTAAAGCTTTTGCTTGAGACCATTCCTGTCTGGCATCCAAACCACACAAATCCAGCCAAGCTTGTGTATGGCTGTGGGCTCTGTGCAAGCTTCAAAAGAGCCATAGGAGCTGATCTAAGCAGCAGGCTAATGCACAGGGTTGGTTTAGTTGGAAAAGACCTATAATATCATTGAGTACAACCATTAACCAAGCATGGCAAAGTCCACCAATAAACCATCTGTAAGTTGTCTACATGTCTTTTAAATACCTTCAGGGATGGTGACTCAACCACTTTCCCTGGGCAGCCTGTTCCAACGTTTGACAACCCTTCCAGTGAAGCAATCTTTTCCTAATATCCAATATAAAGCTCCCATGATACAACCTGAGGCCACTTCCTCTTGTTCTATCATCTGTTTCTTGGGAGAAGAGATGAGCCCTCTCACTCCAGCCTCCTCTGAGGCAGATGTAGAGAGCAATAAGGTTTCCCCCCAGCTTCCTTTTCTCCAGGCTAAACAACCCCAGTTCCCTCAGCTGCTCCTTACAGTATTTGTGACTAAGCAGACTGGTATGAACCACCTCTGACCATCCAGACTTTTAACCATACAGGTAACCACTTTCTGTGGTGACAGCATGATATGAGAGACACTCAACAGACAGGTCAGCAAAACTTTTTCCAATGTCACAGACAAGAATGCTATGTGGGATTAGCACACATTTCTGCTGAAGATTGCATTTGCAGAGAGGACAGGACGGGAAGCATGCTGCTTTGCAGGCCATCTTCTGAGCCCTTGCCGATGACATAGATAAGCAGCACAGGCCTTAATAGAGATTGTGGAAAAAAATCTACAGATAAGCTAGAAGGTGGAGCAAGGTCAAGCACTCCTCCCATTTTATCTCAGTTTAGCCTTTCTATCTTGATGGATCACCAGACGTTTCCTTCCTCCCTCCTCCTTAGGGACACTCAGGCCACTCCAGTCACAGCTCCTGCAGAAAGGAAGTTTACCACAGCCTTTCTTGCACAGAGCTGAAAGTTGGTAGTTTGTTTTGTTTGCTGAGACACTTCTTCAGTCCATGAAAAGCACAGACATGCAGATCAGTTTGCATATTTCTCTGTCTACAAACAGCAGACTGCCTCACACCAACGTGCTGCTCACCATCAGAAGCCCATGGTCGACTATAAACTGCTTTGCCAGGCACTGAGGGCAGAGGAGTAGCAGTCCTGCAGCACCCACAAAGCACATGTGGCTTCAGAAAATGTGCTGCCTGCATCAGGTTGTGAGCTTTGGGGAGCTTCGTATTTCAGGAAGGACAAGGAATAAAGAGTGAATTAGTTTCTCATTAAAAGTTTTAAATGACAAAATATATTGTGCTCACTCTCCTACTGCAGTTGGGAATTTATCCTTGTCTCCAAGATGTAATTCTCCTTCTTATTAATGTTCTGTGCTGATTTCACAGTCATGTATTTGGTCAAGTCAGCCTTGTCAAGAAGGATGAATCCAGAACAATAAAATATGTGTCCAGTTACAAATCATGTTTTATCTGCTCTGTTTCACCCTCTAGTCAGCAACCAGTGGGGTTCACGTAGTCTATTTCTCAATTACTAAGAAGGGCTTGGAGTTTCTAATGTTTTCCAATACTTGTACTATCTTATTTAAGCACTTTATAACAATGGTGTAAATAAAACAACGAAGTAACTAGACACAAAGTGGGAAGCCATGTCCTTCATGGAAGGCAAAGTTAGGCCAGGAGGATGGAGGACACAGCAAAAGGAACCACTGTACACCCTTTGGGTGTACATTCACTACAATACTTGTTTGACTCATGGTCCTTCTTACTCCAAGTCTTCAACCATTTTCAGTGCTACTTCTATAAATACTTTCTACAAAGAAAAATAGAATGGTTTGGGTTGGAAGGGACCTTAAAGGTCATCTAGTTCCAAACCCCTGCATGGGCAGGGATACCTTCTACTACACCAGGTAGCTCAATGGGATGAGGCATCCACAACTTCCCTGGGCAACCTGTTGCGGTGTCTCACCACCCTCAAACTAAAGAAATTTTCTTCTTTACATCTAATCTAAATCTACCCTCTTTCAATTTAAAACCATTGCCCCTTATCCTATCACTACACACCCTTTTAAAAAATCCTTCCCCAGCTTTCCTATAGGCTCCCTTCAGGTACTGGAAGGCAGCTATAAAGTCACCCTGGAGCCTTCTTTTCTCCAGGCTGAACATCACCAACTCGCTCAGCCTGTCTGCCCAGGAGAGGTGATCCAGCTCTGATAATTTTTGTGGCCCTCCTCTGGGCTTGTTCCAACAGCTCCACATCCTGCCTGTGCTGGGAGCTCCAGAACTGGACACAGTACTCCAGGTGAGGTTTCACAAGGGAGAGCAGAGGGGAAGAATCACCTCTCTCAACCTGATGGCCATGCTGCAAGTGCACACTGATGGCTCACGTTTTGCTTCTCATCAACTAAGACCCAGCCTTCTCCTCAAGGTTGTTCTCAATTCCCCACCCAACCTGTAACTGTTCCAACCCAGGTGCAGGACCTTGCACTTGGCCTTACCAAGTTTCCAAGAGGTTGGCATGGGCACACCTCTCCAGCCTGTCAGGATCCCTCTGGATGGCATCCCTCCCTTCCAGCTTATCAACCATGCCACACAGCTTGGTGTCATCAGCAAACTTGCTGAGGGTGCACTCAATTCCACTGTCTATGTCTCCAGCAAAGCTGTTAAACATCACCAGTCCCAGCATCCACCCTTGTGAAATGCCACCTGTCATTGTGTGACAAATATGCCTCAGATGAAAAAGTATTGAATGGCCATTTCATGTTTAAGCTCCACTGTGAGCCCTTACAGAGAAATGACTGAATGTGTTTTTATTTTTTCCTGTTGAATGCACAGGTTTGGGATTAGTATAATAACATGCCTCTGTTATTACAAAGGAACTTGAGAATGTCCTTATATACAAACAAGGCAAGCAGAAAAAATAAAACAGCAGAATTTTCCAATGCTTTCTTTGACCACTAACACGTTCAATCTTATATTTGCAATAAACAATCTCTTACTACATAATAAAGAAAATAAGGAAAAAAGAGAGAACTTTATCTGATTCTTGCTTTCTTTCTTTTGTTCTTGAACATAAATTCACTAATTCGATGTAGTTAAAATAAAGAAAAGTATGGGAATCAGCCAAGGAAATTTCCATAGCCCAACACTGCTGATGTAAAAATTCGCTGCACTAGTAAGAACAGGTAATTAAAGACAAAAAATGTGCTGAAACCTCCTTTACTCTAGTAATCTGAATGTGTGTGAATGAAAGTAATACAAAAGCTATTTGGATACATGAGCTAAGTGGAATTTTACAAGAAAGTCATTACATAAATTATAATATGCATACTCTCTTTAAAGCAATAAAGAAAAAAAAAACCAAACAACTTAACAGCTAATTATTTCTGATTTTTTATTAATCCCAGGGTTCTGATTCAACACCTGCTGACATTTAGCTCCCAGACCACAGCTGATTTAAATGGTCTGACCCAGGAAGCCACTTGGGCTAGATCTTCTCTGATACAACAAGGAAAACATCTCAGTAGAAATCCAAAGGGCTGAAGTAATCTCACTTTTCTCTTGGCTCTCTTCTGCAGTAATGCAACCAAAGTCTAGGGCAGATCTGGTTTAGAAATAATGCTATTTTTAAAATATCTCTTAACTCCTCATGTTTTCTGTAAATTTGAAAACGATTTAATTAAAAACAAAACCAAAATCAGTGCCTTAGCAGAAAAGCAAAATTATATTATAAAAACAGTCCTTCAGAAGCATAAAATGTTCTTTTACATTTTAATACACTTTTCAGTATCAGCAATTTTCCTTCTCTCCACATTAAATCAGAGGCTAACTGGCATTAGTAACTTCAGAAAGAGCACTTCCTTCAGATCCCATGAGACTTAGGATGTAGTGAACACTGCTAATTTTGAACATTTACAAGGGCACATTATGCCTGCTTTACTGCTATCTTTGCAGAACATAACTTTTGAAGAAAACACATCAAAATGTTTAGGAAACAAGATGCACAACAAAAGTAACTTCTAGCACTATGAAACCACATGAAGAATTATCAGTCCTGATGTAAACAATATTACAGAGAGCTACTATAAGTCTCCTTAAAATGATCACAAATCATTCTCAAAGTCCTACACCTTACTTGATTGTAAACTAAATACAAAGCAACTACACATAAAAATTCTTGGATACTCTACATAAACCTCGTTTCCTGAATACCAAAAATCCTGATTATTATGCAAGTTTCATACAATTATACACTTGCTGCCATGAATAATGCAAGCTCTGAGACATATGGCACACACATTTCTGTGAAAGACAGAAGCACGTGCCACTTAGATCGTCCACTCGCAAAATATTTAAATATATTGACAACTTTAACAAAATTTGTATTTTCAAACACTAATATTGAACACCACTGAAATGAGCAGTGTTATTCTACACATCCAACAGCATATAAATAGGTATTTGTTATTACATTTATATTTGTGATCAAGTATTTGCAGCTGAACAGTCAAAACTCCAACAGTATTTATAGTGGCTACAAAAATGTCAGTCTCATCTTCAGGAAGTCACCGTAAATCACAGTGTCAGACAGCCAGCAGCAACCCTGTGTTCCTCATCACAATCAATGCACAGCCTCATCAATATTACATGGCCCTGCCTAATTTCATGCAGAGCCTTAGAAAGACCAGGCACAGTCTGGCTATGAATATATATCTGTATTAGCAGAACAAGTGGGTTTGTTTGGTTTGGTTTGGTTTTTCTCTTCTCTTTCTTTGTTTTGAGATTTTGTTTTGATCTTCTTCTTTCACCTACAGTTTATATACCCAATAACTGTGACAGTACCAAAACTACCACACGAGCCAGAACAATTCTTTTTCTTTTTCCCAACCCTATCCCCAGGAACAACCAAAAACTGTAACTTACAGAGAAAGCATAAGAAAAAGGGCAAATATATTATCCCTCTGTATTTATGCTTCTGAAAACTGGTAGCCTATGCAACCCTGCTGAATAGATCTAAGAGGTTATAACTGTGTTTGATCCCTTTTTCAACCTAGCTGTGCTTCTGGCCTCTGCAGGAACCTTTGGCAATTCACTTTGGTTGAGGAACAACTTGCTCTGTCCTGGTGTTTAGTACCCCCTGTTCCTGACCCCAGTAATATGGTGAGCATAATCAACAACATTTTCTAAGACAAACAGCAGTTTACATATTGTAAGTATGCTGATCATGCATCATCCCCTTATTTCTTCCCAAAACTATGTGTGTCACCAGGATGTGATGACCACTGTTATAGAATAGAAAATCCCCCTGTCTGCATTTTGAGAAAAGCATTTGCCCACCAAGCACCATGGCCAGGAGGTGGTGACACCAGTTACAGAACAGGGAAGCCCCTGAAATCAGGCAGCTGCAAGTCTGAAGTGCAACACAGAGCAGAACTGCTGCTGGATGGCAAAACCTGGGATGTCCCCGCTGTCACCTGCTTCCTCTGAGACAGAGTGAGTGACCCATGCTGTTTTAGGTAAAGTCTGAGTCTGTATTAGGGTTACTGTATGGCAAACACACTATTAAGAATTTGATCCAGTTCCCAGGTAACTAAAATCTCTATATAGTACAAGAAAGCTACACTAACTACTAGAAATTCTCTTTATCTGAAAGGTATGTTAAGAATGCTCTGTAACCCTAAGCTATGTTAGCTGCTAGAAATTTTAGGTAATGATAACCTATGCAGATTATTTAAAAATTCATGTAATAATAAAGCTCTAGTTATAACTATAACCCTGAAGCTAGTCATCATTTTGCCAAGGATCCCTAAAAAAAACTTGTGTGTCCCTGTAGCATCGGGTGACAATTTTAAACCTAATGACAGCTAAATTTAATGGATGCTATACAGCCATTATGTGTGTAGATGTGTATAAATACATTCGCAAACAGAAGAGTGCCAGCTAACTCATTTTGTACAGAGGCCACACTTTACATCTGAGCAGCTTTGTCTCCTTTTGCTGCCTGTTTCTGATTAAACAAACAAAACTCTACTAATGCCAAAATTTTGCTACCTACAGCAACTGTCCAACCCCACTGGTAACCACTTGCCAAAGCAAACATGAAAAACTGCTTGGAAGTTTTCCACAAAAGAACAGACAGATGAAGCTGGCTGTGCACCAACTTTTCAGGTTTGCATCTTCCCTGAATTAGTGATGTAGTTGAAATAGCTAAGAAAACAAGTCAAAGTAATTTCTCTTCATTTACAAATGTGGCTCGCCCTACTTGGGGACACAGAGCTTCAGGATACTCCTTATTCAAAGTAAGCATGATGAATTATAGAAATACAAATTAATTAAGTCCTTTGAACATAAAGCTGCCTTTGGAAAGCATAATTTGATATAAAATTGTTAACTTTGAGTTACACAGTACAAATCATAATTAAGACTTCAAGTTCCAGCATTGGTAACAATTACCCAGTCTGGAGTCTTCTGCAGCACTCAAGCAAAAACCTAGAGTGGATCTGTCTCCAGGTCAGAAAAGCTGAACTTACAGTGCCCAAAAGCTCACATTTTCTGCTTGAAAGAGCCATTTCTGTCACCATGGAACAAAAGATATGCCCTTTCCAGGATACATACAGTGATTTCCCTTCAGCTGATAAATGGTTGTCCAGATTGTTCATTTTCCAAGCAAATTGACAAGACAGCCATCTTCTTTATTGTTCCTTTTACCTGTGTTTCTGTATGTAACAAAGGAAAAAAACCTCCAGAGAGGTTGGCATTAACACACTGAAAACAAGGCAAAATTGTTAGTGAACTCTAAGGAGTAGTTTGATCACCACCTTTCCCTTCTGTAACCACTAAGTAACACGGACCTGTTTTGTTCCTAAGTCTAACAACACTCAGCCTGTCACCACATCTAAGCCAGTGAGCCACAGAGAACTTCAAAGCTTCTATAGTTAGAGACTGAGCCATTCAGCAATGACCTCATCCAGACCTTGATTATTTAAAAAGGAGACAAAGCCATGTGGGAAGGGTGAGCAGAACAGTGGTATGGCTGAGGCCATTTGGGATAATGAAGAGCTCAGAAAGGGAACATGGGCACCACTCAATCTAGAAGCAGCTGTCATAGTATCACGTTTGTCAACAAAACCTAAAGCCTTTAATGTAGGGTTCAGTGAAATCTATAGGTTCACTGCCAGATTTTCACACTATTCTACTCAAAAGGAATACATGATCCAGACATGAGTTAAAAAACCAATTTTCAAACAAAGTGAGAACTTCTGGACAAGAGTCAGTTAAACAGCTCTGTTTACATTTAGAAAGGACACACTGCCCCAAATTTCAATATGATATGAAAAAGGAGCTTGAACCCTCAGACATGCTCCATTTTGCTGCAAGCACAATGCTCCCAGCTCCCATCCAGGCATCTCTGGGGTCTGTTTATGCTCTTGGACATTTGAGAAATGCCAGTTCTCAAATCAGACCTTGAAAAGAGAGGTACCATGATATAAACACTCAGCCTTTAGAAGACCATCCACAGATTTTATAGAAAACCAAGACATGCAGAACGTGTCTTATAGGCAAAAAAAAAGGTCCCCTCTTCCTTCAAAATTATCTGTCTTCAAGGAAAAGAACCTCGGACTACAGCCACTAGACAAGAATATTAGGCCATTAAGACCAAGTTCCTGTTTCTTTCATTACAATTCTTCACTTTTAAGCTTGATATTACTTACCTGAAACATTTCTCTTCAAGACATTGAAAGAAAAATTGAAAAGATAAAAAAACAACAGGAACAAGCAAGACAGCACCAGTGCCTGAGGCTCCTCTGCTATCACGGAACTAATTAGTTTAAAAATTAACACAGCAAGGGAACCACTAGGCCCCAGGTAACAGATGTGGAACATGCAAGATATTAAGAGGTCAGGTTGAGCTATTATTTTAACAGCACAAATGGAAAGAAATGAAATTTGAATGAACACCACAAAAACAGAAAGTCTTTCTACAAACACTTTTTCTGAACACTTAGTCTCAGCCTAAGATTACACTCACACTAAGTCTGTTAATATTAAGGGACCTAGGAACTTCAGATTTATTCCCCTTCTGATCTTTGAGGCAAGGATGTCAGGAAGGAACAAAAGATGTGGAGCTAAAATGTGGTTTCACTCTCATCCTTTTGAAAAAAAAAATATGCAAGTACTACAACCAAAGGAACTCAGAATAAAATAGGAATAACTGAGAAATATGCTGAGACCGCTGTAAATTGGAAAATACCAATCTATTAATTTCTGAGAGGTAGGAGTCCTGAGAAGTACACAAAATCTATCAGGAACTTCTTAATGCAGATGAATTTGCATGAATCACACATAGTTGCTAAGGAAAGTGCAATAGTACCAAGCTCCAACACACATCAGAAGACCTTGGAAGCAGACAGCCCATCAGTTTCACATCATTGTCAATCTGTCACTGGGTCTCCCCAAGTGTCACTGAGGCCTAATTCTTTCACAATCCAATGTCGAACTTTTGTAGTGACCCCTGGAACCTGCTCAGAACAGCCCAAGAATAATAAGAAAAGGGGGCCCTTCAGGCTGCTGCCACCAGGAAGCTGGAAGAATCATTCTATCTCTGTATAAATCACTAAGTCTGTCAAAGTGTACCCAGACAGCTTAGCTTGCATGATCACACTGTGTTCCCTGTTGCTTTGATACTGCATACCATAATAGAAATCACTGACACCAGCAGAGCACACAGCTCTTTCTTACATATGTAACACAACACCATAATGCATCCCCAACAGGAAAGGGAATCCCCAGCAGTCCTCCCCAGAGATCTGTGGGGGTAGCAGCAGCACCAGCCACTTCTGAACAAGCGGGAGCCCTCTCACCAAAGCAGCCACCATGAAGAGGTTCAAGAGAACCAAGTTCATGCTCCCTAGAGAAGCCTGAGGATGGTGAGCCCCATTTGACAGCAGCTGCATCTCTGCAGGGATCAGGGCTGCCAAGTGCTGTGGTCAGGATGGTGGCACTGCCAATGTTTTTGCCTTCCCCCAGGCAGCCAAGGCTCCTGCTCACCCTGCCCAGCCCAGAGCACAAGGTAGGGATTGCCAGGGGTATCACAGGAGAGGGGCTGCAGAAAGACACAGTGCTCAGAGGCTCTTGCACAGGAGAGCACAGGCTGGGGAACACACAGATCCTCGAAATCTGGGTCAGGGAATGCAAAAGGGTCCCAGTGGGCACCTTCTCAGCAGCCTATCCTTTTGAGGATGCTGCTGTAGCACAGACTTTTGATTAATTTCAAGGTAGCAGTAGAGTGCCTCCCATGTAAAAAAGCCACAACACACAACACATACATATTCTTTGCAACATATTTTCACATTGTTTGCATGCTTTTATGTGATGGCATGCGAACAAAATTATTTTGTAATGATTTCACTAGGATTAGTAGCAATAGGATCAAAGTAACAAGCCTTAAGTAGGTTTTTAACATCACTTTAAACTTGTTGGTTGAGGTTGTTAAATGATTAGAAATGAGTTTAAGTCACTTAGGGAAAACTATCTTAATTTCTGTTTAGAAACAGGTTCACATAAATAATTCCTTTTGCTTCAGGAAACATGGGAAAACTTGGGTCAGGATGTTATTATTTTTTTCCCTTCTTAACTGCAATACCGTAAAAGGGTAAGAATGTATAAATTCAACAAATATAAGTTGGAGAACCCCTCATTTGCTGTAAAAAGTATGTTGTTTTCCACCCAAGTACCAAGTACTTCAGGAATTCACATCCTTCCTGAGAGAACTGGGTTTTATTATTGAATCATGCATTTATATTTTTATATCCTATAAAGCCCATCGGTAAATAGCTCGGCCTCAATTTGCTTAAAGATCTGGAAAAGAGAGAACAGAGAGTCACAGGACCTGACATCTGATTGATTTTACTTTACCTGATTGAGAGTGATTTAAACTCTCTATTAATGAGGAGGGAAGCCTTAGGAAAACTGGCAACAGAGTGAAGTCCCCAAATGTCATTCATGTGAATGAGTGCAACTCTGTGTGACAAATCCTGTCCAGTTCTCTGCAGTCAGGCACAGAGCTCATATGAGCAGAAACTGTGCATTGAGTATTAAGTTGCTCTTGTTAATAACGTTTATAAATCAGAATTTTTCTCAAATGGCAACAAGACTAAAATTAGATGTGAGAAGTTCAAGCATCTGTATCTTTAGAAATAGCTTATGATATTGTTTGTATTCTTCTTGATTTTCAGTGTAATGTATTACATGGATTTTCCTTTTAAGAATCATACAATCACTTTGATTAGAAAAGACTTTTAAGATCAAACCCAACTGGTTAACCTACCAGTGCTAAGCCCACTACTAAGCAATGTCCTTAAGCACCACATCTACAAGACTTTCAAATATCTCCAGAGATGATGACTCTACCACTTCGCTGGGCAGACAGTTCCAATGCTTCCCTTTTACTGAAAAAATTTTTCCCAGTCTGTAATCTAAAGCTTTCCTAGAACAATTTGAGGCCATTTCCTCTTGCTCTGTCACTTGTTTCTCAGGAGAAGAGACAAATACCCACCTCACTACAACCTCCTTTCAGGCAGATGCAGAGAGCAGTAAAGTCCCCTCTCAGCCTTCTCTTCTCCAAACTAAGCAACTCCAGTGCTCTCAACTGCTCCTCAAAAGTGTGCTCCAGACTCCACCAGTTTTAGTGTTCTTCTTTGGACATGCTCCAGTACCTCCATGTTTTTCTTGTAGTGAGGGGCCCAAAATTGAACACTGTATTCCAGGTGCAGCCTCACCAGCACCAAGTACAGAGAGGGACAACCACTTCCCTAGTCCTGCTGGCCACACCATTTCTGATGCAGGCCAGGCTGCCACCGGCCTTCTTGGCCACCTGGCCACACTGAGGGCTCATGTTCAGCCGGCTGTCAACCAGCACACCCAGATGCTTTTCTCCTGGGCAACTTTTCAGCCACTCTTCCCCAACCTGTCTTGTTGTATGGCTTTGTTGAGACCCAAGTGCAGAACCTGGCACTTGGCCTTGCAGAACCTCATACAGCTGACCTCAGCACATCAATCCCACCTGTCCACTTCCCTCGGCAAGAGCTTTCCCACACTCGAGCGGATCAACACCGCCTCCCAACTTCCTGTCATCTGTTTTGGTACAGCTGGAAGACAACGGGAGTGACACAGAAAGACAATCTAGAATTGCAGCTCGCAACACCCCTTCGGTGCAAGGCAGGGGCATGAAGGGGCACCGGGAAGCGGCCGTGAGAGCGGGGAGGGCTACCGCGGGGATGGCTACCGTGGGGAGGCGGCGGGCGAGCGGGGAGGGCTACCGCGGGGATGGCTACCAGGGGGAGGCGGCGGGCGAGCGGGGAGGGCTACCAGGGGGATGGCTACCGCGGGGAGGCAGCGGGCGAGCAGGGAGGGCTACCGCGGGGATGGCTACCAGGGGGAGGCGGCGGGCGAGCGGGGAGGGCTACCAGGGGGATGGCTACCGCGGGGAGGCAGCGGGCGAGCAGGGAGGGCTACCGCGGGGATGGCTACCGTGGGGAGGCGGTGGGCGAGCGGGGATGGCTACCGCGGGGATGGCTACCAGGGGGAGGCGGCGGGCGAGCGGTGCGGAGCTGCCCCCTGGCGGTCCCGTCGGGAGGAGGAGCGGAGTCACCGCGCTGCGGAGCCGAGTGCCCGCGCAGACATCCGCGCTGCGGAGCCCGAGAGGCAACACCGACACTGCGGGCAGGATCAGCCCCGAGGCCCAGGGCCTGAGCTCCTCCGGCGCGCTGCCGCACAGCCGTGTCCTGTTTGCTTTATAAGTAAGCCAGACTTCACTCTGAGCTGGGTTTATACTCAGAAGCCAAAATAAATTTTAGTTCCACTCATAGGGCTCTTTTGCTTGTTTGCTTCGAGTCACGTTACTGGAGCTTGCCCAGGGTTTGTAATTTCTTCTTTCTATGAAATAGGGTGATCAATGTAGAAAATAGTATTTTTCATCCTGGTACTTTCAAAGCAGCACTGTAAAATAAGGCACTGCCATTATTAAAGCAGCAGTTTATTTTTCAGCCTAGCCAGTGGGACCTGAGTGCACCTCACAGTGCTCCTGTGTGCATGCAGGGAATGTTTGCAGCAACAGAATTCTGACTGCACATGCCGAGGCCTCTGATCCCTAAAAACATCATCAAGCAGTCAATGCCTCCTCCTGAAAGCAACTCAGGTCCTCAAGAGGGATCAAGGAAGATCCATTCACATACATTTCTTATAGGAGAAAGACTGTTACCAAAAACATCTGTCAGTGAATAAAGAAAATATAATTACCTCCACATGGGTTTCCATTTATCTGTTCAGCCTGCCTGTTCAGACTGTATTAAGACTTATGGATAGAAACTGCAAATTTGAGTAGTTCTGTTCAAGCAGGTCTTAAGAGAAAAGTTGTGCAGATGCTTAATTCAGCTCAGCCTATCAAAGTACTAGCCCCAGTTCAGGGCTAATACAACTGCACATAAACAGATTATTTGCTTCTGTTCCTCAGAATCCACCTCTGCTAGCAAGATCTCTCCTGCAACATCACATTTGATACTGCTTTCACTCCACTGAAAGTCTTACACAGTTTTGGGAGATTTCCATGAAGTGAGAAACCTTAGTAGCATATAGTGAAGATACAGTTTGATGTAAATTATTTGCAAAGATGCCACTTGGTGATAATTACGTTTAAAAAGCTGAAATCTTTCCACCATAAATAAATGGTGGCGTTTCAACGTGGAAAAAGGCCAGATTTCTCAGGGACCTGCAAATTAATGTTCTCGGACACCCATCCCTTCAAGGCCTCATGCTGATGGCAGTAGATTTTAGTCAATAGGGCTGAGAAAAGTAATTGGCCTATGGAACAGTCACACTGACACAAGTGGGAAGAGCTTGGATGTAACAGCTGAATATCTGGGTGGGAAAGATAATGTGTCTTTACCCCCAAGCCTTCCTCCCTTGATGCAGAGGAAGTGCCCAGGGGTAGAACAGGGACATACTTCACCCTTGAGTGGTGATAATTCTCTAGTGATGTTTCTCAGCCTCCAAAACTTTTTCATCTAATCGTTGCTGCTGTCCACACTTGCTGAAAAGTGAAATGCAATATTCTGGAGCTTACTATCAAAGCCAGATGACAGCTGTCCCATCCTGGAACCTCACAGGCATGTGGGACAGCAGTAGGCTCACTGACCTGTCATTAAACCAAGTATCTGCAATGTTATGTCAGGTAGCATATTATTCCTACTGATTTTAAAAGTCCTAAAAATATCTTCCTCTTGGTCAATCCTAAATACAGGCTTTGGTTACTGCAGATAAAAATTGACATAATTACTCTCAAAACCACATTTCCAGATTATGACATTCTGAATTTGATGCAAACCTCACAAGCACATAGGAGAAAAATCCTCTGCAGTGGGAGGGACTAACTGCATTTCAGGTGATTATTTTTCCTGTGTGCACTTCATCTCTAAAAGTGAGTCTGCCTGCAACCTTTCATGTGCCAAACCACTGGGTTGGAGGCTGAGCAGCATTAGCTAAAGCACTTACACCAAAGAGTTATATATCACTTTCTAGCAGGCATTTGAACTAAGCATAATTTTGTCAATTGTTTTTTTCATCTGTAGTCTGAGGAATATGAGGAACCAGACTTAGTTGCTAGCATTGGTTGACAAATTAGAAAAAGACAAATGATAAGGGCACTTGGGAAGACCTTCAGCTTTTCGAGTTATGATTTGTAAGCCTGACTGACATTTTTGTTCATGTTACTTTCCAGTAAGACATTTGGTTCCAGGCCTGTCATTTTTTATATTACCTGTCAGGCAGTGCTAGAAGCACACTTGTGTCAGGAGGCTGGAAGATGTGGTATACTTAAAAAAATATATCTTTTGGCAAAGTAGTTATATTAAGGAAAATAAGAGAAGCAAACAGCTTGAATTAATCCATTTACTCTGAGACTTCTCTGAAAAGAGACTAGATCTTGTCAAAACTTGACAAAATGTTTTGGGTGTTGGGGTTTTTTTCCACAGAATTATGCTGTTTCATCAAGGCTGAAATGTATCACACAGATGCATCAATTTCAGTTGAAATGTTTCTGTACTTCATGGTACATTTTTATAATTTCCAAAGGTAGATGCCAAATAAAAAAATTTTCTTCACAATCTGAAAATGGGTATTTTCACACAATTTCATTTTGTGATGCTGCTTTGGAGGTTTTGGATCAATTCCAGCGCAGAGAAAAAACAAAAAGCACACTGCAAAATTAAATTACCATTATTCAGAAAGCTCAACTTGGAAATCCTAGGTATTTGTTGGTGCAGCACTTCTGTAGCTAGAAGCATAAAGATATCAACATAAGCACCTCTTTATATGCATGCAATATAGCAGATTCTTGGTCTTCTTTTAAATTTTATTAATTTAGAAACAAACATATGTAGACCTTCTTACAGATGCTGCTAGTGAAAAGGCTGTAGCTGTTCTGACAATTTCCATGTGGCCCAGGCAACATATATGAGTGATGCTCTAGGAATGCAGGCTTTATTTTCCCATTTCACCATTAAGCAGTGGCCAGACCATATGTCTGTGCTACATAAATCTGTTAATTTGTGGTATATGAAACTAACCTCTGTTGCTGCCCTCCTCTCTCATTTCTCTGACACTGGTGATTCATGCATTCTATTGCACTAATGCAGCATTACTTACTCCACCTTTCAGATGTAACTCACTGGCTTGGCAACCATCATGTCCCTGGAGAATAAGGAAGGCTGTGATGCATGCAGAGCTGGTTACCATGTGTCTCCTACAAGCATTTCATGTTCAAAGGGTCTCCCACGGGAAAAAACACATTCTTGCTGGTCACAGCCTTCTGTCACAGCAGCCACATGATGGAGTTCACTAACAACAGTTTAATTAAAAAGGGATAAAAAGCTGTTAGACATAACCCAAACCTGAGAATTCATGTATAAAAGATGGACAAAGTGTCCTCAGCCAACATAAACAAACTTAAGCCCAGCAGTGGAGGGCCAGCAGCTGGCATCAAGAGCTCAGGCACCCTGTTTTGCATGCCACAGAAATCCAGCTAGTCCAAAGAAGTACAAGATCTATTTGCAAATGTCCTTTGAATAGATATCCATCAGACCACTCAAGTTTGCATAGATTCTTTTCTTATATTGGACTCTTGAGAAGAAAGAAACTTTGATGGGAAGCAGTGATACCAATTCTGTTTCAGAAATATCCGCTCCCAATTGAGTAATATTTTGCTAATAGTTTTGCTAGGAATGATAGGAGCTATAATTTGTGCTTTCCACATTCCTCCCATGTTACAGATCTGAGAAGCACAACAGATAGAAGGAACATGAAATAACTGTTTCTCACTGAATTTGCAGTGCACCTGATGCATAAGGAATTTTATCCCTCAGCAAAACAGAAAATTGCTCAGAGCAGCAATGAAAATTGGAAACAGTTACTAAGGTGACAACTGCCCTCATCCCATAGAGGGGTGACCCTACAGCTAACAACAAAAAGATTCAAACAAACATATAACCAGTGCATGGGAGTAAATTCATCTAGGCTGGCCCATTCTTGCTAAAAAACTCTCCGGCTCTGCTCATACATTTACTTTTTATGTGCATTCCTACTGCCCACACAGATACATAAGCCTGCAGCTAGCAAGCTTACATTCAGAATAATGAAAAAATGGCAGACTGCTGTAACATAGCTAAAAATAAACAAATTTCCCATCCATGCTATTGTTGCTGCAGTGTCATACTATTTACATGCAAAATGGACCAGGAGCCAGTTTGTCTCTAATTCCCCCTCCTAAGAGCCCTTCCTTTATTTTCCCTGGCAACCATTGAAACACCATAAAGGCAGAGGATACACGGGTCTTCTGAAAACAAAGGTTTCACACTCATTTTTCTGTTGCTAGACCCCTGCCATCCTGGACAGAAGAAACAGTGACAGCTGGACCAACACTTTGCATGTGAAAGTCAGGACTCTACAGTCAGGATCATCCTGTCTGCCATCACACATCACTGGAGTAACAGTTTCTTTGGTTTAAAAGCATATTCTGCAAGCTGGTGAAGTGTAAAGGGGTATTTATCTTTCCATTCAGAAAACAGTGCCTTACTAAGAACAGCCTACAGATTTTTAGTACAACGCAGGAAAAAAATCCCCAAATAAACACCAAAATAAATCTAAAACTCAGAAACATAGATAATTGTAATGTACAACCTGCTTTACCATTTAGGGTTCTGTGAAAACAAAAGAAAACTTAAATACTAGATAATCTCTTCAAGATATCATGCATTATTTTAGGCAAAAGTAGACATCTGCCTGTTGAGAGAAGCAGACATCTGAGATTCCCTGGTTAAGAATTACAGCAGTGCTGCATCTGCTCCAAATAATGAGTATCTTAACTAAGGATGCAAGAGTTGTTCTTAAAATCTGCAGAAAGCTCAGAAAGAAGAAAATAAGATAAGTAAATACTAACACATTATCAGAATTTGCACATGAAGCCTGAAACCTTAACAGCTGACAAGGAAAAGGAGAAAGAAGAGAGGATGAAGAGATGGAAAAAGGAAACCTTCTTTGCTCTCTGGCAGTGTCCAGTACAGAAGGAAGAGAATAAATGCTTAAAAATGTCTAACACAGGCTTGGGTGCTGCTGTTGCTGGAGAATTTGGCTCCTCAGTGCACCAAAGGGAGATTTGTGGGATGGAAGTCCTTTGCCTGTGGAGAGGCATTAAAGGAGTGAAGTGATGATCTCCAACTCTTTGAAATTATTTATGAAGAGGGTACCATAACAGTTGAAGGCTTCAAGTATTTTCCAGTTCATTCTCACTTGCAAGATGATCTTGCCCAAAATATTCACTTTTGTTGCTTTTTAAATCACTGATGAAGTGACATTGGCATGAGTATCCAGTCTATCAGATTCCACTGGAAGTGGCCCTCGCAGGAGGAATAAATATTTGCCTCAGCAGACAGGAAATGCTGCCTGAATTCTAAACAAGTCTGAGTATTTTAATAAACATCCATTTCACATTTTTCTTAGTCTTCATGCCAAGGAAAAAAAAGTTGTTGTTTTTTTTTTAATATCCCCAAACTTTTTATAGCTTTTAAGCTTAAAAGTTTATAGCTTTTAAGCAAATCTTTCAGAAATAATTACAGAAAATTAGTATGAAGAGGGAAAAAAAGCTCTTAGAATTCAAACAACACAACAAATTAATATTTACAGAAGGAATATGGCATGACAGGAAGGGACAAGGATTAGAAGAGGGAGAGACTGAATGCCAATATAACAATCAGCTCTGTCCTCCTGCAAAGCAGCAGCAGATGCTCCTGCAGGTCTGCCTCTGGGAGAAGGCAGAGGAACCAGAAACAAGAAAGATGTTTCAATAAACTAAGTTGCACACATTGACTCCGTCTAAGGACAAAAGAACTCACCGAAGACTTTAAGAGTTGCTTTTCTCAATATTTTCACATCAAACTTGCAAATGTGCTATGTGCAGAAAGTGCTGCTTCTTCCAGAACAGACTAGTTAAGACTCATGCAGCAAAGCAACTTCTTTGCTATTTGTAACACTTCTCACAAAAGATCACAGAAAAATTCCAAACTAGACTCTTGAGAAAGAAAAAACGTTTTTCAGAAAAAAAGTTTCGGATTGAAATATTGTTTTAGAATGCCCCTAAAAATCCACCCTTTGTCTTTTTTTTCATGACAAAAAAAAACCCCAAAAAACCCAAAGTTTTTTGTTCTTGGGTTTCGGAAATTTTTATCAAAATTTACTTTAAATACAGATATTTCTTTCTTTTCTGATGCTTTTCAAGTGGAAATACTACCAAACTAATACTCAGACTTGAGTGCTACTTGCTTAATCTTTCATTTAAATCAACGAACTTAATTTAAAAGTTCATAAAATATTCATTGTGATAGTTCTATTAAAAACTGTTTTGCTATTCAAATGGATTATAGATAATTCAAGGCTTCTCTTGTTTTCAAAGGTTTCAGATGTCCAGTTGCCATCATTTTTATGTGGCTTTAGAATTAGACTAAAACCATTCTGGACATTTTTGCCAATTTTTTTAGCACAATCTGACATCTGCAATATTTGCTGAATGAGGCTTTTAGTCTCTACTCCATTTCTGCAAATGCAATCAGTATTCTTCCTCCCTTTCAAGGATTAATTTTGCAAATGACACTTTAAGCACTCCAAGCACAATGGAAGAAGTCAAAAATAAATCCCTCGAGTGCAAGAGGCCAGTGCAGATGTTCATGGGTCTCAGATGCATTTCATACCCCATGCTGACAGCCTTATGTGCCCAATAAAAAAAGGCCATCAAGACCACCACAATGATAATACCAAGCTTCATCCTCTTCTCCAGCTGGAAAGGCATTCAAATTTACATAATGCAGCTGTTTTATTTTCATCTCAATTCACTTGCCTGGCTGAGAGATCTGGGCAGAAGCAGAAATCCCAAAGCAGACCAGCCCTCTACCAAGGCTATTTGGGGTTTTAAAAAAAAACCTCATGAAACTGCAAACCTGTGAGTTACAAATTCTCCCGGTTTCCAGCTTAAGGTTTATCCTAAATTGTTTCTCTGCCAGTGCTTCAGCTATTCCTCCTAGTCTTCAGCCTCTCAGACTACAGAAGCCAGGCTCTGATATAAAAATATCACATGCATGAGCTATCAGAGGCTGTCACTGCTCCTTGGGACACAAAGTGAGCAGGATGACTGCCCCAGCTCAGTGCCACACACAGGGAATAAATGCTGCTGAGACAAAGGAGTATATGCACAAGCAGGCAGGGTTCCTTATCATTTTATAACTCTGTATGAATTTGTAGCCAGCACAAACCTACACTGCACAGCAAGGAGCAAGGCATGTCCCCGCAGCAAAGCAAGCAACACAAACCCAGCCTGCAGGAGCCACTGGGCAGCTGGGAACTACACGGTTTGATTCTTTGATTTGTTTTGGAAACCTTATTCACTGGGTATAAAAAGGTTGACTTAACGTTTCTCCAATTTTCTACCGAGTTTTTTAATACTCGGAAGAAATGTTTGACATGGTTTGTAACAGGTCGGGCTCTTTCGGGCTCATGGTGGGAGCCAGAGCAAGGAAAAAGGACTGCAGGCAGAGCTCTGAGCCAAGGCTCAGTACTAAAGAAGATTGTCTAATAACCACAGGCAAAAACACCCCGAAGGTCAGTGCCGTTCCCCTCTCTATTTCCTGAAAGCAGATGGTGGAAGAGTTTGGAATTAATGGCCCTGTGGTGCCCAGCTTGGCACCAGCTCCCTGCAGAGCCCATCACAGCCCCTGTGGCAGGGTGTGTGCCCCAGAACCACCCTGCAAACAAAATTCGGGAAGATCTGTCACTGAATGGCAGTAAGAGCAGTAAGAAAACCTGATTTCTCTGTAATTCTGTCAAAGTCACAAACTCATCTTTTTTTCATACAGTAATTCTAATAAAGGGACGAGCATAATGAATCAAGCTCACTCCAGGATTTTTCTCAAATGATCAACGTAGCAAAAGAAAATGTTGCTTTAGGCACAGGGTAAAATGTCCCTCTCTCCTCTCCCATGCATACTTTAAAAAGTACTGTGTATCTATATTTCTATATATTTAGATTCAAAAGCCAGTTCAAAATCTTTTCTCACTAAAATGTGACAGTATTTACTGTTATCTAAAGGTATCCTTACCATCCACAGCAAAAATCAAGGCCTCTAAGCCTTCACTGTTGTCATCATAGTGACTTATCAATAACCAGGTGGAATAAAACTAATGCTAGTCAACACAAATTTCTTTAAAAAAGTTTTTGTCACTTCAATGTTCTTTGTTTGTTTGTTCTCCAAGACAGTATGCTTCCAAGCAAGACTGGCAGATCCTGACTTGGAAAGAAATGGATCAGAGACAGCCTTTTGGTCATCTAAGGCCATACCTGGCTTCTCATAAAGGTCTGGGTCCAGCACTGGGGTAGAAAAAGTTAAATCTTTCTCTTTTCATATATGATTGAACTTAAATACTAACAGATTAGAAAGATTTTCTGATTTTAAAGTTCATTATTCAACTTTGTGAAAACTTCAAAGGAGAACAAAAGTAACACCACAGCTGAAAAATAAGCCTTGCAATGCTAAATTAAAAGTGTTCAATCTACTCAGCTCATAAGGGAAGGATGAAAGGTGAATTGTCATTGAATTTATACAATTACCTATGGAGAACACTTAGAGGAAAATTACTTTCCAGTCTTGCAAACAAAGGTATAAAATTCGATAGCTGTAAACCCCCTGCTCACATAGGGATGGGCTACCAGACTGTCCTCCCCATGATCAGCTTGTCCTTTTTCCCCTTCAAAAAAAGTGCCTCCCCAGTAGTGCTGGATTTGTGCCACCAGATCAAAGCACTTTGCAAGATCAGGTAATACTATACATTATTCTTTGCATCTGCCCATACTGGAGACAGAGAAAAAATTAGAAAGGTGTTGCCAAGCCTGGTGACTCTCATTACCCACACTGCTGATACAACCTGGCCTTTATGTAAAACAAGGCAATAAACAATGCAAATAGCAGACACATGCTGAGGAAATTGTTTGCTTCACAGATAATGTATGCATGTTGCTGTCTCAAAGCCCCCAGGAGAGATCCCCTCTATGCTGCCTTTCTCCTACCTCCCATGTTCTCCATGAACAACCAACCTCTTCATCTCTGGGCCTCAGGTAACAGTCTGCATGCATTCTCTGAGCAGCTTCCCATCTTTTACCCAGCACATTCACCTGACATTTAAAGTGTCTCCATATTCTTACACACGAAAGAGCATGGTATGTTCACCAAGTAATAGTGCTTTCAGCAGTATAGTGCTCAGTTTTTGAGGTATTTTAGTTCCTTAAACCCTCCCATCTCCAAAAAAGTGCAATTACAAAGAAGTGCCAGCAAGCAAAATCTTCTCTGAAAAATCATGGTTAAAAGTTAATATCCTCAGGGCTACAAATACAAACTGGTTGCTTGAAAAACAAAAAACCAGTAAAAAACCACACCACATACTTTATAAAACAATCCAGGCATCTGCTCTGCATGTCACTCTCAATCCACTATCAATACATCACAGCAGTCCCTCTCACCAGCACACAGGCTCTGTGGGACCCCAGCAGCTTTAATCACAAGGGCTCTGGCCCTCTCAAACTCAAATACTAGCAAAAGAGCTAAGTCAGTCTGTAAAAACTCTGAGAACTGCTCCTGCTCCTTTCATGCCCAACAGGACTACTGCACAACTGTGCATGGAACAGTACTTCTGATTATGAATAGTAGAGAAACCAAAAGTAGGTTTTTTTCAGTCCTACAGACATAATGTTTCACTGTGTTCTACAGACATAAT
Organism: Phaethornis superciliosus; assembly: GCA_023637945.1. Taxonomy (NCBI): domain Eukaryota; kingdom Metazoa; phylum Chordata; class Aves; order Apodiformes; family Trochilidae; genus Phaethornis; species Phaethornis superciliosus. The sequence goes on from JAJQWJ010000002.1 coordinate 18,681,588, forward strand.
GTTTCTGGTGTCACAATTTTTTTTTTTCCCCATACTATGTTTGTTATTGCTAGTCAGCAGGATTATTCCCTATGCGAAGTATTTAAACATACAAACAGTTTATCACAGTGCAGTATTATTAAGTAAAATAAACTAGAAAAAAAACTCTTTATGTACCCTTAATCTTTGTATAATTTATCTGAAGAACCCTCAGTTGAATATCTCTGTGATTTTTCATAAAGCCTATTACACTGTCTATTAAAAGCTCTTTAAGTACTTCTCTCTCATTTCCGAACCTGTTTTAAAAACATAAAGAGAAAAGATGGAGAAAAACACAGCAAACTTCAAACACAACTAATAAGAAACCACCAATCAAGAATTTCCAGCTTAAGGCTGGTAGGACAAATGATGAACTATATAAATACAGCTTTAACACACATTCAGAATTCCTTCCCCTAAACTTGCAGAAAGAAAAAAACATCTCACTGGAATCCAAGAACAAGATCTGCAGTTTAATGAGTTACTTTTGTTTCTGGAAATTTTATTTAATTGAAAACTAGGTTTATCAGAGTAAAGCAGGCATCAACCATAATTGTGGGATGGCTACTGCATCTCCATAGTACCCCCTTCTCCAGGGAGTCAGCTATCAAAACTGTCACTGAGATGCTGTCAAAAATTCAGTGCCAATCCTACAGAGAGTACAACTAAAAATACCAGTCCAAATTAGCAGTGTGCCAATACAGTCATTAAGTAACATAACACATTCCTGCCAGAACACATGAAGAGTTTCCACCCAAATTATATGACCTTCTATCTTTATCAAGCCCCACAGAATAGTTTAAAATATCTTTAGGCCACTGGTGGGAAAAAACAAACAAATAAGTAAATAGAATATTCAGTATCTTTATAAAAAGTGCGGTCTCAAAGCTTTACTGCCCTGTCTTCAATTCTACAAATTCTCTTTCCCTTCCTATTACCAAGAGGCAATATTAAAAACATAAACTATATATTGTATTCATGAAATTATTTACATTTTCTGCCACAACTGCAGCTGCTCTTGTATCCCTGCTTTTTTTTTATCTGCTGAATTCCAAATCAGCACATATGACATATATGACAGTAACAACATTTTTAATAGCAGGAACTGGTGCAGGTATCTGACTCAGAACTGCTGAGGACAGCTGGAATCCTATAATTAATGTTATTAGTGATACTGTTTCACCACTCTAGTTAGTTCATTTTGCTTTCCCCCCCCCTCTCCCAAGCCCATTTCTGTCAAAGCAAGGCTCACAAAAGAATAAAGCAGTGTGGGCTTTTGCTAATTTAGGGGATGCTGATGTTTGGCTGGGGCAGGAGAAGGGATCAACTGTCCCAGTGTGTCTTTGGCAATTGGGAAATAGCAGCAACAAAACCAGCACTTGTATCTGCAAACCTGCCACACATTTTCTATCACTTCTGTTGTCTTCTACTGCTCCTCACCTGACTGCTAACTACCCTTGTTTCTTGGTTTATCAGGATAATCTCTGCCTCCACATTTACCTCTTCCCCTTCCACTTTCCATCATATGAACACACATCTTGAGCTCTCACAGTGACTGTTAATAATATTGGTAATACCACCCTCACCCGTAAATATTATTTTATTTCTTTTCATTGTATTATTGTCATTATACATCTCCTTGTCTTCAGGTAATGCCTATGAAATTTTGATGCCATTTTCAGCATCGCTCTTGATTCCAGAGGTTGAGCTATGCAGGCAGCAGAGCATTCCCACCTTCCTCTTGCATTTTAAATTACAGCTTCAGAGATTTTCACAAAGAAAGAGCAGCAGCAAATGTCCCATGTGCTAAACTACCCCCTTCTCCAGTAGTGTTGCTGCTGCTCCTCTGCTGCTTGTCAGTGTTCAAGTACTCAGGTAAAAACCACGAAATAATTTTAAAAACTCAAATAAAAGTATCAAAAACTTCAGTTCCCCTTAAAAAAATAAATTAATCAACTTCACTGAATCACCTCAGAACTGGCTGGTTCTACATATTTTAGCCTAGAAGATGCCAACTGCAACACTATTTTGTTTTATTTTTTCTGCAGATTCTGCACCTGCCAACTACCTCACATTCAAAACAGACGGGCAGAGAGGAACCATCATTTTTGCTCCCTGGTTTTTATTCCAGGGTTTCACTGACCACCACCTCTTACAACACTCCTTCTCTTCATGCCTCTGATAAACAGTTCTGCTCACAGAGCCAAAGACTGGCTGTGCTACTGATACCTCCATCCCCCAGCACTGGCTCCTTCTCTTCTCCTTGAAGGGCCCGGCAGGGTAAGAAAAATTTTTCCTTTCTGCAGAGGTAGGAGCAGCAACAGCCTCGGCTTCTGCAGAGGGGACCCAAGCCCCGTTTGACACAGACCACAAGGCTCTCACAGAGCAAGCAAGTGCAGCACCAAAGATGCAAAACAGAAATTTTCATGTCTAAAACACCATTTGTAAGCATTTGTGCTAATCAATCTTGTACAATTTAGTTAGGGAATTTCATGAGTAAGGGATTCTAAATCCAGGCATTCTCAGTGCAGAGCCCAGTGCTAAAGAGTTTGCTTTAGCTGCAGTAAAAATGCTAAGCAAGATGTTGCAAAATAGCTTGAGATTTTGGCATTAAACTGCAAGGGATGGAATGGTTTCTTTCCTTAGCACTCCATCAATAAGCTGCAATCTAATTTAAAATGACATTTTTACAGCTCTCACAGAAACATTAAAATTAGTGGGTCAACTTGCTTAATAAAATATGACAGAGGTTTTTACTATGACATTTTTCTCTTTTATTTTCTTATTAGAAATAATTAGAAACTTAATTAACAATTGATGATCAGACTCAGTGTCTCTGATGAAGCCATTATTATCCACTAATAAAACTGGCTTTCCCATCAGTGTCTTAAAAGTAAATTTAAATTTAGGCAAAAACCCTACCGACAAGATTCTCAATGTGCTTGAATCAAAGTTACACTTATTTGTAACAAGGTGCTGTTGAATTACATGAGCACTTCTGACCTTAAACCTCCTGGGTACAAAGTTCTGAGTTTAGGTGTCTCTCAGTCTAAGCTTTCTTGTGAGCATCTTCTACCTTCGAGTTAGAAAGGAACTTCTAACATTGAAATTACTTCAAAATACCTGATTTCATTCTGAAGTTCTGCCTTTACCCAGGAGTGAAAGCTGTCTGTCATCTACTGCATGCATAAATCAAGACCTAAATAAACAAACCTTCTTATTTTACAAAATCAGCATGACAACAGCAGAGCAATAGCTGCATTATATAACTGTCGGGAGTATGTCATCAAAATAATTATGATAACAATGACTCAACTGACAATTTAGCAAAATGCTATTCATTTTTGACCCAGTTAGCATTTTGCAGTAGTCCGTGATGGCTATTCAGGCCAAATGAAGTCCTCCTAGCCTGAACAATAAAGTCAACAAAACCTGACAGCAAATATCCTTTTTCAGATTATCACTGCCCCTAGGCTCTCATATGTGGACTTTACTCTACAAGAAACATAAACGAAACAGCAATCTAATTGGAGAAGAAAAAAGAAAGGGGATTATATCTCTGATACTCAGAATGAGAGAGAAGCTTTGGCGGACATGTGAACAATTCATTAATGCTTGTATTTTATTATGAAAAAACAAAGTTCCTGCTTTGATCACAAGAATTACACCACTCACTTATAGAAACTTGCCTTAAGTTAGGAACTTAAAACATAATTTTTAATAACTGAAGCACACAGAAGAGAACTAGAGACTCAAGGGAAAAGGGAGAATGAATGTTTAAGGATATCAGCAGCCACTACTCCTTGCTCTTCACTCTTGGTACTGCTGATCCACCCTACCTGGATTACCAAGATGTCTTCTCCTGCACTGTCTTGTTTGCACAAGGAAGAGAACAGTAAGGGTGGTTCACCCCCATTTTTCTGAGAGTAGGGTGGTTCATGTATGGATGGCCATGATCACGTGCAACATAAGACCCTGATCAGTACAATTTCCGCATCCACCCGTTCCAAGCACCAGAAATACAGGTGATATTAATGGAGCAGGGAGAGAGCTCTCTTTCCACTACAGGAAAATGTCTGAGGTCTGGCATGGATATTATATGTGCCTCATCCATCTTCACTCATAATGAAATGACTTCAGCTCTTGATTTATCACCACACTGCCACACTGGCAGGAATACATCACTGGATACAACAGGCAGATTGGAGTGATCCTTGACTTCCCATGGGATACCTTAAAAAAATCTGTCCTCAGGGCCTGCAGACATATACATCATAAGATATTATGTTCTGGATTTACTGTCTGTTTTAGATTTTTGTCCTTTTAAACTTCTATGGAAGCAATAAATTCTGATTCAATAAATAAGTCAGCAACTTGTGACATGGAAAATTCTGGAGTTCTGAACAGCTGCCCTGTTCTTTGCCCCAATTCAGCAATCACATATGGCTGAGTGCAGAAACAGCAACATTGGAAAAGCAATCAGGTGCCAATTTCTTTAGAATACAAGAACATTTGAAGTTCAGGCCCAGCATTAGTCCAGATGCTACACTACAACAAGCTGCACAAAGCCATGGCATCATATCCACATGACAAAGACATCTCCAGACATTTTCAGAAGTCATGACAATGCTGTTACACAGTATCATTAAATCACCCATGATTTCACAATTAGAGACCTAAAACATGCAGCCTTATTCCAGGGAAAAATTTTCCTGAATGCTAGGTTAGAATCAGTTGCCTACTTTTTTTTGAAAATAGCTTTAGGCCTATAAAACCTCTGGCTTACCCTAGGAATGGAAGATGATCATAACCATCTTACTTCCATAAGTAGGTGTATTTTAACACGGCAGAGACACTGAATGGGGAACAAGACTATAAAACTATTTCTGCATAACACAACTACTTTCATGCCAGTCTCCTTTGGAAAGAAACATTTGCTATGTCCCTGTGAAGATAGCACATATGTTAGCCACTTATAGAACAATTTCCAATACCAACTATCAATCTGCTTACAAAATCAAAGTAGCAACACTTATGTCATCTCAAATTACGGACACTGCCAGCTGGAACTCCAAATATTTGATCTCTCCAGTAGAAGTTCACTTTGTATTTTGTTATTTGGCTCAGACATCTCAGTCTGTACCATACCATGCCTGATGCCTTCTAAGAAAAAATAGTGTACTATTATACATTTCCCTTCCTTCACTGATTAAAAATCTCTGGTTTATCCCTTCATGGTCTGAGTGATGGCATTAGGCAGCCACCAGACCATTTCCTGCAATGTCACCACTATCTGAGGACATCATACCCAACTCTAAACACAAACTATATAGTTTTATGAAATGCTATTACTGCTCAGGACACTAACCATATTGACTTTTCTTGTGCTTATCTGTCTCTTTGTATCTCTGCAAACTCTTAGTGATCCTGATTCTACTTTTTAACAGTGCATTTTTCCTGTTTTCCACTTAATTAAATGTCAGCAGATGACAATTTAGGCTTCGTTGTTGCCATTCAGTAATTTCACTGCACTAAACAGGGAACAGGATCTGATTGCATAATCTTTTTGCACGAGCTATCTTAATATCTTTTTCTGCCATCCTACCAGGTTGAAGATCAAAAGTGTAAATGGTAAACCTGTTATCAGCCTGTATTTCAATGTTAGCCACTTAAACTGTTATTCAGCAGCTCTGCAAAGCTGACAGGTAAAACTTATTTAACAATCACAAATTTGGTATACATGGCTAACTGCTCAGATTTAAGGATTTTTTAGAAGATTATCTCAGGGAAATATGAACGTACAGTCCAGCACATTCTATATTATTCCTATCAATGTAAATAAATCTCTGCCTCTTTTCCTGCCCAATGGCAGTACTTCAGTCTGTGCCACTACCTCTTCTGTTTCGTTATGCCCTTGATGTGCAAAAACAGCCATAGAGCTGGTTCAGCAGCCCTGTTCACTTCAAGCTTAAATAACCCAGCTCTGTGCTTTCCTGTTCTTTTCAGTCCCTAAATCCATTCATACAGTGTTTCCAGAGATCCTTTAGGAATATTTTAATAAAGATTAGGAAAGCCATAATGAAAAAGAGGACTTATGTTGCTTCTAATGGTCTATTAACCACAATTTCTTCACCTTGTTCATGAGGGGTGCATACAGTTACTGGGGGACCCTCAGGGCTCCAAGCCAGTGGATGTGCTGGTGGCAGGGTGGGAAGCTTGTGAATCAGGAAGTGACTGTGATTTAAACTGGGCTCAAAATCACTTTTTCCCATGCTGGAAAACACAGGGTACCTTAAGGATGAGAGGTTCAATGTACTCAGATTTTAATCTGGGCAGAACAAGAAATAGAAAGATTTGATAACCCTAACCCATATCTCAATAAACAGCTGCATGGTCAATTTATGATAATTTATTATTGCTAATGATTTCTATCCACAGCATGGCAAAAGCAGAAATACTGCAGAATGTTAACCGGTTTATATTATGCCAATGCTAAAGGAGAGCTTGTTTTAACATAAGCTGTTTTACTTCACTTCAGCAACTATGTTTCCTTGAAGATGTACCAAAGTTTCCAAATACAAGGACAAATAAAAATTTATTTATTAAAACCCCTATTTTTTAAAAGTAGAAAGGAAAAACTAAGAAAATAGCAAAATGAAAAAAACAACACAGAGTTATTTGCTCTTTGTTTCCACATTAAAGATCCAAATGGGCCTGCAACAGGGTTTCCCATAAGCAGCCCAAGACTACTTCCCTGTCTTCAAGTGGCTAAAGACACTTCACACCCATGGAAGCTCCTGTATCAATTCACCTTCAGTAAAATTTAATAAAAGTAAGGATAATGTAGCAGAAAAAACATGTATTTCAGCATTGTTGACTATCCTAACAGTGTTTTGAGTCTGTTCCAGAACTTGAGTAGCTCTGAAAATAAGGCCCAAAAAGCAAGCAAAGGAACTTTTAATAGTTATATGAAACCACAAGCCCCAAATGTTAATGCCTGCAAATAAAACCAAAGTTTCAAGGGCTAAAAATGCAAATGGCTGCTAGTAAGCCACAGGCCTTAAGACCATATCAAGGCACTGTCAAATCAGAGAAAATCATGTATGCACAAAGTTGTCACCCATCACCCTGGATATTCATTTGTATTTATTGGAGCTTCATCTCTTGTGCAAAGAGTGACTCAGGCTGCTCTAGGACCCAGCATTTTTCACAGTAATGGGTTCACTAAAGCTGCAGCACTGCTCTCGGCTTCTGCTCAGCAGTTGGCCCGAGGTTACAAACTGTACTGTTTGCTGAGTCTCATTAAGACTGCTGTCATATGGAATCAGCTTAGCTTGGCTTTAAGAAAATATTATAGAAATGCCCAAGTGTACAATTCCTTTGAAAGTTGCAATGCTTAGTTTTTAACATATTCCAGTGATTTTAATAACGATTCTAATTCTATTCGACTAGTAATAGTAGAAGCTGACTCCAGCAAAGGTAGTAATTATCTCAAAACACTTTCAAGTCAACTTTCAATTAATATAGCAGCATGACCATTGGACTAGGGAAGAAAAACCAAATCCTGATGATATAGGAATGTCAACTGGCACAAAAAGTGTCCAATCCTTTTGGCAAGAAAATAAATGAAGCATTTCAAATTTCATGTCTAATGTTCAATTCATCTAGGCTGGCCCATAATATTTGTTGAACTCTTATCTCACATACTATAAAGCAGTGACAAAGTGAGTTCTGCATGAATGCTATTAAATCTGCTCATGGTGCCATTACAAATGGTAGCCTTCCTGCAGAACAAGACCTTAGCAGCTTCTGATATACTGTACAGTAATTAATATAAAAAGCTTGTGATGTATTATCACAGCATGCATGCTCCAGAAGTGGGGCTGACTTCTGTGTGCTATGGAGGAGTTAAAAAAAAAGAAAAGCTTCCCACAATATGTTTGTATATTCCCTTGGAACTGTTTCCTGTTTACAGGAAGAAAGTCTTAGAAAACGAGTGTGACAGAAAACGGTATTTAAGCAGTCATTATACAGATGGAACATGGGTAACAGTTTTAAGTGGCAGAGGGAGAGACTTAATAATCCTTTCCAAGCCTTTTTGCTATCATTAATTGGGATAAAGAGCACAAGAGAAAGAAGGAAGCTAAAATAAGGAAATAATTCCCTAACACTAACCTAAATGAATAAAGAAATCATCCAGACACTGAACCTGATTCTGCTAACATCAGCAGCAAAATTCTCAGCAATTTTGTAAGATGACAGCCAATGCAGAAAAATTATAAGCTCCTTTATCAAACTTGAAGTCTCAGTAATTTCTTCGGGTATTAGGCTTTTTATTCTCAAGTCATTCCTATTTTAAACAATATTCAAATGAACTTTCACCTACACAGACAATGGAGTTCCCTCTCCTGAATTACACAAAGCCACTCAAAGCTGGGACTTGGCATTAAGCTAATAAAATATATAAATCAGAGTCTAACATAATGACCAGAAAGCTCACTGTTAACTCACCGTGTGGTGCATGTGAAGAGAAGATGGAGACAAGAAACAGAAATAAAGATATATGTGGTATCCTCAGAGAAGCATTACTATATTCTCATAGACCAAAATCACCTCTATAACTTGTCAATCCAACTTCTTCAAATCTCTTTTTGGAACTCTCCTCAGCTTACTGGGTTTTTTACATTCTTTCCTCGACCCTCCAGGGAATTACCCATCACTACTGGAAGTCTATAGAAAAGGTCTATAGAAAGAGGAATAATCCTCAGAAAAAAAATCAGACATATGAATTCCATCTCATATATGTTATATTTGATGACTTCTACATTTTGTATGTGAATATTTTAAGTCCAGGTATAACATTTGAGGAAGGCTGTAGAATTCTGCTAGCTGGTTCACAGGAGAAAATGTAGTGGTTTTTTTCTTCTTTTATTCTCAATGACATTTTTCTGTTTCACAGTGGATTTAAGACTTTATAGTCAATCAGGAATTAAACCCTTCCAGTGTGACATCTGTACATCTAATCCAGGAATTTTCTAACTGCTTAAGTTTAGTGCCATTACAGTTCTCAGCTCTAAAAATCATATTCTTTAGTAATCACTTCTTGAAACTATCAAACAATCAGATCAAGTCAAGTTTTCTTTCTTCAAATGAGAATTTTTGTGCATAAATGTTCAACATGACAAAAGAAAATGGGAACCTGAAGGAAAAAGTTAATCCAGCTTTATTTCTTATCCTTCACTAACCCAGCAGGCCACAAAGAAATGTAAGAAAATAAATGCAAGAGCCTTCAGCATAACATCTGATATAATGATATCAATCTTATCTCTTTTCCTATTTAAAAAGTTATGCAAATTTTCTTTTCAACTCTCTATCACTATGATCATTTCAAGTGAACAGCAATCTGACAGTCTGTTTTATAGCCTCTTTGGAATATTCTTTGAAGTCTAGGCTCTCTTTTTTTTCATGTATCAAAAGTGGCTATTAAACTCTGAAAGAGAGTCAGTAGTTTTTATGAAAGAAATCAAGAAGACTGTGACAATCCCACTCAGCCTCATACTATCACTGATCCATTTAGACATGTAAAAGAAACACATTAAAAAGAACTGGAAAGTTTAAGAACAAACAGATGATGGAGATAGATATGCATACAACAGCACTTCAGCACTGAAAACCTGAACTCATGCCTTTCACTAAAAACCTGAACACTGGGGCAAATATGTAACTATTAATGGCAAAACAAAAATAATACGAAAACCCAACCATTCTTTGACAAAGTATTTCTATGCTGAAATAAAAAAGACACACCCTCTTTATGTCCCAAGAGAAACTAGAACAAAAACAAAGAGGTAATACTAGCAAAATCTCTTAATTTTGTGAGTAAAGTTTCATTCAGTTGTATATGAATACTACACACAGACATGAATTATTATGGTTTTGACTGTGGTCCATTGTTATGGCAGATGACAGGCTGATGTGACTCATCAGAACTTCATCTAATATGCTTTTCTGTTCCTGCAGAAATGGGAAATGAATGGAGTGGTGGGCCCTAGCTGTGATGTCTGCACTCTTCTCTGTGTTTGGCCGTGACCTTAGCAGTAAACTTGGCAAAAGCCAACACTTTTAGAATTATTTTTCACTTTATGCCTATTTTTTTTCTAGTATGAGTTGTGTGTCCAGATTTATTCTCATCACGTAAAGGGAATTAAAAAACCACAAAAAAAAGTAGAAACCTAGGCTGAGAACAGGGTTCCTATTATTCACAAGCAGTCAGCATCGAAGAGCAGAACCCAAGGAAAGCTTTCTTCAGGCTGTAGTCAGCCAGAAGTGCCATTCCTTGTGCAATGAGGATTTTTTCAGTATTTCTTAAAAAGAACCATCACCACGTGATAACAAAATCCTGAATATTTCATTACCTCCAAGTAACCACAAAGGCTTTCTGAACTCACTAGATCTTCTGCCTCTGAAGCATCAGCTCAACAGTTTAATTACTTTTTTATGTTAAAAAAATACATATATTTTGGTAGGCATAAACCCATCACCTTTAAAATTCTTTTAAATTAATGTTTTGCCTTATAATACAAAAAGTACTATGAGCATTATATTTTCAAATTGCATCCATTGTTTTGTTTACCTTACCCTTTTTCTGCTGTTCTAGTCTCTACTGATTTAAACAAACCTATCATCTTCTGCATTTCTCATTGACCTCTTCTATATAGTGAACATCAAGAATGAGCACAACTTTACTTCCCCTGTGTAGATACAGCTTGACTATCTCAATTTGGCATTGACTATCAGGCCCTGGCAAAAAACTATTCATTATAACCTGATGTCCTTTTTTCCTTATACCTGAAAAAAAAATGATGGAGAATTAGTTACTGAGCCTTTCAAGGTCCAGACAGCCCGTAATTCCCTACGGTATGCTAACCTCTGCCCCTTCCTAAAGGAAAGTAAAAATCTTACTTTTCCATCCTTGTAAAAAAACTACATTGTTTCTGTGAAGGGAGAGAGGAACAAGGAGTGCAGTGGTGTTTTGGAAGTGGGGGAGCCACAGGGGTGGCTCCTGTGAGAAGCTGCTGGAAGCAATGCCAGAGAAAAGACACCAAGGTCAATGATGAAGGAGTGGGAAAGGTGCCCGAGCAGAGATTTCCCCATAGCCCGTGGTGAGATGGCAGCTGTGCCCCTGCAGCCCATGGAGGAGCGTGGTGGAAAAAGCAGTGGGGCAAATGTGGATCTGTAGGCCCTGAAGTGTCACAGGTGGGCAGATGTGGCAGCCTGTGCAGTGTTGCAGAGAGGGTCAGATGTGGCTCTGCAGCCATGGAGGACCCCGTGCCAGAGGAGGTGACTGTTCCCAAAGCAGCCATGAGTCTGTGGGCAGCCCGGGCTGGAGCAGTTCCTGAGGGCCTGCACCTCACGGGAGGGACTCATGTCCCAGGGGTTCATTAAAGACACTCTCCTGTGAGAGGGACTCCCCCCGTTGGAGCAGGGGAAGAATGTGAGGAGTCCTTTCTCTGAGGAGGAAAAGCAGTAGAAACAATTTGTGATGAAGTGACCTAAAGCCCCCCTGCCCGTCCCCTGTGCCCTGAGGGGGAGGCAGCAGTGAAGGATCCAGGCCCTGGAGGAGGAGAGGGGTGGGAGGAGGTATTAAGATCTGGCCGTGTTTTCTCTTTCTCCTTGAAGATTAAATTCTTTTTCTTCCCAAGTGGAACCTGCCTGAGTTTTACCCATTACTGTAACTGGGGAATGAGAAGCCCCCTATCCTTGTCTTGATCAATGAGCTTTAAGGTGGATTTTCTCCTCCCTGTCCCACAGTGGGGGTTGGGGGTGAGCAAGCAGGGCCTGGTTGATAAACGAAGTATTTGTGTTCCTAAGAAAAAAAGCAGAAACAATACAGGAGAGGCAGTCTAATATGTTCAGGGCCCTAAGTATTGACCTAGACCATAGAATCCACTGGAGCAAATGTTAGACAGACTTCCCTCTCTGTTCTTCCTTCTCTGATCACCTCCTCACTTTCTCCTTCATACTGCACATTTTTTTTTCCTATTTCTTGCTTCCATTTGCTTTTCTACACTTAAACACTTAGTAAGAAAGTAAAACTAGCTACCATGATGTAAGACAGTTGGAATATTTTCCCTGTGATTTAAAACATTTTAGTTTCTGTTCTGCTACTTCTTTCCTTAATTTATAGTCCTGAATCTATTCATTTTAATAGAGCCATCAAAATGTTTATACATATGTAACTTCCTTTTTCCTCAGCTATGTCCCTTGTTTTCATTCACTCTCTCATATTCCCCCTACTTCTTTCACTTGTTTGTCTCCTCCCTTTCTTCATTCAGTCGTCTTCTTGACTCTCAGATATTTACCATAATTTGCACATAGAGGAAATAGAGAGAAAATGGAGGATTTATAACCAAGTAGATGTTTTAAGAAAGGATTTATAATGGAAAATTTTACAGACATTTCATGACAGACGGGGACGTATTCAGGACCTGCAGGCCTGTGTAATGCTGAGATACAAGATGCAGCTCTGACAGAATGATGCCCTCCCTGTCTTCCCAAAGAACACCCAGGATGGATGCGGCTAACAGCAGTGCCCATTTTAAGTCCAGGAGCACCATGCCAGCAAGCTATGCCATCCATGTTACAGAAAACATCTGTCACTATTTTCATCTCCATAGATAATGCTCTTGAGAAGCAACAGACTGCACAAGCACAGCGAGAAACAGAAATCTGAGCCAGAGTACTAGATTCTAGTGCTTTTACCAAATACCACATTCAAAGGCAGCTATTAAATGTCTCTTTCTCCTCTATCTGCCAAACATTTACAAAATTTTATTGGTAAAACTATCTGGGGCTCAAAGAGCACTTTAGCTACCAACATGTTATTAATCCAGAATTGTAGCACTGCAGAGTGCAGCCCTTCCTACATTCAATGAAAAAAAAAAAGGACAAGGACATTACTCTCAAACACAACAACACAGTTTCTGTTGAAGCTAATGCACAGTGGTAACTGCTGCACTTCATAATTACTAACTGTGGTCACCAGGGACTTCAGACAAGCCTCTACATTTGTGTGACACCCTAACAAGTGCAATACTTACTGGTACTCCTGGTCAGGACTACAGGGCTTTGGGGCAGATCATGTACCTACCCTGTACTTTGACACCTATTTGCAAAACAGAGCAGGTTACTGTGGGGGCAGCTGAGAATAAAATACATTAAAAGCTTTGAGAAACACTATTCAATACTATCTGAACCTCTCAGTGCTATTGTACCTCTGATTTTCAATTCCTGAATCCTACAGCTCGTCTTTCTGAAGCTGAATGTCATCTTTACCTCTTTGTGTTTAAAACATACTCAGAGGGCACCATCCCACCTCTTTGCCTTCCTATCTGTTGAAGCAACTATTTCACAACCATGATATCTACATAGAAGGGGCAGTGTGCTGCCTTTTTTTAAATGGCATTACTAATACAGCTCCACATTTTAGCAGGAAACACAAACACTGCACTACACAAATATTAGAATACACATCATTTAACAGAGAAGATCCCAAATTTTTACAGTAGGAATGAGATTTTTACTAAGAAACCATCTAGGTAATTGAACTTCTTATTTTTGATATATCCTTATATCACCACTTTCATTAAAATGCAATGTTTTAAAACTAAAAAGGGCTCAGCTTCTCCTCTTCCTCGAAAGATGTATGTGAAGATCCCACTGGGAAGGGAACAGCAGTGCCTAAAGTCATGTGATGGCAGACCTAGTTCTGATCTTGGTTTGGCTGAGATGAATTACCAGGTTCAATGGTTTACACCTCATATATTAACACAAAAGGAAGAAATAAATCTTACTGAAAATACACCCCTGAAATTGCTGGAGATTCATGAGGCTGTAATCTTGCTCTAAGTCACAGGCAATCTGTCTTTAGATACATACAGTTGAGAGATTTTCTCAAAAAAATCACAACATATAATTAAATCCTTTTACACATATGACAAGGACAGCCAGTTGATCTCATCACTGCCCTAATGCCTCAAAACGTGACTTCATTTGGCAAATTCAAGGTTGAGCACCTCCAACTTGTTACAAGCAGCATGGTTCATCTAAGAAATCTATCATATGAAGGAGATGGAGCTGTTGGAGGAAGTCCAGAGGAGAGATATAAAGATGATCAGATAACTGTAACACCTTACCTATGAAGACAGACTGAAAGAGTTGGGGTTGTTTAGCCTGAACAAGAGAAGATGCTGGGGAGACCTTACAGCAGCCTTCCAGCACCCAAATTGGGCTGGGGAGGGACTTGTTAAAAGGGCATGTAGTGATAGGATGAGTGGTAATGGTTTTAAATTGAAAGAGAATAGATTTAGAATAAATACCAGGAAGAAATTATTCACTACAAGGGTGGTGAGACACTGAACCAGGCTGCCCAGAGAAGCTGTGGATGCCCCTTCCCTGGAAGTGTTCAAGGTCACACTGGATGGGGCTTGGAGCAACCCGGTTTAATGGAAGGTGTCCCTGCCCATGCTGAGCCATGGAACTGGGGGATCTTTAAGGTCCCTTTCAACCCCAACCATTCTATGATTCTGTGAAAACACCTCTTGAAATTATCTTATATCCACTGGTAAAGGCCAAAGTTTTTCCTTACAAAACACATACATGACAGCCAAAAGGACAATTTCCATAAATCAGTAAGCAGCAATGATTTGCTGCAATAGTAGATCAACACGGACATCTGAGAGAAGGGTATCTTCTCATCTAGGTTACAATGCTCTTTAAAATAGAGCCGGAACAGCATTCAGTTCCCTTTAGTTGCAGTGAATAGTTTGAAGGTTGAAATTACATTCTCTGTTGATCACTGGAAGACAGGCAGAGGGACAGACTATTGAAAATTTCAGTGTCCTTTTGGCTGCCTTCCAGTCCCATCTCCAAGTGGCTGCTATTCTATTTAATGTAACTGGAGGCTACCCTTAGGATGAATATCTTTCTTCCTGACAGTTTTTGTTCTTTTTCAAGGCAGGGAAACAGTTGTACCAACAACAAGGACTGCCTCTCCCCAAGGCTCCTACAAAGGGCTTGGAAATGGAACAAAATGCTGCTGCCTGACAGTCTTGCAAACCAGTTTCTCTGCAGTTTCAATAAAAAAGCAGAGGATGCAACAGTTGAGTTTAGAAATTATTTTCAATTGAAAATATTTTCAAACAGCAATGTGTTTTGAGGAAAATCTGTTCCATAGCTGTAACACATGGTGACCAGTCAGAAAAGAATACTGTATTGCTAGAAGTTTCTAACCTGTAGGTGATAAGAATGAGAGCATTTTTAATACAGGCCACAGAGTAAACTGGCTGGATGGATGCATGTAAGAACTTGATACCCAAGGATTCCAGGACAAAATGCAACCTGTTTGAAGTCTTCAAAACCCACACACACGAAAGATTAAATAAATTCTCCAAGAAGACATCCTCTGTTAATTGCTAACATAATTAATACAGATATCCAAAATAAGGCAGTGCACAGGTATAAAAGCACGGCTTAAAAAAGCAAACTCACAACAACATAAATCTCTGTCTAACCTACAGTACCCTTGAGACATACACTACACAGAAAAAGCCAAGTTCTGCTATGTGATCATTTTTCATGGCCACCAGCTTTAAAATTAGCCAAGCCCCTAACTGACCAATTTCTGTTAGCCGAGTTACAAGCTCTCCTGGCCATCAGGCTTAGCCAGTTACCAAAGCTCCTTGCAGACTTTCTCTCTGCTCTGCACTGCAGATGTTTGTATAGCACAGAAGCTCTGATTCACACAATAAATTGGCACCTTCTGCTTGTTATATCTGCAAGAAGCAAACCACTAAGGACTTAAGCAGACATTTATGCCCCCCAAAATAGCCAGGACTGATTCATATTTACCCCGACTCACAAACACATTACTTGCAGCAAAAACATGAGTTAAGAGGAATCCTTTTCAGGGCCACAAGCAAAGAACTATTCCTTTACAGCATTCCTGTGCTGGGAAGCTGTTAATATCTTCACCAGTTCCCTTAGGAAATGTCAACAGTAACACCACAAAAAACAAACAAATTTGCCTAAATATTACTAAGAGCCTGAAATAGTTTCTAAAATGTCAACGAGAAAACCGCACTCAAAACCCAGTATGATTTCTTGTTGTTGTAAATATAAATAGTTCTTAAGTTAGTCCGGAGAGCAAAGGATGGGAAGTCGGCATGGATATCAGGGCAAAGCAGAGATTCCCTCTTCACAATATGCAAGGAAAATATTACGCAAATAAGTCTTTTGAGAAACAGAAGATACTATCTCTCTTTGGGATAAGAGAAGTAAAGACCTTACTTTAAGAAAAAGAGGAAAGTAATGGGGGTGGCTAATATTTGCCGGCTACTGGGTTATTGTTTTCTGTTACAGGGTGAGGGACTAAATATTTTGCACTTAACATACTGCTTATTTCTTTTACATACTGCATAACACAGTCACAAGACTCTGGTATCAACAACTGCAGTAAGGAACCCCACCTTCCAAACATGCATCATAAGAAAACTTCTACTTTATAATATGCTGATCTTGTTTAAATATTTTAGGGGTTTTATTATAAAATATATATGGTATCACTATTATTTATCATCATCACCACTGTGTGCTAATCATAAGGGCTGCACTAACTGCCCTCTTTTTTGTTGCAAGTAAGCCCATATAAAAGCAGCTGGAAGCTTGTTATCTCTGTCCTCTGCACTTAAGCATCATCACTGATTTCAGAAAATGGTTGCAGACCCCATGCTTTCCATTAGGAGAGGAGGGAAAGGCTGAAATTTGCAAGAGGTACCAAGCACAACTAATGTACAGTACCAGAAGATGTGGGATTTACAATTTTCATAGAATTTTACTATGAAGGAAGTGGTGTATTGCATGGAAATAGAAACCAAGCCACACACGGCTTGTTGTCCTTTCTTTGAGGTTTGCTGCCTACCTTAGCAAAATCTGAACGAGGCAATAACCTGCAATACTCTAGATAATCCCATACAGTTCTGGCCCCTCCAGCTAGTGGAAGCCAAGCTTTTCTTCATCTCCCCCTTCCAAATGTCTCTTTGCTATACACAGCTCTACACAGACAGGTCTAATGGCCAAATCCTGTTTATCTCTCTTTAAGATAAAATATCTCTACCATTTGTCAGCCTTCCTGGAAAGCACCACAGGGTCTCTTGCACAGGTTAGGTGGTAAACCACTTTTTTCCTTGGTTCTTCCACTTGAGAGTCTGGGCAACAGAACATTTGACTCTTAACATCAATTAGACCATGAGTCTACAGCACTTAGCTCCTTCAGGTTCAATAGCCTGCTTGCTATTGCCTTTATAGACAAGGGCAGGCCTTAACAAAGTATAAATGTGCAGCTTAAAATATTTTGGGCATTTGCCAACTAAAAATAAAATAAATTCACTATATTTGGTTATTATAAATTAATAACCAAATATAGTTATGTCATTACAAGTGTCTATGCCTAACACATCTCCAATGATTTACAGATTTATTTATTTATTTTTCCAAACAAGCACAAGGATATTTTTCACTGCTAGAACACTTGAGCAGGAAGCTGAAAGTCATGCTAGATGCTTATTCATCAATTACTAATTAGGATCTTGCAGGTCAGGTTCTGCCCCAGTGTCAGCTGTCAAGTTACCTTTCTTCTGCCATGCTAAATACACCCCCCCATCCACACCCTGTATTTATGGTAATATATTTAACTACTTTTATCCCTGGGAGTTGGAAGGTTACAGGACAGGATGAGGACAGGTCAGGAACAGGACTGAGATCTACTCTTCATTTGAATTTTTTCTAATGACAGTGGACAAGAAATCCACTCACTATAATCACAGTGGTTAACACTTCAAACAGGAACTCATGTCTCCTGTGAACAGCCAATACAGTCATTAAAATAGAGGCAGTTCCATCTTTTTGTTTTAAAGAACTCCCTGATTTACACTTTGGAATTTAAAAAATGGAGAAAAAACGTTTTTCCAGGTCAACAGGCAGCAATTGCAGACCAAAGAGCTCTCCAGTTGGTGCTCAAGTTCATGTTGAAATAGTGATTTGGGAGGAAAAAAAAAAAGCTGATACTCAACATCAGTTGCAGGGGATAGAAGGAATTCTTCCTTCCCTGCCACATGCACAGATGCTGCACTTCTTCTGGATCCTGCTGGTAACACACACTCCTGAGGCATTTTCTGTTATGAACACAGACAGTGCAGCCATGCCATGCCAGCCTTCTCTAGCATTGCTGGCTTCTTATAAACACCACAGGGTTCCACACATTTAATCAGCTTTACAGCTTCAAGTGCAGTTTATTAGTTTGGGGATTTTAAGGAATGTATCTAATTCAAAGGAGATTTATGAGCATTCTTACTTATAAGGTATTTTGGGTATGAGTTATTTAATAGGAAAGACCCAAGTGAATAGAGTAAAACAAAGATTATTTTTTCTCAGCTACTCCCCTCAGATCTCCAATTCCCACTAGAACTGATTCACAGGACAAAGCCTCTATTACTATTCAAGCCCATTTTTACCTGTGACCATGACAAGACACGAAGTTCTGCTGCAAAAGCAGCTGGCAGCTGAGAAAGCATGGTCCCAATGCACAGCATTCTAGCTTGCAATCTGTTTCTGCTACTGATGTAAATATATTTTTAATATAAAGAAGTAAGTCTGGTCTCTGAAAATTATAGAAGGCAGTAAGAGAGCTTCACAGGTTCCTGACAACATTTTGAGTCTATGCATCACTTTTTATTACTGTTTATGCAACCAAAAAGGTCTGACAACAGGACAAGTGGTACTGGTAAAGTTGAGCACATTTGCATTTACAGAACTAGAGGCAAAATGTGAGGTTATAAAAATACTGAAAAGGCATAAAATTTTTAAAGCAAGTCCCAATTTAACCAACTTTAGCCTTGTTATTATCCATATAACATACTCCACTTTCTCTTTGGAAGGAGATGCATTGGTCCCACAGGATTCAGCTACTCTTTCAGAATGAGTAAGTATTTCTTTCAGAGCCCACAAGGAGAGCCCTGAAACATAAGAAGGAAAACAAGCCTCCTATTCAAAGAAAGAACCAAAAAAAAAAAAAAAAAAGAAGAATCACAAAAGATGCTCTCACTACGTGGCTTTGCAGGACAGAAACTCGTAATGGCCAAGGACGGGATATCAAGTGATAGAGGAGGGATAGAAAAGGTGGGAGACAAACCTTTGATATCAGGTGATGTTTTGATCCTTTTATCTCCAGTGCTGGAGATGCTGGACCCAGCATTTAAATAGATTGACTGCTACTGTATACTGACACCAGTGTGAATCACTACAGCACCATAACTTTTACCACGATATCTAATAACAAAAATTTCAAATTCAGTATTAAAACTGCACTAACCTCAGACCCCTGCATTTTCATTGGGTTTTGACAGGTTTGTGCAGATGTAAGCTTAGGCAACGAGTACATACTCCTTTCTCTGCACAGCTGAGCTGGGTGAAAAAGTTACAGCCCCAAGACCTGCCAGTTTAGTTGACCATTCTGCACATCATTTCAGCTGTAAACGGGGAAGTCTCTTTCCAGAAAGTGTTTAGGGAGTAACACCCAGAAGCTGGAAAAGAATCAGAAAAAACTGGGTACTCACTTCCATACGTCGAGTCTGGCCATTCTTCTAAATTTGAAAACCCCATTGTTGCTACCTATTATTTCTAATTTTTGCCCCAAACAAAGCAGGATTTGCAAGCTTTGTATCCCTTTCTAATTGTAAAGAGGTTTATGATCCCCCATGTAGCATCCAAAAAATCATGAACTTCATCAACTGACATTACAGGCAGGTATAATAGCTGCAAACTCACAACAGAAAAAAGCATAAATAAGAGAAAAATCATAGTCTTTGATTGAGTTCTATTTGAGGAAAGAGGTTTCTGCTCCCAAATGTTTCCTGTTACTCTGATTAAATCCATTAATTCACCATAATGTGAACAGCATTTGAAGCTCCATCGATCAGTACAATCATTGCAGATACTTTCACATTAGCTTATATGGGTTTAGCATTATTCTTGATTCTTCAATTCTGGTTTCAGAAGATGAGTCATTACTAAGAATTATATAACAGACATCCACATTTAAATTATTTTTACGTATTTTTCATCTCATCGCACTTTCTAGAATACTGCCATGTATTCTGAAAACTAAACTTAGACTGCACTGATTTTTGTTATATACATAAATAATGCAAATGAAATCAGATTTTCTCCAATTTGCTAATAATAGGCATTTATTATTAAAATTCTAGTTTGGGCACCATCATAAAAACATTTGAGGGAGTATCATCAGGGCATACCCAACAAAAGTGAGCTCCTGAGTACTCTCAGAGCTATGACTTGCAATGGAAACAGTGCATCTCAAGTCCCAGAGACTCCTTTTCAGTAGCTGAGGAGCCCATTTGCTGGAGCACATCAACACCCTGCAAAAGAACAGCCTCAAGACCAATGAATCTGGTTGTGTGATGTACAGGCAGTTAGTTAAGTCTGCATCAAAGCAGCTGGGGAGTACATACATCTTTATGAATACATAATTTTTATGGAGGTTTACAGTTCACTTACCAGAACTTACATCAATCATATAGCAACTGCTATATGGAATTCAGTCATGGATCAGCAAACAGGGCTGAATCCACCCCTAGCATACTAAATACTGCAACATTCTGACCAGCAAGTTGCCAGATCAGCACATTTTGCAGCAACAGCCTGAGAGTTCCTACTACTGAAGTTCCAGACCAAAAAATTGTCACTGCTAAAGGAGACACCAGTGCTGCCCAGGAGTAGGCTTGGTCTGATTCTCCATTAAGGTTACTGTACGTCTGGTACACACTTAGTTCTACAAGAAAAACCTTCCTTGTGTAATCCATGAGTTTTGAAGCCAATAGGTAATGTTATCTTTATGATTTAGACTTGATTTAAATTCAAACCTTAAAATTAAGACCTATTTAGTTAATTTTCCCAGTCATTCAAGATTTATTTCATCTGCTTTGCACCATCACTTTGCCTTGAAGTACTGAACATAAATAAGGTTTTGGATCTGCTGGCTGAAGACCCAAACAACTTTGTGCTGATAGGAGAATGGGTGTAGGCTGAAACCCCAGCTTGTACTGGAGCTGCTACTCTATGAGCAGCCTTGGCTGGCCATACAGCTGCCATCTGTATTTCCACTTACTGGACTCTCCCCATCTTGCTACGTGGAGGGGACAAGAAGACTTGATATTGTTTCTGTTGACTCCAACAGTTATGATTTAAAAAAAAAAACAAAAACAGAACAGCCCCCCTCCCCCCAAATCACCACCACACTAGCTAGAACTCCAACTTGAACAGAACTATTGAGTCCATATAAACAAGTTTTGTGACCTTTTCTACCAAGTCCCCATTTCCACAGCATTTAAATAACTAACTCTATATATGAAACTTACACCTCTGCCCATCAAAGAATCCCTCCCAGTAAGACAGCCAGGCCTGCTCTTTCTCCAAGTCTGGAACACTGAAATGCATAAGAGCATACCTTCTATCTCCCATCATAACAAAAAGCATAAAATGTCCAATATGTTATAAAAACATTGGTTACATAGGCTAGTCTTTAAATACAATTAGGAGCCAGAAAAAATAACTTGTTTCTCTAGTAATGAGTACAAGCAGGAAAATGCAAATGTTTAGGACACATTAACTGCATATCCAAGGCACAGCATAAATACTCTAAATTTATAAAAATGTTGTTGCATAAAATTGTTCAAAATTGTGGCACATAATTGTAGAATCACAGAACAACACAGGTTTGAGAGGATCTTTGGCACATGCCTACTCTAATGCCTTGCTCAAAGCAAGGCCAATTTTGAAGACAGAATTAATTCTGAAGTCACGACAAGGCAGGGCCTTGTCCAGTCCACTCCTGTGCATCTCCAACGAAGGACAGGGTCAGCAGGTCAAGACTAGTCATTATTCCCCTCTATTTAGCAATAGTAAGAATGCATCAGGTTCAGCACTTTGGGATGCCCAGTGCAAGAAACTGGATTCAGAAGAACCATTCCTCCAAACAGTAACAATTGTTTGTCTTCCATAGCAGTACCTAATTAAATCATTATAAATTTCTGATCAATCTAGCAGAGATTTTAGCCTTTTTTGTCATGCCATTTGCAAAATACTATTCCTTAAGGTTCCAGGGAATAATTATGTTTTGGACACAGAGGTATACTTGTAATTTCTGTCAGTTTCTGGTTGGTTGTCACATGACAAAATTTGATTTTCCTATTAAATTTACATTTCAAACAGAGACATTGAATTTTAAAGCAGAGGCTCCCAAACACATGTACCTCTTTCTTTCCAAACTGACTTTTACTCCTAAATCCTGACCAAATTCATATGGAATGGTTAGAGCTTCTTGAATAATTATAAAAGAAATGCAGCAAGGGAAGATACAGTTTGTTTCAGTGTAACACTTTTCTTTCAAATGTCACAGAGAACACTCGACATGAATAACCTGCACCTGCCTCAAAGGGATTTTTATAGACAGCATAGGAAACAAATCTGCCTTAGCAATGCCCTTGTGCAACCTACCACATTTTTATTCATTTCTGTACACCTTGAAACTTCTGCTGCATGGCTTGTGTAATTTATGAACAACAGTCCCTGATTCTTTTCTACTGACACTCAGGTACTCACCAAATAAAACAAATTAGCATCAGCACTTATAGTCACAGCAGAATCAGCACAGTCACCATTTTAGCCTGGGGTATTTTTTAACCCTCAGTGTCAGACACAGAGTGCAGCCCGGCACCTCCAGCACCCCCAGCAGCAGCACCAAGGGCAGCACCCACGGGTCAGGATGGCCGAGCGGTCTAAGGCGCTGCGTTCAGGTCGCAGTCTCCCCTGGAGGCGTGGGTTCGAATCCCACTTCTGACACTTCCTTTTGGGACTCCGCTCACCCCTCGCCACGGCTCGCATCCCCTTCACTCCCTTTAGCAACCCAGATCTCTCTGCAGGATTTACACGCACTGCTCACACCAACCTGGGACCTCATGTTGACCCTCCCCAGCAAGGCATCTGCCCATATTCCAGCAGCCATCCCCAAACTCAACACCCCCAAATGCTCCATTCTGCACTCGGCAGGGGAACACCAGCCACAGGCATCAATGGGGAGAGGTGTGCCTGGAGAGCAGCCCTGCAGAAAGGTACCTGGGGCTACAGCAGCCTCAATAGGAGCCACCAGAGTGCCCAGGTAGCCACCAGGGCAAACTGCATCCTGGGGACATCAAGCACAGCATCACCAGACTGTCAAAAGAAGTGATGGTTTCTCTCTATTCTGTGTTGTGCAACCTCACTTTGAGCACTGTGTGCACTTCTGGAGCTCACCATCCTCATATGTCTCCATCATCTTGGCCTGCACAGAACAAAAAATCTTCCAAATCCTTTAATAATATGTTATGTAGGTTACAGTCACTATTAAGAACATGCAACAAATGGTGGCAAAGCACACGTTAACTGATAGCAAGCATTTCTTTGAACAGTCTCTTCCTACAAATTGGCTTTCAGAAACTTTCACATGATGGACTGGACAGAATCTAGAGAGGCATTTGAGGGAAATAAGAACAGCTATTTTAAAAACAATCTGATTATCAGTATGTACATTAGCTATTTCATAATCACATGCCAATACATGCAGACTTTTATATAGAAGTTTAGTGAAGCTAGGTTGAAATTCATCACATGAATACATGCAGCTCTCTTCTCATTTTAAAACCAAACTAATCATATTAGCTTGACATAGTCCAGTCTTAAATAACTTCCATTATTTAAAGGAAGCACATGATCGACCTTTTGAGATTAAAATTACATATATCTTAGCCATTGCTAATCACAAGGACTGAGACCAAACAACATTTGCGTATGAGGCAAACATTTCCTGTGAGAAAATGTCACAAGGGAAGGTGTACAGAGCCACAGGCTTCTCAGAAATCTTTTATCTCTCTGAAGTGGTGAACGAGGGTGTGATTCTGATAAGATACATAGAATGACAAATTTGTTCTTTTTTTTTTTTAAGAAAGGGTCTATACACTGTTATAAGCAAACATATTTCAGAATGCCAGTGTAAGCAGGAGTTAAAAGCCAGAGAAAAATCTCATGTTTTACCAAAGGAAAGGTTTTATTTCAGCAAGTCTCTATTAAATACAGTATCTCAATTAATTAATAAGGAACAATATTACCCCTATTCCTGTGTGGCAGTTGCAGCCAGAGCTGCACCTGTGAGCAGAGCCCTTAATGACCAGAAGGGAAAAGAACAGAGGCAGGCTCCACACCCGATGTTAACCCTGAAGGGGTTCCAGGGAAATTGATAATTTTATGGGCAAGCCAGGTTTCTACCATTACCACAACTGCACCATCATGCATAAGAGGAAATTACTACATAGTATTTTCCTTCGTATAAAATTGCCTCCAGCAAACAAATGGTTATCACCAAATTTCTCTCATCCTAATTTAAGAACGTTGCCCATGGACTAGAGGAGAATACAGCAAGGCAGAGATCATCTCATTATATGCTCATCACAAAGCATAATAGATAACTAGATCTGATACATGCTTATCACTCAGCATGAGTGACTGAACAGACGAAATGGATGGAAATTGCTTCCAGTATTTCTTTCCTGACACCTGCACATCACTTTGAAAAAGAATTAGATGAAGTCCAGCCAAGTACACACTAAGTAGGTAGGTACTGAGGGAGTTTTGAGATATCTCATTACTTCTACTGCTAATTAATGAGTAGGACAGTATATTTCCAATACTTTGTGGTCTTCAAAGAGTTTTTTTAAAACAGAAGTTAAAGGACTAATCATGATACCATGGCTCATCTGTTCTCTTTGTCATTGAAAGAAGCCTGCACTAGCAGTTCAAAGAATGTCTGAATTTGCATTTAACTTACCGAGAAACAATCCATTACCAGCAGCTAATGATCTTTTTGCCCTGATGAATCTACCTTGAAAGGAATCTACCTTGAAAGGAATCTACCTGAGGCTCTGTGCTGTTCACAGTTATTAAAACATAAAAGCTGGATTAACTCTGCTGAGGATATCAATGGTTAACTCTGATGTCAATTAAATGTCAGCTTTATGAACTGGAATCAATTCAGACAATCATTCTATAGAAGATGATACATGCAGAAGCTCTTCTCTCAGTGCATGCATCCTGGATCATTACTGGCACAAGCCACACTGTGGAGTGGCAGACCTAAAGGGCAGCTTCAGGAGAAGGAGGAATGAGGGCCCAGAGAGTGAAAACAACACATAGATGTTTCTGATAGCATAGAGATGCTTGTGAAAGGAAGCTGGGGGAAAGAAGCTGCAAAGCTTGCACATGGTTCTCCGGTGAACAGACAACCATCACAGTATGGGACAGCTTGTTACTCTGTCTGTTGCTTGTACTTTTTGTAACAGATGTAAATGATAATGGGAAAAATCCCTAAGGTAGCCTGTTCTAAAGCCAAAGTCTTTCTCCACTTGCAAAAGTCACATTCCCCTCTGAATCTGGGAATGCTGTCTTTTTACTGGGGACGAATACACTGGCTGTTTGCTGCTAGTAATATTCACCCCTCCCTCAGAGTGGCAATTTCAACCTTGTGTTTAACCAGAATTCATTTATTTTCCAGTGCCTTCAGTGCTAGTGCCAGGCTCTGACAGCTTCTGCTCTCCCCAGCACAGCTCCCCATTTACTGGGTGATCCCCACCATTGCTGCACAGCTACACAGACTCCTCATCAAAGCACCCTGGTACCTTAATGTCTCCTTAAAAAGGAGGACCCACAAGCCTTACACAACACAACACAACCTGTAAGAAAACAAAACTATATGCTTTCCCACCTTTCTTTCTCATTCACTAAAGTAAGGAGCAGAGCTAGATTGCAGCTTTGTGGCAATCAGCAATGGGCAAAGCAGATCCCTAAGCAACAGCAGTGTCAAGATCCTTGTGCATGGTTTATATAGTAACAATAACAAAAAATACCTCTGCATTGTCACGTTGAAATTTTGTTTACATCCCTTTTATATGAGAAACACCTAAGTTTCAGAAGAGAATATTATAAACACCAACTGGAATACAATAAGTAAACTGTAATTGTCTATAAACCTGCCTCTTGATCTGACTGGTGTCCATTAAAGTAAAATAAAAATTACAATTACAATCTCTACGTAAGGGAAGTTACATAAGTAGGTGAGTAAGCCTAAAAAAACCCATTGATCTCACAAAGTTATATTCACCCGTCAAAGCAAGTAAACTACCAGATGAAAGGAAGGCTAGCTATGAGTATGATTAAAGACTCACTTTTCCCCCAAAGAGCATAGAAATAGACATGCTGAAGTCTGCATATTTAAAATATACAATAATAAAGATGAGCTATTGTGTCATCAGCAATTATTTTAAAAGCGCAACATGTTTATTTATAAAGAAACTGACATTTAGAAAGAAAGACAAAGACTCACAGTTGAAGCAGCAGCAGTCTTTGGGGTTTGGAGGTTTTGCTTTGTTTTTCTAATTTAATTTACTTTGTTTCATCTCCATTCCTGACTTCAGAAGTATCACATGTCAAGTCTTTCCTTCTTTGGCCTCTCCTGTTGTGGCCTTTAGATTTTGTGGCAAACCTTTCACACACCTTAACAAGATGTCACCTGTTAATGTGATAATCCTGTTTATTAAACAAGTGAAACTAAGTAGTTGTTATAACACAAATTGAAGCCTCCCAGCTGCCCAGTGGTCAAATGTCACAAATGTCGATTTGATTTGCTCTTTGGATAATGTCAGGGCCCCAACAAAAGGATTAAACAAAGTTAAAATTGAGAGGAAGCTTTGTTGAGTTTTGTCAGAGAAAGAGGTGAGTACAGGGTACCAGTCTGCCTTGCACTGAGCTGCACCAGCAACCCAGATGGATTGGGCTGGGGACACTGGCATTGGCCACTTTTCTAGTATCTCTGCCCTGAGAAGAAACAAGGCTCAGTATCAGGACCCCTCCTTGGCTTCTCTGAATGGATCAGAGGTTTATCTGCATTGCTTTACCCTCCTCCCCTAAATAATCTCTCCTCCATAATTAGACCTAGCCCTTATCTGCAGTCTAGCCCAGTATCCTCTTAACACACACAGAAAAATTCATGCTGGATAAGGACAATGGTCATCTGAGCTCAGCATCCTCTGGGATGGTGGCCAAAACCAGCCTTAAGGGACAAATCAATAGGGACAGTGGCAAACAGTAGGACAAAACTCTTCTACTTCTGGGAATTTGAGGTTCAGAGGCTTCATAATGTGGAAACCATTTCTTTGTGTTTCATAGCCTATAACTGACTACAAAGTCACCAAGGCTGTCTGGGGACCTTGGGGGATCCTCCAGTCCATCCTTGTGCTCAGAGCCTGATCAGGGCCATAACCACTTGGGTTTTGATTATCTCCCAGGAAGGAGACCATGCAACCTTGTGGCAATCAGTTCCAGTGTTTGACCACCTTCACATGAAAAAAAGCTTTTTCTTATGTTTTCTGAACCTTTTAGCATTCACATGATGCTGCAACAAATTCCAGAGCCTGCCTGTGCACTGCCTGAGGCTGTGTGCAAGTCTGCTGTATGGGGTAGGGATTACAATAAGGGCAATGTTTCTCATGTCTCCCTCCACTCTGCATGGAACCACTGCTCTAACTGCATGTGAAGTAATGATCTCAGCAAGGGTTTGAGACCATAGTAGTCTTTACTTTAATTGAAATATTTGGGGATATTTCATTTTTCTGGGTTCTGAACTTTCCCCATGTTGTCCTTAGGGATTCCTTTCTTTGTCTCTCAGGAGCAGTGGAGGCATCTAGCATTGCTCAATAATACCCAGAGGTAATTTTGTTTACAACTAGTTTTTGATAATAAATGCCAAACTGTTTCTCATCTTTCACATTAGAAAAACTCAGGCAAAATGCAATGATTTGCTAAAAGGTAAATAACCTTTTGATGGCATCTTCCATTCCTGGAACTATCCTCATAAATAGCATTTTTGCTCTTATGATGCATCTGTTGCACTCATTTCTCCCCTTCCCATGAGACTCCCCATCTGATGTTTACCTCTGAAATGGGATCTCATAATTCATGAGAATAAAGAAAGAAGCTTTATCTATTCCAGTCTTCAGATTCACTTTTTCATAAATATCAGCAGGAACAGAGAAAAACATTAGGAAATCAGACCTAAAATTCTGTGCTTAGAAAACAGCCTTGTCCATGTTAAGAAACAAACAAAAAGACCTGAGGCTTTGGGGTGAGGGAATGTTTCATCTGACAGTACAGTTCACAGGAGAATAAGTATTTAAAATAAGATTCCTAGGAAAAGCTGACCTATCACTCATTATACAGAGGAACAAAAGAGTTGGCCATTTCAAAAGTTGTGCTGGTGTTGTGCTTTCACTCTGGTTGCTTATTGCAAAGAGTATCTTAGAGCTGTGTTAGAGATGGAAGATCAAATTGGGACAAAAGCTAACACTGTGTGGCCATCCCAATAGCCTTATGGAGTTTTTTACATTTTTGGATAGGTTCTTAAGAAAGCTCCATTTCTCCTGGAAGAAAAACTAAGCGAGTAATAAAGCAGATTTTCTATCTTGGTTGAAAGATGGATAAAAGGGTGGAAGTCACACCCTACTGAGGCCATAAAAAGATTACAGAGATTAAGGAGAACACAGCATGACGTAAGAAGCCCCGTACAAACCTGGGTTGGACCTCTTGGCTTTGCTGTAATGCAGCTAGAACAATGACTCATACATCAAGCATATTCCAGAATAAATCATTCACTGTAACTAGTGGTAAACGAAATATTCCTGCTCTTGAGAACTGCTCTTTTCACAGAGCAATCCTTCTAGACAGCCTGAAGAAAACTGAGTCAATTTTCTTCCCATAACCATGAGAACCAGGGAGTAGAGCTAAAATTCCCATGCAATAAGTTCAATTTCAACATCTATAATTTTAAAATGGCTACCTAGTTATACAAGATTTGCTATCATAATTATATGTGTATTAACAAAGAATTATTGGATGTTTATAAGATTAAAAACTGTTTCAGAAATGACAAATCAAAATACTGGCTGTAGACAAACCAGCTTCCAGTGTTCTGATAATTACAATTAGGGAGCTTAATGAAATCCAGTGTATCAGACTGTTTTTAGAATCCCAACATCTCTAACTTGTATTACCATGACGTCTTCCAGCAAGTATGGAGAGAATGGATTAGATCTACAGATTAATTTATAGTCTCCCATTCAGACTGATTTTCTTGTACTTTCTGGCAATATTTAAGACAATATTTTTCAATTAATTGAAAGTCATTTAGTGCACGCACCAAATTACTCTTCAATGAGTCTGGAGCAGATAAGCTTTCTTCCTCCAAGTGCCTCTGATTTCTTCTCAATACACAAAGTACTTAATCAAAACTTTCCATCGAAGTGGCATTAGCTAGACACACAAGGCATACCAAGTTCCTCTTAGGCTTCCTGCCAGAAAGCCAGCAGTGCTAATGCTCTCCTTCATTTAAAGTGTCAGCAAAACAGGCAATTTATGACCACATAAATACGGAGCCAACAACCTATGACCACTTTCTGTGGCAATACAGCACAGACTCAGCCATGTAGTCAGTCCCTTTTCCTCAGAGTGGTTCATGTTGCTGAATACAGAATCAGAATACACTTTACAAAGTGTCTTCTGCAACACTTTAACAAAATAAATCACCAGTATGAGTGTTTAAAAAGATGTCAGGGAGCAGCGTGAACAAATCCTATTAGCAGCCAACAGGATCTCTGCAGATATCTCCTATTCACCACATTGAAAATTTAACCCCAGGGCTTTATGCATACAGGTAGGATGAAGACATAGCACACTGTGAAACAAGGTTTGGTTTATACCAGGTTATTGGCATTTTTGTTAGGAAATAGAGATACAGGGAGAAAAGGCTTTTGCTCTGATGCAGTGCCATGATTGTAGGCAGGGTTTTAAAAAAAGCATCCAAAGAAAGAGAGAAAACAGGTAATTGCCAGAAGCATTTGAAAAAGTCTGCAGGACATGACAACAGCTCTCATTATGTGGTAGCCATTCTGCTTAAGAAGGTTTCAGAGATGTATTTGGAAAGCAATCCCCACAAGAAAATGTGTTTCTGACCAGTAGTGAAGTATTCTTACATGTGAAGGAGGCAGCAGAGTTGAGATGTCATCACTTAGCTCTGTGAGGTGCTGACTGTGCCTTTCACATTGAATTTGAAATTAAACTAGAGCTTGTTAAAATTGAGACTAGGTTTCATGTGTGGCAGCACTGATAGTTCTCTAATCTACAGACTTCATATCCTAAAAATGAGAGAAATGTCACAAAGTTACTTTTACAGATGGAACCTAGCACATGCAGCTCTGCCAAGACTGGAAACATATCAACATCTGGAGATACCTGCAGGGCACAGAAGCCCAAGATCAGCACAAAATCCAAGTGTGAGGAAAAGTTCATCATTATCTGTGAAAAATCTTCATGCCTTCCTGTGCAAGAAGGCTCTAACAAAAAGATAGGTGCCATGTTGAATGGTTTGCTCATGCAAATGATTTTGAAAGGCTCTACACAAAGTGGCATAGAGTCTTACTGTAAAATAGACCTCTGTAAAAATACAATTGAAAAAATATTAATTAAGATAAAAATAAGAAAGTTAATTGCATAACAGAGCAGAAAAGACTAAGCATGTTATAGCTTCATTCAAGTATTGTCAATTCCAATTAAAAACTAAAAGAAAGGTAAAAGTGAGAATCATGTGAATTTAGATCAAAGCAGGTAATTATTTTTCTACACTTAAAAAAACCCAAATAAAACAACAGACATAACCTCTTAGTGTTCAGTAATGGACAGAGTTCCATGGCCATCCACTGGCCATGCTTTAGTACCTTGCAGAGATATAAGAACAAACACAGGAACAGTCCAGGACTAATGCCAATAAAAAACATGAAATTTAGAAACTATATTTAAACATAGCCTTTCTGCAGCTAAGGAGAAAAAAACAAACTAATCTGGGGTTATATTATCTTGAAAACTCTACAGTCTGTTCATATTAGGAGCTTATAAATGAATGGTATTTCTTTAACTTTCTAATCAAAATCAGATATGAGATTAGGAAGCCAGTAACTGGCAGTGACCAAAAAGCTGATGTCTTTCCAAATTTCTTCATCCTCCTTCTCTACCAGTCACATTATTTGCCCAGCTTAGTGATCATCTAAGATTATAATCATGCTAATATAGGCAGACACTGAAGAAAGATCTGCTATTCCACTTATCACAGGACTTAAATTGCTGCTGACAGTGCTGGCCTAAGAAAATTTACTAACACTTTAGAGGCTGATGGGAATGATTTGGAAAGAAAACTATTTGCCTCCAGAAACAACTGTTGTGTTATGAAACTCCAGGCCCACTGGCCAAAGCTGTCACCACTGCCATTCACACCTCCTGGCCATCCATCACCAGGCACCAAAGCAGCCATCAAAAAGAAGCTCTCAGCTGCATTAGCCACCAGCGACTCAGGCTGGAGTCACACCCGATACATAAAATGCTCTTCACAAAGGTGACCAAAATAAAAATAAACTCTGAATTCACACCAGGGCAATCAGGATGCCTAGAAATCACTCTTTTTTTTTTTTTTTTTTTTTTTTTTTTTTTTCTTTCTTCCCTCCAAAATTGTTTGAATGAAACGTAGTAACACCAGACCTCAACAGCCTAAGCACTGGTAACACAAGCTCTAGCTGCTCTCTTAGGTCTACAGACCTTCTCCAGGAGAAAACCAATGGAGGAGGAAGGAGACATCACACACTGAGAGCCTGAGACAACTCAGACAGACTTTGATGTGGCAGCTGACTTCTAACTAGCCAGAGTGGTATTCTGTGAGCTTCACAGGATGAAGATGGTAACATCCACAACACCAATTCAAACATATGCCATGTGCAAGACTTCTCAAAAAAGGGACAAATGGATGCACCTTCAGAGTTTGAGCCAGATTCCATATACACTTAAGCAAATGTTCTCATACTTCTCACCTCCTGCTTCTCACATTTGCTGCAGTCTGCTAAACTCATTTAGGGACCAAATGGCTGACACAGAGGGTTACATTTGCCTCACAGGACTTCTTTTGAAGCACTCTGATCTAGCAAAGGAAAAGAGAACTGAGCTCCAGGAGAAATACTCTCCAGCTGCATGGACACAGTTTAAATGAGTTATACCACATGAAGTTTCCAAACTGAAGAGTGTGTATAACCACAGGTTCAGAGTACCCCTCAACATTGTGATGCCAGTGGTAAATAAACAGTCAGAGTTTATTGCAAAGCCTGAGGAGGTGCTTATTTGGGGCCTAGCTTTGCAGAGTAACTTCCACATATGAACCTGGTTTGCACCAATAAGTGCCCTTCTCTGAATCCATTTACATACAGGAAGACCATGGTATCAGCAAGTGCTCTTACACAACACAAGTAATACAACACACCAGAAACTCACTAGTGTACACACTTCCCACTGCTATTTCTGTTCTGGTGTCTGTTAACCTGATAGAGAAATAGATGAGAGCAAAATACAAGGCAACACAGAGAAACCACAAAAGTTCAGTATTTAAAAGCAGAGGATCAGCTCTCAAATTGAATTGAAATCAAGTGGAATTCACTACCTTGTTAGGGATGTCAGTTCACATAAACAACACAGCTTCCTATTAACCAGAGGAGAAATACCTTCCTCACTTAGGAATTTTGTCACAGCTCTTCTGACAGGGCAGTCACTTTTACCAGTTTTATTCATCAGTCTATTCAATAGGGATAACCCACTAAAAATAAAATTTGTATGCAAAACTAGGAGAAAAGTACAAATAAAAGCAGAACTGGGATAGTCCATACCTGATACCTTCCAAAGATTTGGTCACAGGAAATAATTTAGGCAGAAAAGAACCTATCTTACATTCATGTTTTGTTGTCCTGGTGTTATTTTCCACACCCAGAAAGCAGGAGGAATACTCTCCAGCAATAGCAGAGTGTCTTCTTTGGCACTCTTGCTGTGACCCATAAAGCAACAGAGACACTATATCTTTTTGAACTACATGGCCTGTATGCCATATACCTGTCAATTAAAGTATACCAGAGATGAAGAAA
This sequence comes from Phaethornis superciliosus, assembly GCA_023637945.1. NCBI lineage: Eukaryota > Metazoa > Chordata > Aves > Apodiformes > Trochilidae > Phaethornis > Phaethornis superciliosus. The sequence goes on from JAJQWJ010000002.1 coordinate 18,714,824, forward strand.
AACCAAGCAATAGAATAGAGCAATATATCTAGCTGATGGATTTTGTGCTTTATATATTCAGAAAATGCAAAATTTTCAGATCAGATTCACAACAGCCACACTATTTTTTTGGAGATAAAAGCATAACAATAAAAGAAAAAATATGAAAACTGACCTCTTAGTGTTAAACATGATGGTGTGGGCTTGTTTCACATTTACGAATGCACTGCTCTGCACAGGATGTTTCTGTTGACCTGGGTAAGAAAGAGACTTTTAGATCAAGCAATTCAGGACCTTGACTTCAATATCCTGAACAGTAAGTAGATTAGTAAACATCTTCTAGTACAACTTCAGAGAATACCTGGCAAATACAAAGGATAGCAAAACAACGTAATGGTTAACAAACTCTAGATAAAAGTTTAAAAACCTAAGACCAAATCCTACAGGTAGGGCTTAAACCTGAGGTTGTCAGCAGTTACTCAACAAAAGAATTTGGTATAATGCTACATGGTGGTGCAGAATCTAAAAGAGGAGAATTCATGTGCCTGAGTGAAATTCAGGTTCCAAATAGCAACTAAACAAGATCTTCCTGAATTGCCAGTCTGAACACAGCTACATAAATATACATCTTAACTTATTTCAGTGTTGCTCAATTTGTTGAATGACTCCCTTAGGAAATTAGTATTTTTCAAGAAATAATGCATTAATATAAGTAAGAAATTTCCTGGGGTGGGCCTACTAAGTGTGGACCTCAGCAAATTCTATTATTTGAACAGGAAGAAATTTCAAACTTTATATAAAATACAAAATTACGAAAAAATATAGAACAATAGTATAATTACATCAGGAGGAACTGCATAGTTCAACCTTCAGCTCAGAGATGTAATCAGATCAGATTTCTCAGGGATACGTCCAGTTGAGTCTTGAGCACCTTCACAACCTTTCCTGATAGCCAATTCCAGTACTTCACCACCATCACAATAAAAACACTTTTCTATGTTATAACTTGTGTCCATTGCCTCTTACCATATCACTGTATACCTTTGAGAAAAATCTAGCTCCACCTCCTCTATATCCTCCAGTCAGGTACTCACTGATAGCACTAAGGTCTCCTCTTGGCCATCTCTTCTTAAATCTGAGTCAATCCAGCCTTGTGTCATATACCATTTGACACAGACCTTTTGACCACCTTGTTTGGTCTCCATAAATAAACACTGCTCTTGCTCTTGAAGAGCCCCAAACTGGACATGGTATTCCAGTTAATCTCACAAATGCCAAATAAAGGCATCTTTCTCTGCACTGATGGCTACACTTTTGCTCATGCAGCTGAAGGATGTAGGTGACTTTCTTTACTGTAAGTGCTGGCTTACATTCAAATTGCCATTTACTAGGCCCCTCAGACCCCTTTCTGCTGTACTCCTTCCCAGGCAGCTAGTCCCCAGCCCATTCTTTTACGCAGGGTTATTTTATCCCATGAACAAGTCATTGCATTTGCTTTTGCTGAACTTGAGGTTTCTGTCAGCCCATTTCTTCAGCCTGCCCAGGATCCCCTGGAAAGCAGCACTGCCCTCCAGCACACCGAGTGCTGCCTGCTATTTGATGTCATCAGCACTCCATCCCATCACTGACATAATTAATGAAGATGCTGAAGAGTGTTGGTCCCAGTATTGAACCCAGAGGGACCTCACCAGTTATTAGCTGGCTGTGATATTTGCTGTTTTGCTGTCATCAAGAACCTCATTCTGTTGCCAGGACTTTTCAAAGATAAGAGTTGGACCTTTCAGCACCCTTGAGCACACCCCATCTTGGATTTGTGTGGCTACATGATCCCTGACACTGTATTAGAACAGATTTCCTTTCCATGCCCTCTTGTTTCAGAATCACAGCCTTGCAGCTCAGAAAGCAGCACAAATATCAACAGTCTGAAGTACATTTTTCCCATGCAATTTTTACCCCTGCCACTCATTAATATCAGTCTCTTTACATGAAAAGCATAATAAATACATGCTTCATGTTAACCTGTCTTGATTGGGAATTTCTAAAGCCTTTAAGTAAGACAAGTGTCCACTCTAATTGAAAATCCATGGATTTGAGGCATGCACATTCTATGCATGTCTTGTGAAACCACACTCCAGTTCCCTATTTATGATTGTCAGGCTAACTGGAAGCCTAAACTATGCCTACAGTGCCAGATATGCAGCTCAGAGAGAACTTTAACTGAAGGGCTTTGACACTTTCTGGCTCTTCCTGGATGTAAATAATAACATTGGCAACTAAATAAGGTATTGCAGCTTCCCAGAAAACAGGACACAATATTCAAGGAAAAACAACAGGTATAAAATTACTGAGTAGCTGAAGCATCCTGCCTTGAAGGTGACTGGTGCAAAAGTCAGAAGAGTGAAGTGTTGGGTATGTTGGTACCTACATCAGCACTTTGCTGACAGCACCACCTTCCTCCTCCTTGAGGTACAATTATATAATTTTTTTGAATAAAAAACCAAATATTGGCACCAAAATTATTAAACAAAGCTTTATTTTGGACATTTTTCCCCTTGCACATAAGGTTTTTGCTCTGAAGTATTTCCCATACCATTTGACTGGCTTAGCATGGGTAACTGAGTGTCAGCTACTGCCTTTCAGCTGAATCTCACCCCTCTCTAGTGGAAAGTATTCCCAGGGCAAAGTGGCAGAACAGAACCATTGCTCTTCTCTCCCCATCAACCTGCTAAGAAAGGCTGCTGAAAGTACAAAGACCTCCTTTGCACCAGAGCAGATGAGAAATATCTTTTATCTGCTTGGATATGTATTCTGAAAGCTATGACTTCCAAAATGAGACATTTATTAGTAGCCACTGTGATTTCTAAAATGATGTCTTAAATATGACATTTTATATAGTAAAACTGATGCAAAAACTCAGTAAGCATTTTAGTATGCAACAGATGTATTTAAGCATAATTTACTGCTATTCACACTGACTGCTCCAACCTATGCTGAGTACAAGTACTGAGAATAAAAACGTATTCTGTTAAGAAACAATTGTATTATAGTTATAAAATGGCATAAAATGTTCATACAGAATGACAAAAGAAGCTCTTTTTCTTGGAGGAGGCAATGGGCTGCACCATTATCAAGTTTGCAGATGGCACCAAATTAGGGGAGAACAGTTGATATGCTTAAGGGCAGCATTGTCATCCAGGGAGACTTGGACAGGCTGGAGCAATGAGCTGACAGGGACCTTATGAAATTCAGCAAGGACAAAAATACAAAGTCTTAAACTCAGGAAGGAAGAAACTCTTGCAGTGGCAACAGATGGGAGCTGCCTGGCTGGAAAGGCCCTAGGAACAGCAAGATAAGCACAAGCCAGCAGCATGTCTGTATGATGCAGCATGGCTGTAGAGATGGGCAACAGCATCCCATAATTTCTCAGCAGGAGCACGGTTAGCAGATAGAGGGAAGAAACCATCCTCCCTTACTCAGAGACCACCAGACCATTCCTGGAATACTTTATCCAGTTCTGCACCTCCCCCTTTGCACAAGAAAGACACAGACACACTGGAGCAAGTAAAGCACAGGGCTCCCAGCCTAGTTAGGCCAGAGTAGTTGCCCTGACAGGAGAGGCTGGGGAAGCCAGGAAGCTCCAGCCTGGAGAAGGCATGGTTTCAGGGGACATAATGGCTCCTTCCAGTATCACCAGAGAGGTTACTGGGACGGCAGAGCCAGGCTCTTTGCAGTGAGGTATGGTGGTGCTGTTTATCAGCAGCACAGTTCAGCCGTGGACCAGACTGCCCAGAGCACTTGTGCAGACTGCCTGCTTTGAGTGTTTGAGAACCTGTTTGAATAAAGCCTTGAACAACTTGGACTGATCGCACAGATGACTTTACTCAGATGAGATCCCTTCTGAGGTCCCCTCTAATTTGACTTACCCTGTGGTGCCATCACAAAATCACAGAATGTCAAGGGTTGGAAGGGACCTCTGGAGATCAAGTCCAACTCTCCAGCTAGAGCAGGATCACCTAGTGTAGATCACACAGCAACAGGTTTGAATGCCTCCAGAGAAGGAGACTCCACAACCTCACTGGGCAGACGGGTGCAGTGTTCTGTCACCCTCACACTGAAAAAACCTCTTCCTTATGTTTACACAGAACCTCCTATGCTCCAGCTTCCATCCCATGAGTCTATGTAAAAAGAAAGAAAAGAATGGAAGGTGTGAGGTTCCAGTCCGGCTTTTGCCTTAAATGACAAACTTTCAAGTTGAATGTTGGATACCTGACTCTTGATAAGCATGGTTAAATTTAATAATTTAGGCATGTGGGGAGTCTCACCCAGATAAAGCCTGCAGTCAGCTGGTGCCCCTGGCTAACTGGCCAACTACAGCTGGGCTAGACAAGGGCCAGTGTGAACACAGCCCCCAGTGTGCTTACACAGGCAAGACCTGAGAAATTAAACACCACTATGCACAGTAAGCCTTGGAAAGTAAGAGCAGAACAAAACAGCTTGCACAGGCAATGGTAAAAACTGAGTCACAACACACAACCAAATGCAAAAATTTTGCAAATTGTTACTTTTGAAATAAAAAGAACTAGACATAGAATTTAACCAGTTCAAAAGAAAAGGAAAGGGAGTGACTTCTATACTCACAGCACTGGAGCATATAAAGCAAGTCTATTACCACCATTCTACTTTTTTTAGAAGAAGAAAAAGCAACAAACAAGTGAAGAAAAAAAATATAAAAAAATAGAGGGAGAACTCTAGTTCATTACTTAGCCAAGTAAAAATTAACATGGATTTACACAGAACAGGTCATGAGGTTACAGTATGATGAAGTGATGATGAGAGCTAACAGGGATGAAACATTTTTTACACTTCAGGGAAGTTTTGATATACTGCCACAATAAAGACAATATATGATGGCTTTTGATACACATATTATGGTTGCAGTGAAACAGAAAGTACAATTCTAAGATATGGTATTTAGTTAGTTCAGGATATCTTTGGAAAAAGACTGCTGAGAAACAAATCAACAGACAAGCAAAACATGAGGATAACTAGAAATATTCCTAATTCTGTTTTAGTTGCAAAGAAATCACTCAGTAGAAAAAATATTCTGCCAGTTACCAAAACGAGTTACTGCTGTATATTGCCAATCACAACCACTTTAAACAAAAAAGAACACAACAACAAAAAACTAGTAAGTTTTTTTGTGTAAACACAAACAATACCTAGTCAAAGATATTGGGAGCACAGAGGGCTAACCAGAAGAAATGTAATGGCCACTGGATACAGTGAGATTGATTATTTCTTGCATTAAGCTCTATGAAACTCCACCTCAGACCATTTTTTTCAGCCTTTTTTAGTATAGTGCACAACCAACCATTCCAAAAGGAAAAAGCTTCTTCAACAACACAACAGCAACACAATTATTCTTAGTATAGTTTGGTTTTTTTCTGCTCTGTTCAATTACTTTAACACTTGAAGGATGTATATCTTAAAATTCAAATAAACAGTTAAAGGTTTAGTTTGGCAGCTCCTGGAGCTAACTCATTACTGGCTCCTTAAGCAACTAAATGAGAAATAATAGCAAAAGAGCCAATAAAATAAAGTCCTCTACAATTAGAGAAAAACACAATGTAGTTCCTAAAGTAAAGACTGATTTAACTAAAATGTAAATGAAATCTTTAACAGCCAGTGGGCTGAAATAAACCAAATTGCCATCTGTTGTTGATCAAAGGTCAGTTCACTATCCAGTGTTTAATAAATAACTAATTTTGTCTACTGTAAATTGAGGGCAGACAAAATTGTGGCCATTCAGAAGTATTAGTTCTGTATTTTTAATATGTACTTATGGTTTTTTTCAGACAAAAATGAAGGGAAATTATTTTAGAAATATAGAAAATAACTTCAAATATTTGACTCTGTTAATTATTCCATCTTTCAACAGTCAGTTACAGCAACAACATAGTTGCCAAAGTTCTAATACTATTGTCTATTATGATAACATTTGTAATCCAGTTAATTTAATCTTCTTACACTTTTAGTTTTTTCTTTGAAAATTAATTATGTCTGCTGTGTGCTCTTCATTTGAATCATACAGTTTTCATTAATGTTTTCAGATGTTTTCTTCTTCCAAAATCAAGTTAAATAGTTGATGTTTACAACAGTAATAAAGAACTACATCCTCAGCCTGGTGACAGCTCAGGTGACCTCACCTGAAAATTTTTTTTTCATTCTTGTTTTTAAACCCCCATCGTTCACTCTTTAAAACAATATAATCACTGAAGCCCACAATATTTTTCATTTCTATTTGTTTTGTTTCTCTTCTTCTCTCACACTGTACAATAACATATATGCATCTTTCCTGTGTCATAGCTCAGTGTAGCTTCTGCCACGATGCAGCAACAGAGAGATGCTCTGTCACTCATTCCCTGTTAGATCATCCACCTTTGCCTGCAGGTAATTCAAGGCAAAACACAACTACTGTAGAGAAAAAATTTCCTGCCATGGTATCTGTGAGTGTGCTAAAGAAATGGATTAATTTTTAAATAGGATATTGAAAAATATTTAATAAATATATTTTTTAAATATAAACAACCATTTGTCCTGGGTATTCTGCCCTCCTTCATCTTCATGACAGCACACACAGATTCCTCTTCTATGATTGCAGGATAAGTCAACATTCCTCTATATCCTCTACATTACCATAAAAGCTAAGTTCCACGGAAATCTGAAGCAGAAACACCCCCCCCACACTTCTCTTTCTCTAGGCACAATTGCTGGATTATAAACTATTTATTCTTAATTAAATAGCAGATGTGCCTGTGGACAGAAAACAATACACAGACAGGGTGCAACCAGGAGTGATCAGGATTTCATTATATTTCCCCATTTACAAAGAATTATAAAGCCCACTGAATTTCAGGAAAACATAAAATAGTTTAAAAAAATAATTAAAAATAACTGAAAATAATAGCAGAAACAACTGAAAATAGTAACAGGCAAGAAAACCCAAACAAACAAACAAAAAACCCAACACGTTCCAACAGCTCACCTGAAGTCAATGAACATTAATGACAAAACTAAATCTACTGAGACAGAAGTGGTTGATGCAATGGTTCATCTCCAGCTGCTATGAGATGTGAAGTCAGTGCTACTTATCCACACTTCTCTCTGGGAAAATGAAGAATATCCCAAACAGACAACAAAAGATCATAGACTTAACATTTCTCAAAACTGAAGAACCTGGCATCACCTGAAGCAGGTGGGATGCTGCTTTCAAACATGCCTTGACAACAAAATTTCTTCCAATAGCAAGTGAGGTCTTATCCTCTTCAGACCCATCCTGGCTTTTACCTCCTACCCCTCAGCTTACTGTCTCTCCAGTTGTACATATGTATATATAATATATATATTATATATAATACTACAGTATTATAATACTACAGTGAAACCAAGCAGCTGAAATTAACAAGATTATCACCCTCTTACAAAAAAAAAATCTTTAAAAATCATTATTTAATCTAAAAAAATTTTAATAACTTAAATCATTTCAATGATGTACCTTACAGCACCGGCTATACTGCCACAAGGAAAGCATCTGTGAACTCTGAAATAGTAGTTTCATAAGAAGACTTTAAAGTCAAAGACAACATCTAGGTCATAACTTCTCAAATGATCATTAAAGTTTAAAATCTATAAATAGAAATAAACAAATAAAATTTACTACAAGTAGTAAATAAAAAATAAAAAATGTGTTTACTTTGGATGGCTGCCAAATGTCCACGCAGCTGCTCTCTTACTTTCCCCTCAACAGGCCAAGGGTAATAAGATAGAAAATAAGATGGAAAAGCTAAAGATAGGGATATGGAGACATCTCAGCAGTTATCAGCAAGGCAAAACAGGTTCAACCGGAAGAAATTTTTTTAGAAGAAAAATTTTATTGTCTATCAACTGTAACAGAGTAGGAGAGTGAGAAATAAAAGCACATCTTTATCAACTGTTCTCCACCCCTCCATTTTTCCCAGGCTGAACTTCATTCCTACTTCTTCTACCTCCCCTCAATGCAAGTGGACAGAGAAAGGGGGTTGTATTCCTGCCAGTTCTTCCTCCTCATTTTGTTCCCCTGCTCCTGCCTGGGCTCTCTCCCAGGAGCTCCAGTTCTTCCAGTTCTTCAAGAACAGCTCCAGCATGTGTCCTTTCCACAGGACGCAGTCCTTCAGGAACAGAACACTGCCCTCAGGGTCACACATCCTGCCCAAAATCCTGCTCCAGCTTCTTCCAGAGCAGATCCACTTGCTCCATAGGCTGCAGAGGAAATATCTGCTCCACTGTTGTCATCCATGGGCTGCAGGGAGGCAGCTTGCTTCCCTATGGTCTTCTCCACAAACTTCAAGGCATCTCTGCTCTGGCACCCAAGCACCTCCTTCCCCTCGTTCTTCACTGACCTTGGTGTCTGCAAGGTTGTTTCTCTCTTTTTTTTTTTCTTTTTTTTCCTCTCACCCATCTATCACAGCTGCAACACAACTTTTTTTATCTTTTCTTAAATGTGTTATCACAGAGGCACCCCCAGCACCACTGGTGGATCCAGCTTTGGCCAGTGGTGGATCCACCTTGGAGCTGGCTGGAATGTGCTCTGTCAGACAGGGGACTGCTCTGCTCCCAGTGTCTTCTCACAGTAGCCACCCCTGAACTTCTCTCACCATCAGAAACTTGCCACCTAAACCCAACACAACAGTCTCACCTCCACCTGTTTACAAGCCATTTGACAAACTCTGTTACCAGATTTCTATATATCATTTGCTAATGCTGCAGACAAAATATAGCAAAGTTCTATAAGGACTGCAGAAATCATAATTCCACAGAAATAGAGCTCTAGAGAGAGAAAAATTCCTGGGACCAAAGCAGCTGAGTTGCTCTCTTTCCTGTACTATTTTGCACTATTATGAAATGCAGCAGTACTGTAAGCTCAGCTCAGTATTTCACAAGCACTGCATAATACATAAAAGTCCTCTCTCCTCAGAATAAAATAATGTCACCTAAATGTGATCAATGGCAGGGAAGAGAATTACAGAGACATGAGTCTCTAGTCAGACAGAACAAAGATAAAACTTTTGGAGAATGAAGAAAGGGAGATGAGCTCTGGCTGTGGTTATCTGGACTAATTCAAATGGGAGCAGAGTGAGTACAACTCTGACAGACAAAAGAGAGTATGTCACACACTTGAGTTTAGTAGCTATCATCATAAAACAAGGCTCTATGGTTTTATTTTGCACTTGATTACAGACACTATAGGCAACAGAAGTAGCAGATTGATCTTAAATATATGGATTATCTTTTTCACATTTTGACTTCTAAACTAATGCTACAATACTGATTTTCATTTTAACTAGAGTTCCAGTAATAATTAATTACATCTGAAATTAAAGAAAATATGTAACTTAACTGTAGAGAAGGATATAAAATAATAATTTTAACATTCTTTTCTTATTAAATGGGGACTCAAGCACTTTCACTTAATCTAGTCTGTGATATTCAAAAGGATGAAAATAAAAAGAGAATGGCATTTATTTAATACAATATGAAGGGTATTTATGCTTAGTCATTAGCTGGTAGAAGAATATAGCCCAATTTACGTTAGTGCAGATTTTCCTGACTGTAATACAAATGCTTCTTCTCAGGCAGTTCTCTTACTAAAAATCTCCCTGAATCAACTGTCATGTCTAGCTATTTATTTCTATTTTATCAACAACAAAAAATCCCTTTTATTCATAATCACTATGGTTGTCCCACTGTCATTCATTTATTGGTATCAATGGTATTTATCCTATATTTTGAAAGCCATTAAGTAAAAAAAGTCAATATAAAATATTTACAATACCTTATTTTCCTTTCACAATTTATATATATCCAGTTTTGCTATGTCTTCCACTTCTGTTCAAGAAGAAAGCTGACTCCACAGTGAAGTTCTCATCTGGAATCAGATCTGAGAGTGCTGCAGACTATAGGCTGTGCCACTCTCAAACCTTTTGGTCCAGATCTGTAAGAACTGAGGAACCATTTTTTTAGATTAAAGGTTACACTTCCAGTTTTGTAAATAATTAAAGCATCCAAAGATGTGCTCAATTATGGTAAGGTTGTGTTTGGCTGACAGGTGGAACAAAGAATCAGCGAGTCACAGGGGTGTCAGAAAATCTAGTGAACACAGAAGAGGGCAGAAAGTCATCAGGAAACTTATTTTGCCCAAATGAAAAAGAGATCTACTTCAGCCACTTCTAATAAATATTTGTCTAACTATAACATGTTCTTAAAACCCACAAAGGATGGAGGTTGCACAAACTGAAACATAGCTATGCTATTCTAAATATCACAGACCTTTTCCTGAGAATATTTTTTACCACAACTCAAGCTCATTATTCGTTGTATTCCTAGAAGATGCAGAAAACAATTATTTACTCTCTCTCACAAAAGCATTTCACATAAGTACTGTTCTCATCTCTTTCCAGTGTGCCTCTTTTTTAGGTCAAACATCCCCTTGGAATTCCATTTTTCCTAGAGGTAATGTTTGCTAGATTTCTGCTCGTCCCTCTCTGATTTTTAAAATGTGAATGCCCAAAACTGGAGACATTATTGCACGCAGAACCAAGTAGGAGAGAAATTATTTATTCTTTAACACATGACGACCCTGGTTCTATATTCTGGTTTGGTATTTCTTTCATTCCTCCCAGCAGTCTACATCAATAGCTAACATCCAGTTTGCTGTTCTTCTGGTTTTGGGTTTGGTTTTTTTTTTCCCCCAGAGCATTCCTACACAGCTCATCATTCTGAATCTTGCGTACTGTAAATTCTGGAAACTCAAGAATATATCATACTTCTCAAAAAGAATTTATTAATGTGTTCTGTAATTGCTTCAGCCAGTTTCTCATATATTTTATTGTGAAAATCACTAGGTTCATCTGACTTAAGGTTTGACTAATAAGAAATAATTAAATACCTAGTCCATCAATCACCCACGGGATCAAAAGGTCTTTTGATACTAAAGCTACAGCAGGAAGTCTGAGTGCAATGTTTTACCACTACGATGATCATGCACACTGTGATGCAGAAGTACAGGAAATACTGTAACACTGTTACAGCTTTGCTACCCTCACGCCAAGTGCTGGTAAAGAATCCAGGTTAGAGGATAACAGATCAAGATGTATCTTAAAAAGGTGGGAGAGTAGAATTGCTAAAGTGAAAGTTTATATTGGTGGCAAATTAGAAGAAATTTTAGTAGAATAGGAAGCAAGGTTGCACAACACAGAATACAGAGAAACCATCACTTCTTTTGACAGTCTGGTGATGCTGTGCTTGATGTCCCCAGGATGCAGTTTGCCCTGGTGGCTACCTGGGCACTCTGGTGGCTCCTATTGAGGCTGCTGTAGCCCCAGGTACCTTTCTGCAGGGCTGCTCTCCAGGCACACCTCTCCCCATTGATGCCTGTGGCTGGTGTTCCCCTGCCGAGTGCAGAATGGAGCATTTGGGGGTGTTGAGTTTGGGGATGGCTGCTGGAATATGGGCAGATGCCTCCCTGGGGAGGGTCAACATGAGGTCCCAGGGTTGGTGTGAGCAGTGCGTGTAAATCCTGCAGAGAGATCTGGGTTGCTAAAGGGAGTGAAGGGGATGCGAGCCGTGGCGAGGGGTGAGCGGAGTCCCAAAAGGAAGTGTCAGAAGTGGGATTCGAACCCACGCCTCCAGGGGAGACTGCGACCTGAACGCAGCGCCTTAGACCGCTCGGCCATCCTGACCCGTGGGTGCTGCCCTTGGTGCTGCTGCTGGGGGTGCTGGAGGTGCCGGGCTGCACTCTGTGTCTGACACTGAGGGTTAAAAAATACCCCAGGCTAAAATGGTGACTGTGCTGATTCTGCTGTGACTATAAGTGCTGATGTTAATTTGGTAGACGCAGCTGTTTGACCCAGTGAGCACCTGAGTGTCAGTATGCTGAGAAAGAAACAAACAGGGCTGCTCTCCAGCCACTCCTCTCCTAATTTATACTGGTGCCCAGAGTTACTCCGTCCCAAGTGCCGAATGCAGAAAATTTTTCTTGTTAACTTTGTGATCAGCGAGCCAGATCAGCCACCATGAGTTAAAGATGAATATTTATATGATTTCTTTAAGTATATAAAACCACTTCTCAGGCATATACACAGTTGGAATCAACAGTCCCAAAGGCTTCTCATACGACAGGTTTTATTGATAAAATTAAGAAAAGCAAGGAACAATATCTAAAAAAAAAATATTAGGTAAATCAGGCTTATTGAGATGTCTTATTACTTACTTCTTATTGTTACTGTCATTCCTTTGGAGCTCCCTAGTGGGCTTTATATGCAAGAGGAAAACAAAACAAAACAGCAAAGCTGGGTTACTACATGCTCATCTTCAGTTTAGCTCTCTATGACAGGTTATATTATCCTGTATATTATACTATACATTAAAATACAATTTTTCAGGAGAATAAACTCTAAGTTAGATTCTACTGTATTTATTAAAAATTTATCTTTGGAAAGCTCTTTGGCTGAAATCCATGTAAAAACCAACAGTTCTACACATAAAATTTGCAAGGGGTACACTGTAACTGTCAAATTACACCTTTTTTTTGCACAAATTATTAGTCATAGGCTTACATTTCTTCACATGCTAGAAACTCATGAATCCCAGTCTCAGCACAGCAGCTTGGAAGATGGCCCTCCAGATATGCCAAATACAGATGATTGTCTGGATGAAATTATTGTTCAGCAGGGTTTTGAAGCAGGCTGTCCAGGTGCTTGCTAGCCCTACTGAACCAGGTCACTGCCTCACTGGCTGACAAACTAGATTTAAACACAGGACCTGGAACTTCTCTTTTTCTCTCCTCTTCGGGGAGAGGATATAACAAGAAGTCACTCTCTTTTCTGCTGCCTCTGGGACATCCTTGGGGCTCTGCTAGAACAACTGAAAAATAATTCTTGCCAAGGATAATATGGGTATTTCAGAGTTTGGGTAATACATGAAACTGATTAGAGCTGGTCAAGAATGTGGATAAAAGTGATTAATTCAGTACAATCTTCTGGACTGGGTCACCTTCACCTGATGAGACAGCTTCCAAGGACTCAGTTGAGAGTATCTCCAAAACAAGTGCAAAAAACACACACAGGGAGCTGGACCCAGGATACCCCATTTGTAGAGATTCAAAAGTCCTTAGCAAGCAAAAATACCAGGCAACAGGCAGGCAACATGCAAATCCTGGCAAACTTAGTTAAAATAATAAGACTATCACTCAATCTGTGCAAGTTAAACTGCTCACATCTCTTTGTTGGCCTTACTGCACATTATTGTAAATCAAAGTTTGTTGGTACTACTTAAGAATTTTTGGAAAGCATCACTTTTTCCACATTCTAGACACAGGGATGCTAGATAGTGGAATGTTCTGTTTTGAGAACAGCATGCAGCCACTGGAATACCTAGCACCTTCAGTAAAGTCAGTCTTAGCATCAGGTTTTGTGAGAAAGACATGAGCAATCCTGTTTGCCTGCAACACCTTGAGGAATTAGGTACACCTGTTACATAGTAAAATCTGAAAGGTTCAGAAACAACCCAGTAGATGGAAGCAGGTAAAACCTTTGTATAGCTTTGCTGAAACAAAAGAACAGCACACCAACACCAAAAATCAGGAAATTACTCCTGTATGATAACCAAATAGAGCCTAGGATTCTTCCACCCCCTATTTCCATTCTCTTTCTGCTGAGACAGACAATGTTACGGTGGTGCTCTTTTTGTGTAGAAAAATATTTTTTAAATAGCATTTGAAAACTAGAGAATGCATCAACAGCTAAAGAACTGTGCAAAATCTTTATAGTCAGAATGCTTCTGCTTGTGTCACATCAGGAAAAACAAAAGTCAAACCAAAACTAAATGTAAAATAAATAAAAACCAAGCTGAAAACATACAAACCAAGCTGAAAAACACAGCTGAAACTAACAAAAAAAATAATGTTTGGAAATACTTTGTAATTCCAAATTCATCAAGAACTGATAAAACTACTATTGTAATTACCTAAATGCATGAAAAGAATATTCCTATAAGCTAAATACAGCATTTTTGGGTTTGTTTTGTCTGGGAGAAGAAATCAAAGTCAGATCAATAAGAAGTCTTGATTAACCTTGAATTTATGAGCAGCTTGGAGCAACCATGGATAAGTCATATGCTAGAATACATTTCTGAAGCCAATGGGGGCTGGAGGGCGAGTTAAAAAAATGAACAAATCAATTAATAAAAAAAATTACCAAGCTGCATAAAAATGAAAAAATAAACTTTTTTGCTCTACTCATCCTAACTTGCAAACATATTCTTCTCACCTGTTAGCAAAATGAATTGTGCTACTTGGTTATTTTGTATGCAAAGTGTAACACTTATTCTTTATTTACTGTTTTTTTATTTATTTCACCAGCTAAGAGTAAGCAAGAAAACTGAGTATCAATTTATTATTAAGATCTTTCACGTATGTCTCCGGGGAGGCACAGTCAGCAACTTCGAATTGAAGTCAAGAAGGATCTCATTGCCCTTGGGCAGCCAACATTTATCCCAGCAGGCAGCCTTTATTGTCCTCCCTGCTATAATAGTTTCTCAGTAGGGAAGGCAGCATGTAGTAGCATGACGTGCAAGATAATGCCTAAAAACACAGAGTGTTTCAGAGAGAGATGGTTAGAAGGGAGTATTTACAGTTGCGTTGCAGAAGTGAAGACAGACAGAATGTCTTTTGGTTTTGTTTTTTTTTTTTTTGGTCCTGAATACTGGTAAACAGTTTTCACTCAGTAGCATGAGAGTCAATACTTGTTTACCTCTCCTCTATAGATGTCTCCTGACCTCTTGCCATTTATGACAGGTTATTTCCCTCAAAACCCCTGCATATACCCAGGAAACACCTATGTCTTCAACATACTGCAAACTGTTTCCTTGTTCCTTATACACCAGGCAGATCAATCACCACTGTCAATGAATTTCTACTTCACTTATTTAAAGTAGCTGGGGAAGCTGAATTAGAATCAATCCCTAGAGTCACTTGAGCAAAAAAACAACAAAAAGGTTTAGAGCCAACAATTTCACATTTGAAAGGTGGGTCACTCAGATACAAAGCTTTTCTAGGAAAAAGGTGATGGTTTCCAAGATGCTTGTTTTCCTGTTTCTCATTAAATCTCAGATTACCTTGAATTAGATTTTGAAACTCAACCTACAGACATTATCCTAATTTTTAAAGTAATTCCACTCACTTCAATCGATTCAGCTGCTATTTAGTGTGAATTAAAAATAGCAGCAGTTGGCATTCTACTACTGTGAGTAAGGACAGATTCAGTGGAGTAAAACACCTGAAGGCAAGACCCTAAATCCTTTCTTTGATGGTTTCAAATGCAGAAGTCCCAGTCAGCCCTTCTAGTGAAGTGAGGCTCCAGTGCTGTCAGAAATGGGAAAGGCATGAAGCCAAGATAGCAAGTAGGTGGGAGACAGATGCTTCAGTTTCCTGAAGAGCAGCTCAATTACACTTCACAGACTCTCTGTCCACTAATTGCAAGAGGCAATGTGCCAGGAGATGATGTGCTGCATGGCACCTGCTCAGTGGTGATGTGCTCCCCAACATCAGGGCCTCGTTGTCCTCTTTGGGAAGATGCAGGAGTCTGTAAAGAAATGCAGCAGCTCCTGTACAACAGCTTCAAGTATGTGAGAGACTACACAAAGCAATGCATATAAAAACAATTTAAATCTGTTCAGATAATGATTTTACCTAGTTACTTGCTGTTACAAAACAGCTTCAGGTATATTCCTGGATTAAAAAAAAAGCAAAGGGATTACTTCTCTGTAAGTGAGGGGGATTGGCTGCAACCAGCACTTCTG
This sequence comes from Phaethornis superciliosus, assembly GCA_023637945.1. NCBI lineage: Eukaryota > Metazoa > Chordata > Aves > Apodiformes > Trochilidae > Phaethornis > Phaethornis superciliosus. The sequence continues at coordinate 18,730,697 of JAJQWJ010000002.1, forward strand.
AATAACGCACACTGGCTAGCTCCTTGCTTCTAGATTTGACATTTATAAATCATGAAAACGTCATCTAAAAGAAAAATGAGTTGCTGCAGAGGAACAGCTACCTCCATTGCCATCACACTCTTGCTTTGCAGCTACTATACTCAGCTCAAGTGCCAATGCCCTCAATGGGCATGAGGTATGTCAGGCCCTCCAGGCACCCAACTTCCCAAACAAAATGCAGCAGGAATAGGTGACAATACCATCAGGAATAGGTGACAATACTGTCACTGCACTGAGGGACTGGAGCACTATTGACACAAGTAAAGATAGGACTGACAGGGCGTGAAACTAGGTCCAGGAAAATGCAAAAAGATGTATTATTTGAAATCTGGCCCTACTTTCTTAAAATAATGTAAACTTTTATTACAAAACCTGTTATTTTTTTAGTTGGCTTCATCTCAGAAATATAAAGACATGCAAGCAATCTTCCAAGAATGAGAATTCCCACATATTCCCATTAAGCAAGCTTTGTGCTTTCTGTGAGAGAAATAGAAGACACAAGCCACTGGATGAAAAATATTAATCATTTTAATTCTTTTCAAGTACCTTATTAGAAAACAAATCTACTTGACGTTGCTTTAGCCTTGCAGATGTTTTGCTTTCAAGCAATTATACTATAGTCATATTGCCTCTCAAGACAGTTTCTAATGAGAAACCCAATTAACATTCAGTACTTTAAAGAGGTAGATTTCAGTTTGTTGTTTATCTTTGCTTAGCCAGCTAAATGAAGAACACAATTTATTTTCCATAATAAAAACAAGAATAGGAAGTAATAAAAAATGACAACAGGTCTAGCAGGGGAACCCTTAAGGACAGCTTGTTATTAATCTATTTATTTCAGACAGTAGCTTTTAAGCAGCCTAAGTGTATGTGTACTGTGTGCCCATAAAAATAACAGGAGTGGAAAAACTGGATGCTCTAATTCTTAAAGGATGCTGATCACTGAGGATTAAAAGCTTTGCATAAGAACATGAAAACAGCACTACATCTTCAGGTGTGAGACAACACAGTTATTTGGGAAATATATGTCAAAAAGATCTGACTTCCATTTTTATTTGTGCAATGTAGGTAATGGGGAAAACGTGGTTTGCTCTTCTAAAGCTATAGTGATGGAGCACAACCAACAAGGTCAACAACTGCATCTGTTTACAAACAGTCAGATTATGAATCTGCTAACTTGCAATCCTGAAAGCTCCTTACTAAGTCAGATTAACGTGGAGTTTCTGTTTATCATCCTGACATAAAGAACTAAAGAACCTCACGTCCAAAGATTACAAATGGCTCCCTGCTTTCAATAGTGTAAGTTTCAGTAAGAGCTCTCTGCATGTTTCCTGAATTTATAGTAAAATGTGTACAATATTGCCAAACTATATAGAAGTCACAGCTCATCTCTTTGGGTATATATACTGCAATCTTATTTGATTCCAAAATGGACTTCAAAAGGTTGAAAGCTGCAGCATGTGTATATACACAAACCAGAATTAAAAATCTTTTGTCCAGCTATGAATGAACTGAACAGAAGCCCCATCTTTAAATGCTTCAATCATGTGAAGCACATACCACACTTGGGGGTTTTATGGTGGTTTTCATTTTAAGTAGCTCAGGACTAAGTACATGTATAAAATGGTAGTGACACAAGTAGATTGCCTGGATTGCCCCATCTGTCACCCTATGACAGGGCACTGCCATGGGCCTGCCATTTTAGGAAGCAGTGACAACTACTTGGAACCCTATCTGCTTCTATCAGGAACCCCATTCTGCAGCAAAAGCTGTTTCTCACAGCTCTGAATATGGTTTATAGAACTGACATCCTTCCTTCCACAAAGATTAGAATTAAGGGGGAGGAAGATGATAGAAATTAAACACGCAGTACCTATAGATAAACAGAACTTGAGAAAAATGTTAGTTTACCTATTTTGTGTTCCAATAAACTAAGTATTAATTACTGTTTCTACGACCTTAGTCTATCCCTGGTTTAGAGACTGTAAGACAGCATTGTTATGTTATGCTGGTTTATGAACACACACATTCCCTACCTTGTCCCAAAAGGGCAAGCAGAGATGGGAGAAAAAAGAATGAACAAAACTCAGTACATACTGCCCTTGGCTTTGTGTATCTTTAGAAACATGAGCTACAGGAGAGAAAAATGGCCCACATGGCAAGCACTGGTACCTGTACGTAAGCTGCAACCATGGTGGCAGAAAGATGCTCTGAATCCACATCTTCTCCCAGAGACACAAAAATCACAATCTCTCTAAAAGGGGAGTGGGTGGGATGTGTGTGGATAGGCAGATGATAATCTCTGAAAAATAAAGCTTGCACAGCAAGAGCACACTGGATCTTCTCCCATAAGGCTGTGAAGAAAAACGGAAATTCACTCACAGAATCTACAAAGCATCAGATTTTGCCTCGGTTTAGTCTTATCTTTATGACTAATACATTTTTATTCACTTCTCTATGTGTTTGTCCTCATTGTATTTTATAGCAGCCAGATGCAGGGAAAGACTACAGATAAGCAATCATTCTTTCTGAAAGAGACTTTTCTTTTCTCCAAACAGTATACAAATAAAATCTAAAAATTAAAACCTTCAACTTATGAAACTGTCTCTAAGATGCTGCAAAGGAATGTTTTTTTTATTTTGTCTTTGTTTTTGTTTTTTTTGTTTGTTTGGTTGGTTTTTTTTGCCTTATATCAACCATGCATTTTTCTCTAGTTTTCTTCTCCATATTAAATTACAATGCTGGGCTTTTTTGCTACTCAGAAACAAGGTCTCAAGACTCCTTTAGCAACAGCAAAAGAAACTATTCCTCAGAAGGTATTTCACACTGATCCTCTGTTATCTGACAGCAATTTTAAATATTGGGAAAAAATTACTCCCAAAAGGTCAACTCTAAATTACCTGCTTTCAAATTCTGCAAATTCTACAGTACTTCATCTGACAGTCAAACTGCAATCAAAAAAATAAAACTGAAAGCTTCCATTCATATCCAACTATAATTTGTAAGTAGCATGTGCAACAGTATCTAAAGAATTTGCAACAAATGTAGGTCAAAACAATTTATTAGACCTTATGAAAGAAAAAACTGTTAAGAAAATAGATTAATCCACTGAAGATAATAAACATGTTTAAGAGAAAAAGTCAGCAACATGCGCAAAACACAGCATACAGCAAATAGGACACAAAGTATATGGCCACGTCTAAATACACTAAAAAAGTTTTCCAAAAAAGTCACTCTTTATTTAACATACAGCTGCTCAAATCAGTCCTACTCCATAACAATTTCAAAACAGGCTGCACATTTTGGATTAAAACCTTCTCCAGGTGGAATTTTCAACTTGAAGTATAATAGGTATCATGAAATTTTGCAGCCAAAATTATACCCACTCAAAACTGAACAGAAGCAGCACAGAGATGAGCAGAACACTGACCAGCATAAACACTTGCTCCTTCTAAAACACTGTCTAACCTAAGTAGTTGGAAGGATGTAGGAAGATGAATGGCTTGTGGATGATGAATACTTACATCAGCCCATTCACTGAACAGGCAACAGAAATCCTAAGGAACTATTTTATCACAAGGCCACAGCTGAAATTAAAAAAAAAAAAAACAAACAAAACCAAACAAAAAAGCCCCAAAATAACCAACAAGCAGCAAACAACAACAAAAAAATCCTATCAAATTTCCTAATTAAATCTGTTCAGCATTTATCCTTTATGAAGAAACATTTCACTGACAGAGAAAAAAAAAGCAGGCCATTTTCACAGAAGGTAGCTTCTTAACTAATTAAAACTCATCTGATAAAGTCACTCTCAAGTTGAAATTAAACTATAAAGGCAATTAAAATTCGTCACTTCAGTAATGAAACAGTTTTACTTTATCAAATGGGAGTCAATATGAACCACAATGACAAAGAAGTAACTGAGTAAAAAACACAGAACTTTTAAAAGGGAGGTGTCGCAACAAAGGACTGGGAGACGGTTTGATGCAAACCAAAATCCGTTTATTAACACTTCTACATACAGTTATATACCTTTCCATGACCAGGGAGGCATGACATTCACATTTGGGACATTTAGGAAACACAACTGGAGAAATTCAAAAGCACACTACACCAATTCAATAGGGATCAAAGGCTCGTAGGAAAAATGCCCTGCTTACTTATTTTGCCCCTGTACTCAGCCCTGGTGAGGCCACAGCTCGAGTCCTGTGTCCAGTTCTGGGCCCCTCAGTTCAGGAAGGAGATTGAGGTCCTGGAGCAGGTCCAAAGGAGGGCAACCAGGCTGGGGAAGGGACTCCAGCACAAGTCCTGTGAGGAGAGGCTGAGGGAGCTGGGGGTGTTCAGCCTGGAGAAGAGGAGGCTCAGGGGAGACCTCATCGCTCTCTACAACTCCCTGAAAGGAGGCTGGAGCCAGGGGGGGGTTGGGCTCTTTTCTCAGGCGACTTTCAACAAGACAAGAGGGCATGGACTTAAGTTGTGCCAGGGGAAGTTTAGATTGGATATTAGAAAGAATTTCTTTATGGAGAGGGTGATCAGACATTGGAATGGGCTGCCCAGGGAAGTAGTGGATTCTCCGTCCCTGGAGATATTTAAAAAGAGACTGGATGTGGCACTCAGTGCCATGGGCTGGGAACCGCAGCGGGAGTGGATCAAGGGTTGGACTTGATGATCTCTGAGGTCCCTTCCAACCCAGCCCATTCTATGATTCTATGATCATGCTTGTTATGTCTAACCAACTCTGTGGCCAAACACCCAAGAATGACTTCTAATTTTTCTATACCATGAACATAAACAAAAAAGAAGTTACAGTGACAGAACTGAGTTGCTTGGACAACTGAAGTTGCCATTTTCAAACTTAAGCTGAAAAATTAACACAGGGAACAACTGCAAAGGTTGATTTTAATAAAATAATATGACAAGTAGCTACTTTTCATCCGTGGACAAAAAGACAGACACCTTCATAGGGCAGAGATCTAATTTAGCTATTAACTAGCTAATATGGCAATTAAACTGTGGAAGCCTGAGACATGTATACTGTGCTCTGGCATGCAAATTTCTGTCCAGTTTCAACAGTCCCAAACACAAACAGCTCTGACTGGCTTTGGGAAAGGTCAAAGTACTTTTGAATTTCCAAAATCAGTAGGAATTTACACTGTAGAAAACCAAGAGTTACAATGACTGAATTCAATTTCACTTCATCCCCATAACATTGCAAGAGGGTAGCCAAAAATATGAATCTTTTACTGTGATTTTTTATTGTTGGTGGTTCTGGCCAATTATGTGTTTACACGTAAGACAGGACCTAAAAGCACTGCACATACTCTTAAACCATTGTGTTTTGCTTTTACCACTGTGGAGGGTACCAATACCAGAGTCATTTTATTTTGAAGATAATTTATGCCATGACACTAGAATTTTATTAAAGCTCTAATTTCTACCTGATGAAGCTTTAATTCCACTAAAATTTTAAAAAGGAACGGCCTAATCCCTGTTTTTTTAGAAAAGATTGAAAATATGAACTCTTGCTTTCTAAACCTCACTACACTTCACCAATCATGCTTTTAGAGAACAATCCTTAAAGCTTACTTGGAACTGAAAACAGCATCAAAACAGAGATGAGATGGAAATAAACTTTGATGGATTCAGAGGCATGTGTATTATAAAATTAAAGTGCAAGAAATGCTGAATGACAGGAAAAGGTAATTGAAAAGACAAATCTCAGACAGAAACCTCCTGGGAAAACATCATGAAAAGGGCAAGTACTTCAATTTTAAGATGGATCTGTGACTGTTGATAATACCCTAAAATCAACAAGAAAGAAGTACTAAAACATATGGTGCCTGTATTAGAATCTCCATTTGCACAGTTTAAAGATTTATAAATCCTCACATGGGACATTTTTACTACAATATAGAAGAATAAAACGGGACCTAATTATGCCTTAGTTATTAAAGTCAATTATACAGTTCATCTTTTTCTAGTTAAAACTTAGAACTGGTTTTCTTCATTTTTTTTTCTTAAGAAACATGTATTTAGTTGCTTTTTAATGTACCAACTTTTCATTTTTGCAAGTCATTGCTAATATAAAAATTAAAATAATGGTATTTATATATGGAAAACACCAAAAGATTAATTCCCCATTTTTAATTATTAAATTCAAATTAAAATACAATTATATCAATACTTCGAGGGCTGTTTCTTCGAGTGCTATTAAATGACACTGGACATGCAGTCCACTGTTCAGAAGTCTGATTTTTACAGACAAGAACATAAATCAAGATTGAACTAAATCATCACTTATTTCCTGCTACTCCATTTCTACTTAAACAGAACCTTAAAAATTCCTCATTCTGAACTGGGGGAGATGATCCCTTTCACTTCAGTACAGAACTTTTCAGATCACTGAATGAACATAAGAATCCTGCCTGCTTTACTGAGCTGCTCAGAGAAGGTTCAAACAGATGACCAGCATGGGAACCTAACAGATCTCACAATGTGAAGAGGAAAGGATTTTTTACATGCTCTGGCAGTTCCAGGTGGAAGTCCAAGGAAGCTTCATCCCCAGGCTTAGCATCTCTCTTCTTTTTTTAGCCAGAAGGGGCTTATCTTATTACCCTTCTTAGCCATGATCTCCACAAAGACCCAGAGAACATCAACATCCCAAATGGTACAGGCAGCATGCAGGGAAAAAGCAATTCAGACTCTCTTGTGCCTCTCAAAGGTCTAACAGGACTTTGGTGCTACAGTTTGCTTTTGTGCATCCCTTTTATCTAAAATCATACTTCTTCCTTTCTCCTAATTCAAGTAAGATTCATACAGTGTAATAATTAAATCTGCACCTATTTTTTCTAAAAACCATATTGCTTTATTGATTTACAGTTAAGGTCATTTGATTTTCTGACTAGCAAGACGCTCAGACTAGTTTTTCACCATTTTCAGAAGCAGCTTCTCATTCAAGCTTTCTGTTTTTCTGCATAAATAGTGCCCTCTATTCTGCTTCAGGTATTACAACAGGACCATCACAAGCATTTTCCACATAACTCAGGCAGTCTGCATTAGGCTTCTTTTATTTTTTTCAGCAATACTCAACCATGGCACATACAAGGTGATTCAGGGCATAAGAGGAGTGACTGGCAGAAGATGTTCTTAGCAAAATGACAGCTTTACCACCATCACAAAATATACAAGCACACAAATTAGCTTTAGAACACTGTTAATGCAAGAACATACAGGGATGGTAGAGAACAAGAGAGCTCTCTGACAGAAAAAAAAGAACACTATCACAAAACCAAAATAAAATGTCAACTCTTGTCAGAGGTTACTTACATAATGTTGGCACAGGATTCAAATTCTCCATTCATACAGAAAACTCACTACCACTACTACAGCGTCATAAGTAAGACATGTAGTTGCTTGCACCAATATAATTACAACAGCTTCTGAGTCACAGAGGAAAATCTGGCTCAGGCTGATACATTCTGCAGAGATTCTATAAAACTGACTGTCCTAATAGCATTAAGTAAGAACTATGACCAGGGAATCAGAAAAATTGTTATTGTCTCCAGAGTATTACATTTATCCTTTGTATAGCAAATATATAACAGTGAAAAAATTAACACCTTAAAAAGAATATAAGCAATTCAACAACAGAAGATTCTACTATCTACTTATTTTTACTTGGGTCACTCAGCATATGAGCCAGTCTCAATCAAAAAAGTGAACTCTGAACAGCAGTGTTTCAAGGTCATTCCTTTCCAAACATAAACAGGATTTTAGCTGGAATTAAATTAATTGGAAGAGAATGAAAGCATTTTTTTATCTGTTCTTGTAATCTATTTATTTTACTGGCAGGCACAGTAGAGCTACTTAAATCTGCAATGCAAAGGAATAATACAAAATATTATTGTGTAAAAATTTAATGTATGCAAGTTACTTTTCTCTCCACATCTGGCTTGACACGCTGCAAAGAACAAACATGAGACATTTGTTTCTATCCACCCTGCAATCTAAGTACTCTAGGATTTGTATCCTAGAGCCAGTTCTCCCTTCTGGCATCCTCTGACTGCTCCACACACAGCAATACATTTACTCCATACACTATACACTACTCCATCCATTGTAGTGATCAGCATTTAGGGTTGAGACACATGTAAAAAGCATCATAAAAATCAGTGGTGCAGCATCAGAAAGAGCTTTACAGGCTTTTAAAATAATTAGGAAAAAATTACCAATTCGTACCCTTGGTAGAACGCATGTCCAGACCACTGCAACTTAGCTTCACGTTACAAATTAGCCAGACCAAAACCACAATTTAGACAAAAAAATTCATATGGGCTTAATTTCATTAAGTATAAATATAAACATGCAATGTTTGCTTCCTTATTGATGAACAGAAGGTAGGAATATTCTCCATACACCGCCAAAAGCTATTAGCAACAAACTATCTGATCCTTCACTTGCCCATGGGAAGAATTTCTTTCACCACCTGTTGATCTGTAGAGCTGACTCAAGGAAAACTACCCAGTATCTTCCATATATTAAAATTAAATCAGTCAAAGTCTGTCTTCTATGGCTTTGTTCTAGAACCCAGACCCTATGAAAACAGCTCTTAAAGGGAAGGGTTAAATTTCTTTGTTTTGATAGTGAAGTACTGTTGCTCTGCAGTTTTATTGAGTTCAGGACATAAATTCATAGTGTAAACTTCTAATAGTAGTATCTGTTAACAGAAAAGAATCATAACTAGAACTTCCAAACATGGATAACTAGTGCAAGGATGAAAAAAGCACAAGCTTAGGCATGAATTTCAGTGTAGTAGAGCTCTGTGACACACTAAACCACAGCCTCTGTACTGTCCTGTCCCAGGCTCTAGTAGTTAGCATCTTAACTTGGAATTAAATGTTGCTCTTGTAGCTTACCTTTAACCAACCATACTCAAGCCACACTTTATGTGACTTGCCTTACAGATTACTACAATTTTTAAAGCACTGTCCCAGCAATCACACAGAAACTGTTTTTGCATCAGCATTTTTTTTTTAAAGGTAAAAATTAGTATCACCTACTAGCAATACAAAAACTGTAACCATAATGTCTAAAGATTTAAGGAAAGCAAAGCATGCAGAGGCAGGCTAGATGATGTAGCTGGTGGAGGGAAGAAGTTTTGAGCCAAATAGTCACTTTTAGAAATACATGAACTCACTACTGCATTGTAAAAATGCAAATTGTCATTTGCTCAGAGCCGCTTTATGATCATTCGAAGTGATTTATACATTTTATGGATCTATAAAAGTACCCTCCCTTCAACATCAAGAACCTAGCTGAGACAATACCAAAACAAAGTAATTCAAAAGATGATAGTTAAGAAAAAAAACAAAACAAACCAAACCCCAAAAACATGGACTTCATATCAATACAATAAGACAGTAGTCTTATCTATGATCTACCTACCAATGAAAAAAAAAATTCATTGTATTCTTGCACAGCTCAATAACTGTGTGCTTAAAGAAAACATCTAAACATTTTAGAGGGTTATAGTCTGAAGTCCTTCAGGAATAATGTTGAGTTTCTAGCACAAGATCAAGAAGTGGATGATTACTTCAGTTTCTCCAGTGAAAATACATAATTTTACCTGTCTTTGCCTGCGAGAGAGGTATGTATAATAATGCACTAAGAACACACCTGAAGATGTGGTAAGACTCATCATTCACATTAGTTGGTTACATGTAACTTAAGCATAAACACATTTGCCAGCTTCAGATGTACTGTAGCTCAGAGATGGTCATAATCATTAATTTATCATAATTCAATTTTTATTAAATGGAACAGAATTTTCCTAAATAAGGACATATGACAAAACACTACTGGTTTAAAACTGCAACCGTACAGAACTCCAAACAAACTTGAGTAATTTAATCCTGGCATGGAAACTGAATGCTTGATGCACTGAAATTTGCGTGGTGCCACTGTGTAAGCACTGCAGTATAAAATTTCAGGTACATGCACTTGGAAAACTACAAACTGCTCATATGAGCTTCACTGCTTCTCACCATCTTAGTCTGTATTCCTCTAGATTGGCACAATTTATGATCTACTCATCAAAAAGCCATTCCCTTCATTTTTTTCCAACTGTTCCTTAGAATTCTTCTAATAACCATACACTTATATGAAGTGACTTAACTCATATGCATTAAAGCACATTGGGACTGCTTTTGCCCTTTCATGTGTATATATCTGCCTCATTTGGGAAAACATGAATTAGTTCATCTTGGGAACATTTACAAACCTTTAGAAAAAAAGATACTATCACTTAAAACTAACTTGTCCTACTACCTAGACAGACTAACTTACACAGAGGCATGCATTTGAAAAACCAAAAAGAGAAAACTGATCTATAGCATGACTATTACAAGGAAATGGAATTAATAAAGGAATAGGGAAAAAAAATTATTTTGTACTCTTCCTCCTTTTGGACTCACTCAGAAAAAGGGAAAAATACCTTTACCATAGTGTGTTGCAATTAAAGTAACTGGGATCAAGAACTGAAGAACAGAAAGATATGAAAAGAATTTAGAAGGGATAACAGGGCTCCTTTGCATGTTTCATGAAGATGGAACAATTTCCTTCTTATCAATGCCAACTTCCAGATTTTATTCTCTTTTGTTCCCCAAAGGACATCACAGGAGATGACAAGCAGCTCTTCCTTTGTGGAACTGGTCTCTATTGTCCATTGTCAAATCATCTTACAAAAAACCTTTACCTTTGGGTATTCCTGAGAAACAAAAGTAGTTAGAAGTGACTGAGGGCATAAAAAAGGGATCTGAAAGTAACAAGTTTGCATTCTGTTTGTGCTACAGTTTTAGGACACATCTCCTACAAAGGACTGAAAAACAGGGGAAACAGTAGGGTACAGGAATTTGGGGAAAATACATATGGGGAAGTGAAGACTATCTTTTCTAGGTGTTTCTGAGTACGACTGCATATTTGGAATACTTCACATTTAAAGCTTCAATGATGTCAAGCCTGACCTCTAGGTACAATCCAAGCCTCACTCAAAACTTCCTGCAACACTAAGAGCAATGTTAGGAGATGGTGCAGAATTGCATTGAGACAATTTGGTGCTCACTGTGCCACATTCCTGTGACAAACTACATCAGCAGATAGTCTTTGTTTGCATTTCATCACCACATCATTCTACTTCCAAACACCACAAGCTTCACCCAGATACAGCTTCTCCACCTGGGCACCTCCATCCATCGCTAGATTTACTCATTTTGCAGACCATTGCTAATGCTGTTGGATACAATGTATGTATATATGTATATGGATACAATGTATGTATATATGTATATGGATACAATGTATGTATATATGTATATGGATACAATGTATGTATATATGTATATGGATACAATGTATGTATATATGTATATGGATACAATGTATGTATATGTATTTCCTTCACGGTGTGTACAGAAAAGTATCATACTCACAAAAACCAAGATCATTTCTACCTTTCTCATTTGGTCCAGTCTGTGTTTACATCTTCTCCACTGTTTCCACATAGCAAGGATTATGCACTGTTACATAGATCTCATCTTCCATCCTCATATTAGCACTGCAAGGAGGATTTTTCCCCTTCAATGACATCCTAGTTCAAAAGTCTGGCTATACTCAGATGAGCTCTGCCTTAGGTATCAACCCCTCATACACTGTGGCTGCTCTTCACAAAGTCAAGAACCACAGGTCAGCAGTTTAGTAGTGTGCAAACAGTATTCTCAAAGAGGATGCATAAACAGCTTTAGCCAGTTCTCAGCTACATTCACATAACATTTCTTTCCCCTAAGACTGCCTCAACACTCAGAGAACAGGAAAGACACCAATTTACTGAATAAACAGTTAAGGTATCCATTGTCTAATCTAACCAGAGCTGTTCAAGTCCATGGCCTTATGGTACTCAACCTTTCTAGGATGCCATAAGTATATTATTTAGCCAACATTAATTAACTTTTCTTCTTGTATCATGCTATGTTTTGCAGACAGTATTGTCTTCTATTTAAAAATACAGACTTGCAGCAGAGAGCTGAAAAGCTAAACAGAAAAGTCTTCATTTGATTTGATATCCAGACAGGATCAGCTCTAATATTTTAAGTATCACCAGGGTCAAAAATACAAGTTTACAATAATAAATAAAAGGAACAGGTAAGGGATTGTAAGGAGGTAAACGATGAGGTTAACAAACAAAACAAATAAAAACCCTTAACCATGGGGTTTGCCTTAATTACAATGGGACCAGAAGACTTGGAAACTTTGAGTTCCTTCTGGACCCTATATAAACACCCTCATAAGACACAGACTCCACTACTTGCATGTCTTCCCAGTAGGCCAGTACCATTCTCATCTCCCCTCACTCTTCACCATCTTCAGACAGCCTCATCCTAGCTCTGCTTTTCACAGTAACCATCACTAAAAATTTGTCCAGGCAGCTGATCCAAGTCCCAACCTGATCCAAAGCCAAGACCTTCTCACTCATAGCCCCATGCTCTAAGGCCAGCTCTCTTTTCTTTAACATTTCAGTCAGCATTACATTGCTCACACCTCAACTGCAGAATCATACCAGTGCCTCAAGGAACACACCACCACATTAAGAACATAAACACCACATCTTTATAACCTTTCCTTTCAACTAAGGCATTGGCTTTTTTCGGCCTAATAATTTTATTTATGTATAAAGTTACTACACATGCAGGAAAAGAACTTCCAAGTGGCAGAAAACAGGAACTTACTAGTTTCAAAAATGAAACAGAATCAAAAATATATAGACAGCAAAAGATTTGGTAAACTCAGTAGGTCCAAGAGGTCTTCATCAATCTATATGTACTTTCACAGAAAAAAATACTGGACAACGTATAGCACTTTCAACAGGCAGATGGTCAAATCTAAATCTGATAGATGGAAGTTGAATAAAAACAATACCAAGCTAAAACTAAGTTATTAATAGCAAACACTTAAGCTAATTAATTGCTGGAAAGCTCACAATGTATTTGGATGCATTCACAAGTTTTAAGAGAGGTTTATGCCAAATTTTTAAATTAAGAGTAACTTTCTTCCTAAGTGGTAAGTCTTATTCAACTGGTAATTTACTCAACAGAGTTTGCCAGTTTCTATTAGATGGGAAGTCACTGGACATGCCCCTCTGGTTTTATACTGTCCTCGGCTATGCAGGGGGAATACCTTTGTTTCTTCACAAGTTTCAAGCCATGAGTTTTAACTCTCCTTTTCAAATCCAGTCAGAGTTTCAGTGCTGATCAGATATTACTGAGTAAGTACCTTGTTACTTCTTGTACCTCTAATCTTGCAAGGCACATAGCAGCCATGTGAAAACAAGACCCCCATCACATATATAAAAAAAAAAAAGGTTATAAAAGCTTGCCAGAAATACATAAAATGGCTTAGATTTACCGGTCCAAGCTCAAAACTAAAATAAAAGAGACTGATGCTCCTTTTGTGGTATAGAGCTATAGTGGTATAGAGGAGGATTTCACACAACTATACCTGTCATTTAGCACCACAGCACACTTTATCCTGTAGCTTAGAATCCCATCTTTCCCCGTGTCCTGGGTTAGGTGCTCAACACATTACACTGCTTACAGAGATGGTACAACCCTGTTCCATGAAAAATGTTGTTTGTAAGCTCCATTCAGGACTCCACTGAAAACTCCATTACAACAAGCATCCAGCTTGTGTGTAGCTGCCCTCTCTTCCCTTTGCTCCCATGTCTGAGCTCCCTCTCTTTGCATGATTTCTCATTTGCTGAATCATAAAAACACCCCCGTGTATTCCTGTGAGTAACAAAGTGAGGCTGAACCACCCTTTCTTCTCATGCTACTTAAGAATTAGAGTCAAAACTTCAATTAGTTCCCAGTACAGCAGCTGTGGTGCAGCATAGGTTTGTGTATTTTCCTTTCTACATCCTCTGATTTTTTTCCTCCTCTCCAAACCCTATTACAGGCAGTAGAATTAAAAAAAAATAAATAAATAAATAAAATAAAAATTAAAAAAAGGCAAATACTCCTATCTCTGTTTTGCTGGGGCAATGTAAGAAAGCAGGAACAAGAGGTCATTGCTTGCTTCAATGTGTTACTGAGAGATACAGGCAGCAACCTTACATACAGGAGGAACATGCTAATTGTTCTGCTGCAGCCACAGATAAGCTGCCTCTGTGACAGAGGAATCTGCACAATCTGAAAGATTTTGACCTGCAGATCAAATAACTTCCTGTCTTAGAAACTGTATGACATATCCATAATGCACCATGAGATATCCAGGAGATGCCTTCTCCATATCTATGTCTAATCTTCAGTAAAACTGGTAGGAGCAGATGCTAAAATACAGGGTAATTTACAGCTCCCTGCTGCAGCATGCCACATGAGCATCCGGCCCTGGCACAAAACAACACTGATTAAATGAAGATAGCAGCATCGTTTCAAACACTTGAAGGTCTTCCCCAAGAGTTTCAGAACATGTGCAATTCTTTGCCTATCCCAAACTGCTCCTTCAGACAACAGTTCACACGCTGAAGAGACTCCCTCATTGGTGAATATCTGCTGTGGCAGACAAGGAAGCCATCCTAAACTTAAGTACATGGCTCCATTAAATAAAAGCATCAATATTTCCTGAGTGAACTCATTCACAAGCATGTAGTGATCTTGTGCTAACCTGACACCCAGCTGTGCTCATCAGCAGTAACCATTTGCATCTGCAAGGTTGTCTCCTCCTCTGTTTTTCTCAACAATATGCTTAATTTAATGTTTTTACTACAGTAACTTCAGAAACAACAGCAGCTCGCTAAAGGGTGAAGGAGAAATAAGTTACAGTACTTCATCAACAAAAGTAACTGATAAGAGACCTTCTTGCAAATTAACAGCTGTCAGATAATGATGACAACCCGAGACTACTGCTTCCTGCTATCAGCCTTACAAAATAATAATTTCCCTATGAAAATTTCCTGGGTCATTATTAAAACAGCTTTGGGGGTTTGGGCATATATTAAAAGGACATGCTTATACACTCTATCAGCATATGCTTCCACAGCCAGAAAATTATTATTTGGTTAGGATGCTGAAATAATTATATTAATCTGTATGAGCTCTGGAACTATAAAAAGAAGTATTACGACGTTGTAACAGTAAAATGCAATACAAATAATTAAATAATTACCCCAAGAACACAAGGAAAGGTGTATTTACCATTCAGACTTTGAAATGTCTGAACATATTTTGAACAATTTATTTTTTAAATACCTTGTATTCTTTCAGCTTAAATCTAATTAAAGGAGAAAAATGGCAGGTTGCCATACACAAAAATTTCCCTCCTTATTTTTCACTACACTGTCAATACAGGTAACACAAGCTGTTCTTTCCTGTTGCATTCTCTCATGGTCTGGTGCAGCAGGCAAAAGGCATCTACTCAGGAATTAGTTTTATTCCATTAGTTCATACTCATAAAAACAGAACTGACAGGACAGCAGTTTATTTCATGCACAAGTCAGATCCCAACTGCACACACTGACTATGTTTCAGAAACCCACAGATCTATTGCTGTTGTATGCAGGGGAGGTGTCTTAGTTGTTTCATTTGGGAGAGAAGAGTTGCAGAGGTACCAAAGGAAAACTGCTGTGGGATTGTTTTCTCCATTGCAATAACACTAATTATCAGAATCAAGACATACACAATTGGGATGGCAAGTTCTGGGTCTTTAACTCGTTTAAAATGTGTCTAAATTTCCATGAGGCTTAGGATGCAGACATTTAACTTACATGATTAGTCATCTCTGCATACACTACCAAATCTAACTCAGTGTGGAAAGATACTCATGCCTGTAAGAATGTCAAAAGACAGATCATTAAACTGAGAATAGCTACTGGAATGGTCTAATGGAAATTAAGACAAAACTGTTGACCACGAGCACCTTACTGGCCCTCACTTAGTTCCATTCTTTCACGCCTTGCGTGTCAGGCAGCAGAATTTTCATGACGTTCTGTTTCACAGAAAGCTCCTCAGATTCCCCTTCCCTTATTAATGTAGCATCTTAATTAGACGGCTGCCTAAATACAACTTTGCAACTAGGTTCCTCTGAATAGGGAAACAGTTTCCAAAGCATTTCATTGCAGAGTACAGGAAAAGAAATCAACTAAAACACTCTGCTTTCGGTCTTAAGTGAATAAGAGACTGGATGTGGCACTCAGTGCCATGGTCTAGCAACTGCAGCAGTGGGTCAAGGGTTGGACATGATGATCTCTGAGGTCCCTTCCAACCCAGACAATTCTATGATTCTGATTCCCTCAATCAGTCACTAGCAGCATTCAAGCCGACATGACGTGCAGAAGGAACAACAATAGAACAAGCATTTTTTAAACGAGTAATAAAATCCCATTTTCAGAGGGAAAAACTTCGGGCCATAGTTTGGGATTTGCTCCTGACAGGGGAGTTAAAATCCTGCACCCTTCCTTACTAAGCTAACAGAGCATCCAGAATAAACTGTCACACGAGGCAGCAAAACCCTAAGTCCTTAGGGTTCCTCTCAGCACACACTTTCTTTCCTGCGGTACCGCCAGTTAAATCAGAAACTCCTCTGCCCGCCACAGCCCCGCTCCTTCCGATGATGCTCTCCCTGCTCTCCCATTTTCCTACCGCGCCCTCCCCGCAGGCTGCGCGCAGCCCTTGCTCCTCTCTTTGCCGCTCCCAGCCTCCGGCCCGACCCGGCCGGGCCCTCCCGCTGGCGGGGGCAGCGCGGCCGCGGTCTCTCCGCACGTCCCTGCGGAGGGGACACACTAACCCACGCAGCCCAGACCCGCACTAACCCGCCGCCGGGCCGCGCAGCCCAGACCCGCCAGGCCGCTGCCCGAGGCGAGAGGACCCCGCAAGGCAGGGCGGGCCGCTGCCCCCCCCCCCCCGCCACGGGGCGACAGGGCCGGGCCGCGGACAGCCGAGAAGTTGCGGTGACCTGAGCCGGGGAGATGCGGGCAGGGGCAGCCGGTCGCGTCCCAGCCGATACCACCCCCCAGGGGCAGGGCTCATCCAACTCCAAGCCCCTGCCCCAGGCAAATGCTGCGCGGGGAGGCGGCGCCGCCGCTACCCCCCCCCCCTCTCTTCCTTCTGCTGCTGCTGCCCCGCTCCCCGCACCCGCCCGGCCCCGCACCGGGCACTCCGCGCCCGCGGTGAAACTTACTTGGGGGCGGCGGCGGTGGCGGGCACCGCGCAGCAGCAACGCCGGCGGCGGAAGCACGCGCCGCTCTCACGCGGCCCCTGGCCGCGCGCCCTCCTTCCCGCCCTGCGAGCGCGGCGCGCGAGCGCAGCCCCGGCGCGGCGGCCGCTGCCGAGCGTGTTCGGACATGCTCAGTCCGCCGCGCGGAACCTACCACCGGGGGAGGGGGAGAGCGGGGGGGCGGAACGGACGGAGAAACGCGGAGCGGGGCTGGGTGCTACCAAGAGGATGAGCTAAAAATAGGCGCCGCATGAAAAGAACAGCCGGAGCTTAAAGGGACGGGGGCGACTCCTCTCCCCGCGGCTTCGGGCATGGGGGTGACCTCCCGCCGCGCTGGTTCTCCCCGTATTGCCGGAGGAGAGGCCCCCCGCACCGGGGCGATGCCCGTGCCACCCGCACAGGTGCTGCCTGCGGCGTGGCAGTGGCAGTGGCAGCGGCAGCGCTGCGGTGCGGTGCGGTGCGGTGCGCTCCTCTGCGCGTACACCCGCCCGAGGCAGGCGCGGAGCACAGCGCGTAGTGCGGAGCCGGGGGCTCTGGGGAGGGGGCCGGGGCCGGGTTTTGCCCTCCCCTCACCCCAGCGCCGAGCTGGGCAGCGCACTTCAGAGTGGGGGGATAGAGCGCAGGGCCGCCCCCTCCCCCCATTTGAAAATCAGGTCAGAAATCAGGTCTGGAAGGTGTGGGGCATGCCGGCAGGCCGTGTGTTCATGCCGTGCTTCCCGGGATTCAGCGCCGTCCTGCTCTGCGGTGTCAGGGTTTGTGGAGGAGGGATGGGGAAGGAGAAGCTGGCGGCGGCTCTCCCGGGAAGCCCAGAGCAGAGAGATGAGAATGTGACAGGTCCCAGGCTGAGAGCTCGCAAAATGGCCCTCCAAGGGTGAATTTATAGGCTGGGAGGTCTATATGAGAACAGAAACGGCGTGATCGCTCTACTTTCAATTCACTACTGCTACAAGGTTTCAGAGAGCTGTAGATAATTGCTGGAAATTAAAAAACCCTAAGTATTTGTGAATGGGAGTTTCTGATGTTTATAAGCTGTGGCGTATCATTCCCTACCTTCCTAAAACACCAGTAAGAATGACAACACCACATTATTTTAGGTTCATAAACGTACTACAAAGTTTAAAATTACATTACTCTCTCAGAAGTTGAAGAATTTTACCAGAATTCTGCTTTTACAGTATAGAAAATTGCTGTTGCACAAAAAAGCCTCCCTAGTGTATGAATACTAAAGAAAATAAACTCACACGCAGAAAAGAGGATCAGACAACATCTGCATGATGATAACTTGTGTCTGATGACACCACATCCAGGAGTATGTACAGTGAAGATTACCATGCCAAAAAAGTTTCAAGTATTTCAGTAGACATGAAAGGAGAGTGCTGGAAGCTTATCTTAATCTGAACTCTAACACAGCCTTCAGCAAAAACTACCACAGGGGAAAAAAAAAAAAAAAAAAAAAAAAAAAAAAAAAAAAAAGCTCAGTTACATGTAGGTGAGTATAATCAGGAAGGGAAGCATTACTTGTCAGTAATGTCAAATAAAGGGAAAGCAAGGAAGCAATTTTCCTTGCAGACTGACATACAATAGGGTAGATGATTAGACAAGATTATGTAGGCAACTCTGCTGCTAAAGAACCAAAAGATGATGTCACAAAGACTATAGTATTAAAAAGGGAATGAATCATGTTCATTAATTGTCTCCCCATTCTGGGTTCTCTGTCAGCCATGAAATCCACTATATTCTGTAGTCTGTGTCAAACAGCAGCCTTCACGCTATACATTTTAAGAAGTTGTAAACTATGCAGCATGGATTTCACAAAGTGGTGAAAAAAAGTTACATAATTCTTTCACCTGGAGCTATTTATATTGAAACAGACAGGAGGAGAAATAGAAAGGGCAGGTTTTTGAGTGCAGCCTCAGATTTGGGGTAACAGAGAGCTAATGTATGTCTGGCTGCAGCTGGAGCTCTGCAGGAACAGTAGGCAGCCTCTGGAGAATTTCCAAGAACAGTTTGCACCTTTACCAATGTACAGCCCGAGATAAATCAGGAGCCTGAAAGAGTCTCAGGGGAGCAGCTTCCTACTGGGGATTCTTTCTGTCTAGGGAGTGGAGAATACTGTTCATCATAGGAACAAATGTCTCTGTTAAAATAATGGTGAAAAAACATATATATACATATATATATATTTTATACCTGCATTATCATTCTCTTTAGCAATAGCTATATTTTCATTCTCGTGTCTCTTTGTATTTGAGGAATTTCTTCAGAACTTGTTAAACATAGCAGCTGCACACCTAGAGATATACATATATGGATCTTTTTTCTGTTGTAAATTGCATTAATTTGCAAAAATAATTTCCTAAAATAACACATTCTCATAATTCCAACATTCAAAAGACACTATCATCACCCAGGTGCAAATCACTAACTTGGATATTAGCAAATAAGTGGTGGCAGCATCTGTTGTGCCAACCAGTGAACTATACTTTATTTTAGAGGCTGAAGCTGGATGCTGTTACTTTCTTCTTCCAATTTTGCTCAGCATAAGAATCCATAGAGTTGCAATTTTTTCCTACACAGCAACAAAGATTTAAATATCTGCTGTGCTGCTGTGCCCCTATCAAATGACAGAAGAGGAACAATTCCTCAGCACATGGAAGACATGCAGCTTTGGTCTCCATGAACAGTGCAGCACTTTACCAGTCTCTGTGCATATTACTTGGGAATGCTCTAGTAAAGTCTTTCTTTTTCAAATATATCTCCTGTGATTTCACATTGCTGATGATCTGATGCTGTGACATACCAGCAGCTGGCATACCATGCTCTGGCTCTCAGCCTTCCACCTCAGTCCTCGCAGTTATTTTCACCCTTCTTCCTGATAGCAGTGTTCATGTTCCCTATTTTTTACCCACTGCTTGTGTAACTCAAAGCTACTTTCCAGTGCCCTTTCATGTTCACTGCCCTAGGTAACGTTGCAGTGCATAATCTTCCTGTGTAGTAGGTAGAATATGCATTGACTTTTTTTTAAAATAACTTATCTTTTTTTTCTTTTCATATATTACAGGCCAAAACTAATTTTCAAGGAGTACAAAATTAAAGTTTTAGTAAAGATATAAATAAAAGGTAAAGGTTATTTCCCCATGGTTTGTGATCCTTTATCTGACGATTTCTGGCATATCCTTTAAAACTAAACACCATAGGGAGAGGGCACCAAACCCAAGTTCATATTACTAGGTACAGGAGAACAAAGAGACATGCATAGACAGAATGTCCAGCATTCCCCTCAAGCGAAGAGGAACAGTTTTTCTGGAAGACACTATCCAATTCACTGCTTTTGGGTTACAGTTAAGAAACACAAAATTAAACCACTTTACTGAGGCTTCACAGTACATGAAGAGGCTTCCTAATAGTTACTCACTACCCTCTCACATCTCTAAATAAAAAATATTAGTTGCTGGCTGGCGTTAAACCGTGACACCTTTTCAGCAGATCCAAAAAAGAACTGGTAAAATCCATTGGCAACAGATACACATGAACAGTCAAAGGAGAGGCTGGGATTTGCCTTCAGTATCTGGAATCCAGGAGATGTGGATACTAAGACAGTACTAGATGAACAGACTACAAGAAATTTAGTCTTATATAAGGTCCTCAAATAGAATACCCTTCTGTCACTGCTGGAGAAAGGATACAGGGCTAGGTAATACCTGTAATATATTAAGTTGTTCAGACTACACTATGTATGATCCCCAGGACGGATCATATCCATGCTTTCAACAAATGTGATGGCTATTAACCCTAGGGGTAGCTAATAGTGTGCTGCTGTGTTATTTTGAATATAAGTAATGCAGCAAAAAGCCTCTTGACATTTAATAAACCAAGACATTATATAAAAACAGTCCCAGTACCTCTATTGATAGTCATTAAGCATGACTGGCAAAGGCCTTTGGAAGTTGGGTATAAATAGCTTTTCCTGCACAGGAGTTCAAAATGGCCAAATTCCTATCTTCCATGTAAGTCTTGAATACATAGATATCTTGCTAGGTACTTTTAAAAGATTTCTAAAGAAGAGTCTAACCATACCTTACAGTCCTTGATAACTGGTAATCATGCACTTGTTGAATATCCATCTGGTTGAGTATCCACTCCACTTACTACCCAAGATCTTGTGGACGCAGTGAGGAAAAAATCAGAGAGGAGAAAAGAGTGAGTCCGGAAGAGACATATACTTGGTGGCAATATGTCTGACTTTATTCATCAGCAGTGCTCTTTCATAGTGCAGAGAAAACATGAAATCACAGTGGATTGTTTTAAAAGCAAGATACAATAAACAAAGACCATGGTTTTGCTAGCTACAGACATTGCTTACAAGATACAGCACTCTCCCACAATGAAACATCCTGGTTAAGGCCAAGAGTTAATAGAATACCTTTATTCAGAGAAGGTGTTCTCCAAATTCCTTGCTATCTTTTCTGTCAATGAGCCTTGCCTCATCTTTATTTTTCTGGCAGCAGGCCTTGCCTCGTTGCTATCGCTGGTCAGCCTTGCTTTGCAGTGTGGGACTTGCCTTTTTGCTAGCTCTCAGGTCTCTGAAATTATCAAGGCAGTCCCCAACACCAAGAGGCTCTGCTACCATATGCTCCAGAAGTGGCCAGTGGTCTGAACAAGTGGTCTGAACCCCTTGGATATCCATCCTTCTGAAATCCATTATCTTTCTGGTATCCTTTCTTCTTCCCTGACCATATCAAATTGCCATTCTTCTGGTAACAGGTCTGTCTGTGTTGGTGGCAGACTGTGGTCCATGAGAGGAAACAAATGACAAAACTTATTTTCTACAGCCTCCCATCAGAAGAGTTTGATCAGACCAGAACAGAGGATTTTGGACCTGCTATTGTTATACAAAAAATGCAAGTATTGCCCAGTAGAAGAGTCTACATTTTCTTTAAAAAAGGGAGTTTATGTAAGAAATAGAATTATTAGGAGAAGCAACTCAAAATAACTAAATTTCAAACAATCAGTTTCATATTAATTCCTTACTAATGTTAACAGAAAAATAACCTTCTATACTAACCTAGGGAGAAAAAAAAAAAACATGCTTTTTTTACTCAGAGTAAGTTCAGCATTTCAAATTTGTTAGTGATATTCCCCTCAGACATTTTATTCACTGTAATCAATGGTTTTTTTCCCAGTCTGCAGTAATCTACTTTTTACTGCCCTCTGTGGGCTTTAAAGTGGTTGTTGTTTTTTTTTTTATCTTAGACATTGAAATTTAAATACCCATTCCTGACTTCTTAAACAGACAGTTCTATGAGGTATTTTAGGGCCTGGAACTGAACATTTTACTTTAAGGCTGTCTGTATGATGTTCTCAGTAGTGTATAGGAAATTTATGCATTACTGTCATATTTTATGCAGATTTCTATATGTGAGATTAATTCGCTTTGTTTTCAAGTACAACAATAATTGAGCAATGTATGAGCACAGTCACAGGCTTATATTACTATGTAAACATATTAAATGCTTGAGAAAGATTGTCTTAGGATTTTTCAATAATAAAATATATCCTATATCAGTCCGAGCCCTCTTTCCACATTACTGAAGTAATGCCCCTGTAAAATAGAAAAAAATAACTTTTCTATTATTTAATTATTTTACAGCACGCAAGTTGAAGTAGACATTATAAAACTCAAAATAAAAAGAGAATATGAGATTTTTAATGTGAGAAGAAATGTGTGTATGGAATACTCTGGATCAGGAAGCTGTCAGAAGCATCTGTCTCTCAGAGAGCAGCAGTAAGAGCAGAGTGCTGCTATTAGTGCTGCTATTAAAAACAAGAGAGAAGTGCAGTATACTACTTTGGGATCAATATTTAATCTAATATAGCCCCTTGATTTCCCTCCATAACCTCAAACAGGTCATATGGTTGTTCAAAAAGCAAGATTTGGCAAGGTCTCTGCTAGTCAGAGTCAGACCAGGGGTGATAGATTTGATTGAGGTCATCTTCTGTCAATCAGTAGGAAGACTAAAAGTATGCTGAGATCATCTATGGTCACACAGATATCATACATCCTATCACTGTAAAAACTAACATCTGTCAAGGTATGGTCATCTTAGAAAAGGGGACCTCCAATAAACAAAGCCAATATGCCAATGGGCAAAAACCACATCTGGAAGTTTCCTTTGGAACTAATTAAAAACTTTCCTTCCATACAATTTCCACGTGAGTTTATAAAGCAAAACCATTAGTGAAAGAAAAAAAGTTTTTGACAGCCTTTATAAAAAACCCAAAACCTTAATGAAACTAATAATATCTCACAGATGCTGTTCTAAGGAGAATTAGTTATGTGCTCTTAAAAGGCAGTGTTTGTCAGTGTCAAACATGTCAGTGTTTGATAGAGCCTTATGTATTTTCAATCAGCTCAGGGAACTGTGGTTTTTAACCACCTAGAAAACTGGCCCCACCATTTAAAAAACAACAACCAAATAAACAAAACTAAAGGACCCCAAACAAAACTAAACAAACCAATACAAATTAAAATTAATTAAAAAATAAAAGGGAAATGTCACTTCTTAAAGATTACGCTTGCTCTCTGACATTCTAACTGACAGAAAAGTACACAGATGCAGTAAGCCAGAAGGTAAACTGCTTCCAAGCTGGCTTAAGAATAAGTGCAAAATTTAAATTCAAGCCACTGGAGAAAATTATTTTAGGTAAGCCAAGACCTTTATCTATAGCGTATGTGCTGTTATATAATGACATACAGGCTGCCCCAAAATAGCTGGTCAAGGTATGTAATGGCATTTTAGTATTTGTGTTCAGGAATCACCCAACAGAAGCAATGATAAGGAGCACTGAGGTTGGTTAAAGGCAAGGAAGGTATTAAAAGGACCATGAAACATTCATCCAGTGCACACTACACCCATCTATTAATGGAGGAATCTGGCTACCTGACCAACCCCCCCTCCCCCCCTCCTTAAGCACTTCACTCCTTCACTTCACTTGTAATGGAGCAAACAGCCCATGTCACATTTTTAACTCATATTTAAACCAATACAAGCAGGATCTCTGTTTCTCTATTTGCTTCTTTGTCACAGCAGAAACCTGCTGTTACTCAGCAGGCTTGAAACCTCTGGCATCTTCTACTTCCAGGTCCTGCATCACAGTAAGTTTCTCTTAAAAATTAAGACAAATTATTTACAAAAACAAGCAAATGGGTTGCAGGTGCACCATCCTGTCAGCTTTTAGTGTGGATCTTCAAATATTCTGAGTCACAGTAGATATTTTTAGCTGTGGTTTTAACTGTTTTTTCTGCTATGCTGCCTAGATGGAAATTATTTTAGTAGTGGTTTGATCATGGTCCTGATTTCAATTTAGATCCTTTGTCGTACAAGTTAATCTCTCATATTTCTTTCAATACACAGATATCTAGCTATCTGATTCTTGTGCCATTAAGCTTACATCTTGAAAGGTATGTTATTAACACGTCTTAGGATAAAAAGATCTCTAATTATGTATTTGGATGTATAATATACACTTACCGATTGCATCTTTTTAAATTCTAAAAAGGGGGCTAATAGGGCTGATAGAAAACACTTGGAGTTTAATAAAAAACATGTTACTATTTTTCTTCTATATCTTTAAATATCATATGCTATTTATTGTTCATTGTTTTGTACAGGAGACTGGCATATAACTTCTGCTGTCATGGGAAAGTGAAGTCTAAATTGTTTAAGATTTTTAAAATTCTTAGAAAAGACTCGGTCCTTGCTCATTTCTGAGATTCAAAAGCAGATTACAATTATTATGTTTAAATTGATGACCACAAGGGGTTATCTTATAACTACATGTTTATTTCTGATTTATTTCTTCTGATTAAAATTTTATTTTAGGAATCATCATGTTTGGAGATAATTCAGAACAGTCGTACTTAAAGGAAACATAGAGGAGACAAAAGTCTAAAACAAAAAGCAGTGGAAATAATGACCCAACAGATCTTCTGTTTCAGATTTTATATGTTCTCACCTAAATTCACAAATATGACCAATTCACTCCTTAATAATAATGAGTGTTGTAAAGTAGAATTTCAGATATTTTAAAGTTTTACCAGGAACACTGAGAGCTCGCTGTGTGAAGAGGAATAACAGTTGGGCTTGTTTAGCCTTGTAGGACAGAGATGTAAAAGGAACAGTTATTGACAAAAGGAAGAACAACTTTATCTGAAGGTAATGTTGGTAGAGGTGCAAAGTGCTATAAATGATCTACTAGTGTATACAAAATAAACATGGGAAGAAAATCCCTGTATGAAAAAACAATAAAATTCAGGAAATTTCATGGATGGGCTTAAGTGATCTGTCTGCCTATATTGTCAAAGTCTGAACCCAAATTTATTCCAAATTATAAAGCATACTGAAATCTGCATTTATCTTAAATTCCTAGCTCTCAATAGTTATATTTTGCTGCCTTCTGGTATACTTCTTTAGACTGGGTTTTTTGCTTCTTTGTTAAGAAGAAGCAAGGATATATATACTCAAAAAAACCCTGTGAGCTTTGTAAAGAGGAGTTGAAAACAGCACATATACAGAAACTGGTGATTTGTCTTTTTTGCAAGTAATTTATTTACTAGGCTAAGACTATTCACAAATGTAACCTATATTGTTATAATTTCTGCTGAAAATATTTCCTATGTTCTCTAATGTTAGTGTATGGGAAAACTGTGTTTGATTCTCTCTTCTGAAGTGAAATCCTCGTCATCTTGCACCAGAAAGTACCCCAGCTGTCTACTCTATCATGGGGTATTGTTGCAGCTTTTACCATGCACATGGACAGCCAGGTACTGTGAATGATCCTCTTTCTTCTTTGAAAAAATTCCAGTTTTCTTATCAGATCCAAAGCCAGAACTGCAGAAAACAGAGGTATCATGAATCCTTCAAGCAAAACCTGCCAGAACTTTCTTAAACCTCTAACTGACCCACAAAGACTTCAATGACAAAGGAGTAGCTGGCCTTGTGATTTGTGTTGTTAAAAGCACTGAATGTATGTGGATCTCACCAGCATCTCTGCATAGTGTGAGACCACAGAGACCAAAGGTCTGGATGACTGAACTCATGGAATAGGATGGCTAGGGTTGGAAGGGACCTTAAAGATCATCCGGTTCCAACCCTGCTTCATGAGCAGGGACACCTTCCACTAGACCAGACTGCTCAAGGCCCCATCCAACATGGCCTTCAACATTGCCAGGGAGGGGGCAGCCACAACTTCCTTGGGCAACCTCTTCCAGCATCTCACCACCCTCAAGGAATTTCTTCTTAATGTCTAACTCATGTAACACATGCAAGAAATAAGAGTTTTGGATGGTCTCAGAAAGTTTGATCACCACTTTGATTGCCACACTAGGAATTTCTGCCCAAAGAGAAATGGCCTCAAGCCAGCTAGCTCACTAGCCAGGGAAGCCACCAGGGTGGCTTCTTGGGAGCCATTTTATACTGAGCACCATGGGAAGGATTGGTCCATTTGGGCCACTGATCCTCTCCTCTCCTCTCCTCTCCTCTCCTCTCCTCTCCTCTCCTCTCCTCTCCTCTCCTCTCCTCTCCTCTCCTCTCCTCTCCTCTCCTCTCCTCTCCTCTCCTCTCCTCTCCTCTCCTCTCCTCTCCTCTCCTCTCCTCTCCTCTCCTCTCCTCTCCTCTCCTCTCCTCTCCTCTCCTCTCCTCTCCTCTCCTCTCCTCTCCTCTCCTCTCCTCTCCTCTCCTCTCCTCTCCTCTCCTCTCCTCTCCTCTCCTCCTGTAGCCTCAGCTGTTCCCCATTATTACTGCCACATCAATAAACTGGCAATTGCTGGTGGTGTTTGGTGATGTCCCAGGGAGTCTATTTTTTCTATCCTGGTTCTCTCAAACCATGACACTTGGAAAAGTAAAAAAAAAAAGTCAGCGAACTGCCTTCTTCTAAATAGTGCACCTGGAACCTTCTTGAACTTCAAAGGAATAAAATGGTGAGGGAACTTCGTTTACAAGAAATTTTTCTGGAGCTGCATTTCTAACAATTCAGTTTTAGGAATCCACTGTACACAACAGGAAGTAATACATTAAAGAAGTAAACTTTTTTAGAGATAATAACAGTATTTTATAGTAAAAGCTGATAAAAATAAAACATGATTTTTTTTTTTTTCACAAAACTTCCAGGTGTCCCCATGCTATTTTGACAAAAGCATCAAAGTAGTTTCATTTGTCAAATGTCAGTATTTAGACTCAATTAGGGGCTTTATTCCAATTAGGGGCTATTATTTTTATTATGCTGTTCTCTACTCTTCCAATATACATAATTATAATACAATAATATGCTGTTTTCTTAAAAGGATCCTAGAGAAGGGGAAGACAGGAAAAGATGGAAAAGTGGAATTCAAATATTCATTGTTGGATCACTGTGCCACACTGGGCTGTTTCTATGAGTTCCTGTGTATTTCTTTTGTCTTCTCAACTGCAATTTTACAGCAAGCTAAAACTCTTCTCTAACTCAGAGGACACGTGAATGAAAAAAGCATAACTCAGCTGTACAAGCCCTAATAAACAGCACCAGCCATATTTGTAATTGAGAATGCTTATTCCAGATCCTCTTCAGGAAGTATGTAGAAAGGCAAATGCAATAAGCATTTTTCATCTGGGCACAGGATGACCCACTGCATTCCTAACTGAGTTTATGAGCATCAGTACTGAAAAAGAATTTAAAGAGTTAAAGCTTATTAACTACATAGCACAGAATTCTTTAATTTAGACACACAGATATATATAAGCACATGGTGTTGCATTTACCAGTGTGATATTTTTAAGAGAGCTTCTGTGTGCAGAAATGTTGGATACCAGCATGAGGGTCCTGTAGCAGATAGCTGCCAATATTGCCATTCCATCAGGGCACTGTCACTCTGGTGTACTGCTTATCTGGGAAGATGGTTATTTTCAGACTTCAGAACCTTGGTCTGCATTATGGAGTTCTAAAATACAGCTATATTATAAATTTCTAGAGGAAAAAACACAGTCATGCTGAACATGAACATGTTTCCGCAGACACATCCAGCTGATGTAGTTTCAGTCATGTCAAATTAAGTTGCTTGGATAGTGATAAACCCAGGGAGGGGAAAATTCCTTTTCTGGCACTCTCTTTGTCTCCATTCAGCAATGGTTTATTGTGGTATTTTTTATTGTTTAATATTGCTGGAGCACAAATACATTAGTCATCATATTCTTGCATTTTGGTGACTCCAGTGTTCTTTGACCAAGTGTTTTCTCTAGTACTGTTCAAATTCAGTTAATAAACACTACATGAGTAGATGTCCAACTTCTATAAAACAGCCCATTGTAGAAGAGATTATCTAACCCCACATCTCCAGATTCAAACAGGCCCTGAACACTGTGTGAGTAACTATGAAGAAAACAATGAGTATATATTTAATACTAATACCTCTTAATTATAATATGTTGACACAATCAAAATTACTATTTTTCTTGTAATTTATTTTCTACTTTTCTCTAAGTATCGTAAGCATATTCAAAGTAATCCTAGCACATAGTCCAGAAGTAGATTCCAAAGCCTGATTTCCTATGGATTTCTGTCTGCTGTGAACTAAAGAATCATTTTCCAAATGAAACATTTGCTGTCATCTGCAGAATTTTTAACTATGCTCTCTGACATTTGACAAACCATGAGGTGACAGTTCAGTCATTTTTTCCCTCCTCATATCTTCCTGCTTGACTGTTATTAAACTCACTTTTCTTAAATAGAGCCATCTTCCTGACTTGGAAGTTATCAAAAAGCACAGACAGAGAGAAATAGACTGAGCAATCCTGAAATTGCATAAATTTCCTTTGCAAAACAAACCGTGAGGAAACATAAGGGCACCTGAACATTTTTCCATGCAGTTAAAATATAATTTTAAGACCTCTGTATGTAATATTGAACTGCTGTGACAATGTACTTGGCTTTGCCCATGGAGAACTTGTAGAATATAGAATACATCTGAAGATAATCCATAATTCTATCACTTAATTCGCAGTAAAAATTCCCACTGAAAATTTTTAGGGAACCAGAGAATAAAACAGATAACCTTCTTACATCTTCACACCATAGACTTTCACAGCTTCTAGAGAGAAAGATGGTGGCTTTCAAAGTGTCTAAGACACCACACTTCATATGTAACATATTCCACTAGATAATCAACAACGTCTTACCAGATTACTGATAAAAGTCAGGTGTATTTTTTAAAAGTTTATGCTTCAAGACAATGTTTCCCAGTGACTGATTAATTAGAACAGTGAATCTCTTCAGCCAAGTAGTTCAAATACAGTGCACTTAGCAAATGCCATTCTGGTACAGGAATGTGAACCAGACACATTTGGTGTGAAGACAAATGATACACAAAAGGACTTATCACAGAAATGATTAGGTCTTACTTTTCTTTTCTTTTACATTTATTTTGACAGCTATCTTTGATGTAGATCTACACCTACCTGGTTTAAAAAGTTTTTTTAAAGCTTCCTTTTAAAGAATCCTGAGTGAAATTAGGCAAAGCTGTGTTACTGCCTACAGTTAAGCAGAGAAAACATTTTAGAACCATGGGCTGCAGCATAACCTCAATGGTGGGAAGAAAGATTATGGCCACATAAACTGGTTTCACTGTTCCTGTACTGCACTCTGGCCTGTAGCATCTTTGCAGCACAGAAGCAGAATGACTGGTGGCCAGTGACGGGGACTGGGGAGGTGGTCTGGTGGCCAAAGCACAAAGCATTCATGGTCCATTGTCTGGTGTCCTCATCCACCAACAGATTGTAAGAGGAAGATTTACCTGTCTTAATCTGTAGAGAACAAGCTAGCAAAATAGATGATTTTGCAAACCTCTCAAAATGTTATTTTGAACATTGTTCTCAACAGCCTTTCATGCTGGACACTGGTAAATGAGATTTAATTATCAATATTCTTGGTAGTCACAAATCTATGAAATCATTTCAAGTATATAGTAATACATGTGGTTGAACTTTACTTACAATAGACTTATTTACAGATATAATGCATTCTACAGTATTTGAAACTAGCACAGGAGAGAAAAATTAAACCAAAGATTAAGAAGGTGTCAGTAACAATTTCTCAAGAAAACTTTTTAAATAAACCTCGGGCTTTCAATAAGGAGTGCTTCTGAACTATCACAAAATAAATGAGCACAGCAGGACTTACTGCACTGAATAGGACCTGCTGTCTACAATAAGTTACTTTAGAAATTTGTCTTTATGATAAGCATTATGAAATTTCAGTACTATTAAGTATTGCTGTCCTTCACAATAACACTGTAGTGAATAAACAGTATTTCTGTTCTTTATTTCTAAGTTTAGAGTGTGGAGTACAGCAAAATGAAGACAGGTTTCTCATAAAAGCATTCACTGAGTGGAAAATCTGGTTCTTAATAATTTTTGCTATGCTACTGCCACAGCCTGGTAATGTCTGAACTCCTTCATTACCAGGGACTTTGATAGCAGTGTTCCTTATATCTACAGATCTGTTCTGGCAAAGACTAGAAGTATTTTTTAAGCCAGTGCAATGATGAGTTTATCTTCCACAGATCCTGCCAGGATTCACAGACATGACATGCTTCTTTTATTTAGGTGAAGGGACAATTTAAAAAACCTGGACAGATTTGGTTTACACAAGAATACAGCTAGAAGAGCAGATGATGTTGTAATCTCTATTATCTTCAGTTTGAGCAATTGCCCAGAAATCTAAAGTCTAATTGCTTCCTCTACCTGACAGCCCTTGAATCCTTGTCTCCTACTTCCCTGTCAGATATCCGGCAATCAGACTCCTGGGTAGTCAAAAGTGAAGTACTGTGTTTGTCTCTTTTTCTGATGTTTCATTTTGCATGAAATAATCAACAGCTCAAAGGACTATTCAGTGAAAACGCCAATGTCACTCACTGCTCTAATGATGGTATTCATCTGGGAAGGGGGTTACTTGGAGCTAATGAATCCACAAGTATTTCAGATTGAATAAGCACTGGAACAAAGTTTCTTTTGTTCCTGCACATTTTTTCTTACCAATACACTGGAGGGAAGCTCACTCTTACTTGCTCTCTTCAACATACACCAGATGGGCATTTAATTATCACTTGCAAGTGAAACAGTCTTGCAGAGGAGTCATTCCTACTGCAAAACACCATACTGCCTCTGCTGCTCAGGGCCCAGTTCCAAGAGGTGAGGAAGAGGCTCCCATTCACTCTGAAGGAGTGATGAGTGAGCAGGGGAGCATTCAGTTGAGATAATAGGTATTTCTCACCTTTGACTATTTTAAACAAATCGCCTCTTAGCATTTTGAGCTCCATAGATTCTATTTTGCTCTGTCTTCTTCCCATCTTAGGGCTTCAGGTTTCATTCAACAACCAGCCAACTAAAAGTATGCAATTTGAGGGTTGTCTCATTATCAGCAGTTAGAGATAATGCAAAAGAAAAGGTCTGTGATGTTCAGAATGCTACTGACAGGACCAAACACACAGCTTGGAAAGAGCCTAAAGCAGGGAAATTAAAACAGAAAAAAATCCATTATTGAGGATGTGTGAAAAATACTTGAATTTTCTTTACTGCGTTTTTATAAGAGCATATGAAAAGACCCACAAAACCTGTATTCCCTCAGCTTGTTTTTATTTATGTAACCAGAAGCAAAGTGGAGGGGAAAGCCTCTTGAAAAGAATGATATGGGAAGTGAGGAGTCTGAGGCAATTTGTCAGTGGCAGATCACATCCTTTCTTTATCACAGAATAATCTTTGATAAGATTAATGAGAGAAACAAAATGAGTTTTATAGAAAAATCTTTTAGGGATCAAATGTTCATGCATCTACAATTACTATACAACCTTGTTTTAGCTGATTAGATTGTTTTATCAGAAACCTGAGCAGAAATGTAGTAAAAGATGGAGCTCATCAGAGTACTTTAAGATTAAAGTATATAATAGCAGACACAGGTCATGCTGATTCATGTGACTGATGCATATGCAGCAAGAGTTAATAACACTGCATTGCAATAAGCTGTCACATTTCTGTGTTGTGATTTGGATGTACCATTTAAGTGGGAGGCTGCTCAGATAATGTAGAATGATATCTGAAAGTCTCAAGGTTGAGTCTCACACTGTCTAATAAAGGAAATAAGATTTAGGTATGCAATTTATCTGAGAAGGATCATCTGTATTTTTTTCTAATAGATAGAACATAATCCCTTTCATGGCTATTCTAAGCATTCTATACTTCCCCTTAAAAATAATTTATAGATCCCTTTCTGTTGGAGCTTTATTCCTTTTCCAGAATAAAAAAATATACTCTTTACTGATATTTTTGATGTTTCAAATAATGACATCTCTGATGTATGAAGTGATACAATGGTGGTGTAATTGATTTCTGGACAAATTACTGCACAGTTAATTTCGATATGCTATTCTTACCTGTCTATTTGGATGAAAAACATATAATTTATTCTTTTACATAAAAAAATATGCAGTTGGGCACAGCTCATCTCCTCTTTGGAAAACACCCACAGCTTCATGTTAGATGGAGTAGTGGTCATTTATATTTATCAGCAGTGTAAGAGAGACAAGATTTTGGATGAGGGTAGGAGGAATACAAGATCTGTAACTGTGGCTCAGATCAGATTATTTATTGTGTATATTTATATCCTATAAGGGAGACTGTGAAATGTTTCAAGGAGAGTGAAGCATTCAGCTCTGGTTGGTTCTAATTCTCCTAAACACATATAAAAGGGAGATTCCTCTACCTCTTTGTACCTGTGTACAGTATTATACCCTCTTTTCTCTGCAGCCAGCCATTTTCTATTATTTAAAAAAATAAATGCCAATATGCTTGAGATAAAGTCATATTTGATTTCTGTCAAAATGAGTAAGCATTTGCTTAAATTCATTGACCCTGAGCCATTTTATTCTAAATATGCATATTTTTGCTTATAGAAATCAACAATAGGACAAAATAATCTAGTTTTAGGAATTAATATTAAACTGCTTTGGAATTTTCTTGGAATGTAATATAAGGCCTATATTTTTTATATTATGACATTTAAGTAATGTTTAAAATATTTATTTATAGCTCAAATGTGATCAATTCTGAGTTTCTGAGCTAGGAGCTGCAGAGGAA
This sequence comes from Phaethornis superciliosus, assembly GCA_023637945.1. Lineage (NCBI taxonomy): Eukaryota > Metazoa > Chordata > Aves > Apodiformes > Trochilidae > Phaethornis > Phaethornis superciliosus. The sequence goes on from JAJQWJ010000002.1 coordinate 18,764,155, forward strand.
GGCTCAGTACAGCTTCTTGGTAAATGGATCTCAATGTGCTGATTTCTTTTCCTCTGTTCTCATTACCCAGGTCCCTGGCACACTGCTGGCAGCACATGTGCAGCCAATGGGTTTTCTTGGAGTACCACTTCAAAGCACAATGGGATCGAGAGAAACTGATCACAGAACAAAATTTTAGCAGAATACATAGACAATCATTTGTGCCTTCATAATGTCTGCTGTAAGCAAACAGAGCAGTGTCCAAACGAATGCCAGAATTACTGTGTTGCTGCACACATCCATACAGAGAAGCAAGCACATTCCTAGCTAAACATGTTTTTGTTTCAGGAAGCTAAGAATAATTATGAACCCCATTAACTGTTAGGATGCCTAAAAGGAAGGTGGGGGAATGGGTTTGTAGTAACAGAGAACTTGTGCTGATTTTAATTGAGCATACCCCAATATTACTCCACATGTGAGAGGGAACACTCAGCTGATGAAAGAGTGGAAGTGAGAAGTTCCATTCCAAGTCTCCTGAAAAATGTGAAAGCAGCAGCTAGTAAAGCTCCTTACTTTGATTGGATTTTTGTCTTCTTTTTTTTACATTGAGGCCTAAACCCCATGCATTTTAAATGACCAGAATGGAATAATCTAATAAACTTTCTCTGCAATGCATGTTGATTTTGAATAAAGTTTAAAACACAGGGGAAATTAGAAAGAACCGAAAAAAAGCTCAGTTTAAACCAATATTTTAAAAGGTCAGACTACACATCAAATCTCAGTCCTGGGCAAACAATAGAATGCTTGACATCATCATTAATAAATAATTTTATACCTCTCTTCTTAAGATCAACTTTATTTTATGAAAAATAAATCTTTTCAAACTCACTTGATATTTTTCTTAGATTATAGATCTAGATGATAAATAGTATCAGTAATGTATTAATTTTTTTAATACTGTCAGGAATTTGCCCTAATCGCATCTCACATCTTAGTTAGGAAAGTGCAGTCACAACCATAAACTTAGCCTGAAAACATTAAATGGAATCAAAACTTGCTAACTAATGCCTTTTAAAATGTGTCTTTTAAAGAGACAATGCTTGTGTGGTATTGTATATAGGAGTTTCCTATGGGGATTTGATTTGAAGTCTATGCTATTTAACACTTTAGTCAGAGAAGAAGGGATAGATAAAAACCCACTAAAACAATTCATGAATAACACAAAAGTTTCCAAAATGGTAAGTAATGAAAAAAGACTATCACCAGTGAAGAGTCACTGATTAGTTTAGTAACTTTGTGACAGCAAGTAATTTGCATTTCAGGATGAACAGTACTGGATCATTGCAACCTATTGAGTCAGAGAGGAATATCATCACAGCTGAGGGGCAAGAGACTACCCTGGGAACTGCTGGGTCTGAGCAGAATAGGGCCCTCTCCAAAGATTTGATACAATATCTAGGCACGTGTGTGCATAATTGTGATCTGGAGGGCTTCAAATAATTCCTGTACAGTCCTGATGCACTTTATACTTAGATTGTCCAACATCAGTGAAATTGTTTCTTCACAAAAGGACCTGCCTGCACCCTGGCCGGATCAGGTCTTGAAGAGTGGACAAAGGTCCTAAGTCCCACTATTCCACTTGTTCTCACCAGGCACTTGCCATCCCATAGCAGGACAGGGCAGCTCCCCAAATGCCTCTGTATCTGTCACATTGTTGTCTCACTATCCTTGCCACAGGGGTGACTTCCTATCTTCTTTCTTCAATCCTCTCCCCAGTTTTTATGCCAGCTAAATGACTAAGCTGCTCAAAATGGGAGGCAGAAAATTCTGTGATCTCTTCACTCTGAAAAAATTAAATCTTGCATCTCCTATCTCTTAAGACGCTCACCCAGCCAGGCTCATCCAGATACAATACAGAATAATATCTATACCAGTAATCAAGGCAGGGGCCAACCCCACTTACTGGCCCAGGTGGCACAGCATGGTGCATGTCCTCATGATAGCCTCTCCTGTATTTTCTCTTGGGAAAGATTTCATATTTTATCCTCAGGCCAGCCACAGTCCTTGCTTAGTGATTGCTAGCAGACACAGATTAACAAGTAAACATTATGAAGGTCAGAAATAGATGTGTCCCAATTTTATTTTAGGCTAAAGTTGTAGTGTGCCTTACAGAATACACAGTATTTAAATAAAGTATTTTGTTTCTGAGATGTCATTTAGTGCAGGTTGTAAGAAAGATAAGGCTTTCATTAGCTGGCTTACCTGTACTTAATCTGGGGGAGGGCATGGTGTGTAAAATCAAAGAAGCAGCAGCATATATATCAATGCTCTTTAAAAAAACAAAAGAGATTTAAAGAAAATCAATCTCACTAGCTGGAACTATTCTGGTATGGGAAAGCTCTTATGCACTTTTTCTGCTGTAAGATGCCATTGATGTGTTCTGTAAATTCTGTGCTTTTAGCCTCAGGCATTTGTTGCACAAGAGCACAGCTAAAAGACTAATGATACCTCTGCTGCCATATTTATGGAATTTAGAGAAGTGACCTTAATTCACTAGAGGTAGTTTTTCTGAGTTCTTGCTATTCCTGAGCTATTGTTCCTCAGGGCTGGCACGCAAGTACATCTGTGAAAAAATTTGCCTGTTTCTCTCTCCCCTCTGCTTGCTGTGACCACAGCTTGAACACAAAGCCTACCTCTGAGAAGACCATGAGAAAAATATAGAGGCAGTAGAAATGAATAATATCTTGCCCCCTTCCTTCCTCCTGGGGTTGTCTCAGGAGAGAATCAGCCCCATGGGCTGGGTGAGACCCAGCACCATGATTTCCCAGGGGTGGCTTTCCAGGGCATTGCATAGAGCAGGTTCTTGCTCTTGGGGATGGCAGTAATTATGGGATAGGGGATAAAGCTTTAAGGGATTATGTGAGTGTTATTATGGGCTGTTTGGGGCAAAAATGATAGATGATCTTTGGGCATGAGGCTGCACAGGCTGATGTGGCAGGGCAAGGGTTTTGCAGAAACACACTTATGCTGACCCTCCATAGCCAGTGTAAACTCCATGTAGAGAATGCATCTTTCTTTGTTGCATCTCTCCCATCTCCCTCCTTCAGAATAGCTAATTTTAAATCAATAGTCTGGCTCAATCCTGGCTATATACCAGTTCTTTAACTAGGAGGGAAGGAATAGTTCATTTCAGGCAACTTTCTTAACCTGTTCCAGCAGTAGTGTAGGATCTAAGGGCACTGTCTCTTTTTTTTTTTTTTTTTCATCTAGGCTTGTCTAGCAGGATGGCAATTGTATTACTACAGAGCAGGAACTGTGAACTGGTGCTGAAGAGCTGTGGAGGACATCCTGAGAGTGGCCTGGGGGTGACAGCAGATGCATCATGCATGTAAAACAATTTGCTCAATTGCAAATGTAAGTTGAGTAATTCCCATGCTTAATTTTGTCATTTTGCTTTCAGCAAAAGCTCATGTGATCCAATCTCAGGCTACCCTTAACAGTATAGATAAAAAAGAAGTCCCTTCTCTAAGAACTGAAACTCTGCTACAGAGGAAAATATAACTATAACTTTATGATAGCAGGATGAAAGTATGAATACAGCAGCATCAACAGAGCTGTGATAGTACACTTTAGTACAGCTAACATAGACAACTACACTTAAAAAAACAGGACAGCAGGGATTCAGTCCATACTAGTAACCAGAAGACAAAATCTGTAGGTATCCTTTGTGGATACTCTGACTAGACACAGTTTATACAGAGATTCTGGCATGGACAACTTTTCTTTGTTATGCAATATGACCTGACCTGAAAAACACTTCACTTTACTCAGCAATTCATTGCAGGCTTGAATCAGTGAACCAAAGATGAAAAATCATCAGTTTATTCAGGGTAATTCAGCTCCATCAAGCACACCTAAAAGATGAGAACAGACATTGCAAAACTAATATTTCAGAGTCAAACTTGGGAAGACGACATTTGCATTATTTTCAGGAATTGAATTTATAAAAGCCTGGTAAGTTTAGTAGCTTATTCTCTAACTCTTTTTGCATGTCAAGTGGCAGATTAAAGTCTTTTCCTTCCTCTTTCTAACTAGGTCTAAAGGCCAGTATAATGAGTGAATTACAAATAAATAATAATTTACAAGATTTGTGAATACATGTACCTTTCCTTAGAGGATAACATAAAAAGTTCAAACAGAGGTTTTCTATTTCATTTATATGAGAGATGAGAGACCCTTTTTGTCAGCTTTTTGTCTAGGAGTCTCCCATATGAAAAAGTTGCAGCTGCTTCTCTATCCTACACTTACTCCATTATCCTATTCTGCAGTTCCTAGTCTTATCCCATTTATATTTCCCTAACACAGCATCCTTCAACTTAATTCTAGATCTGGTTGGAAGAGACAAAAAGTGCCCTGGGGAAGAAGTCCTTTGCTCCCAGTCATCCCCTTTGGAGTCAGAACAGATAGAAGCACCAAGAGCTCTGAACCTGAAAATCTTAATATGATCTGTCTCTCTTAGAGTGTAACTGCTGGTATTAAATATTTGGACAATTCAAAGGTAACTCTGGCAGTAAGAAAATCTGAGACATAATTTTTTTGAAAGGTTTATGACTAAGACAATTTTGGGCTAATTCTCAAAGGCATATTCCTGATGTGAAAGTTTTTGTGACAAGTTTCAGGTCCATTTAAAAATTCTAGATAGAGGTTTCTTAAAGCATGAGAAATACATATTTTTCTCTTTTCTCATTCTGAGTAGGTATGTTAATTTATAAAGAAAATAACATCAACCTAAACCTGAGTATTTTGTATCAAACTAAAGTTAAAGTTTAGTAACAGGTACAAAAGGAAACCAACATGGTATACAGTGCTGTAAAACCCAGGGTAGTATACCACAGACAGACAGTTCTATATGATGACTGATAATTATTGAAGGCACTACTTTAAAGAATTACAATCCCATACATAATCATCTCTCATAGCTGTAGTGACCTATTCAATGAACAGAAAAATTTTCTCTTGTAAGACTAATTTTAAAGTATCTTGATCAGAGGAAGCAGTAGGTACAGTTACTTTACACAGGTATTATGCTAGTGAATAATTCATACTGGAATTTATTAGACTGATAATTTCCACTAACTGTGCTTTGAAATCTGCACAGAGCTTTAAGTGTTTCTTTTCAGTAACAGGAATTACTTGACACACACCAAGAGAATATGTATTTAACCCACCAAAACAAAGATTTCAAATAAACATGGTGTTGTTGAGATATTTTAAAGAAAACTTACAGGGGAAGATCTCTGACAATAATGAAGATTCATTCCTTTAATCTTGTCAGTGGTAATCTTTTAGAAGGAAAGATGTGTTTGCAGTGCCCCTATACAGCACATGGCAGACCAGATTTCATTGTTTCAGTCTCACATTCCTCTAAGCAACAAGATTCAGCTTGAAGGTAGAAATTTTACCCCTTGATGTAGAATGATCCTTTCCAGCTCTCTGTAGATTTCAAATACAGGAAGATACAGTCATATATTGCTGAGCTTTTAAGTTATGTAAATGTTTTGTGCAAGACTGCTGTTCTCTCAGGTTTTATTTTAATAACTAACAATGACAAAGAACCAACCAACTCTTTGTTCCTCCACCTCACCCTCAGTGCAGTGCAGAAGGCACTTAGGACCAATTTTCACTCATTTAACTCTTCATCTTCTGTGGTTACTGCAGATACCTTCTGAGGTTACTCTGCTGGGCGACAGTAACTCTTGAATGACACCAGCAGAATTACAGATATGATATTCAACTTTTATGTGCCTTTCCACAGTTAATGTATTTCACATTGCATTGAAATATACTTCAGAGTTATGTAACTTTTTGCCAGATTCACAGTTTACATGGGAAGACTACAAGAACAATTGATCTAGAACTATTTGTTTAGTGCTTCTGTACAGCAATTGATGAAACAAGTCAGCACAAGTCACTGCTAAGCATCCTGTAACAGAGATGCTGTAAACTGCATGGAGGTTTTCCTGTAACACAACTTAGCATTGTACAATTGTACATGCACCTCAGTTCTTTGGCTGTTCTATAACCCAATGACACCTCATCCCACTATTAGTTACTTGTGAACCAGAAGAAGATTAAAATGTATACTTTCTGTAGTCACAAACACAAGCACAGATGAAGTAATATCTTTCCTTTTCACTCTGGCAGTATTTTACACTCTCTATGAAAGCAAATAAATGACTACCCTCTTTTTCACCTTGTAAAAACTAGGTCTATAAACACTAATTGCTCTGCTCTGTATTCCTTGCATGAGCCTCTAAATATTATATTTCTAGAAAGATATGCTTGCATTCTAAATATAACTTAAATGGCATCCTGCTTTCATAAATAATATATTGGTGACTCACTAATGTATTATAAGATACAGTTAAGTAAGAACCAGATGGAAAACAAATCAATATTAAGTATAGGGCTGTTTTAACATCTGTTGGTTCCTCTAATAAGAGATTGTGGAGACTTGTTAAACAATTAGTTTCCAACTTCTGCTTACACCTATGATCCCATCTAATGCATAATCTTTGCTTCCTGCAATTAGGCTGGTTTGAATCTAAGCACAGTACTGCTGTTCTGAGAGCACTACAAATACCAGCCATATGACAGGCTTGTCATTAAGTGCATCTGAATGGAGATGTTTGAGTAACAAATAGAACTTGGTGTGACAGAACTACTGGGCTTTGAACAACTTTATTTTCTGCACTTATTTTCTGCACGAGAATAATGCCTATGTGTTAGGTTGGGAAAAAAAAAAACAAAACAAACCAGCAGATAGAGCCTACAAGTTCACATTTCAGAAATTTCCCCCAATATCACTCTTTCAACTGTCATTAAAATTATCATTAAGTAAACACTGGCAATAATCCACAGTCATATCAGCAATGTAATTATACAAACTATTCCTTACACTGTTTTCTTCAAGAGCACATAAGGACCTGAGGAACTAGCTAGGAAGTACAGCCTTAGCTAGTTCAAAAAATATTCAATATCCAATTTTCAGAACACAGAGGTGCAACCTCTCTTCTGCTGCCACAGTTTTGTTGCTTTGATCCATAATCACATTCTCTTAAACCCTGACTTTCCTCATACTCTTAAAAACTGCACTCTTAAAAAATCCACTATTTCCTTAGGGTTCCTCTTTCCCCAGTTTCTCTCTCTCTCTTTTTTTTTTTTCCCCTAACTGCTCCTTAAGCTCTCTCACTATTCAGCAGTGACCCCAAGTAATCTTCATTAAGATCTATTACAGGACCCTGACTTGAATTCTAACCCTAAATCTATCCCTAACCTTAAGCCTAGCCCTATCCCGAGCAAGGAAGGCTGCCTGTGGTGCTCTGACCTTACTGCACTCCTCAGACAACATCAAAATATCCCTCAGGGTGAGTTAAAGGGCCCCAAGGAGATCCCTATGCCATCAGGAAAGCTGCACATGCAGGGCCAGAGCCTGCCAATGCTCATCCCACAAAGGCTCCTACCCTGATCTGCTCCACACACCCTCCTGACACCACAACTTCGCCCATGTTTCAGGTCCTTTTCCTCCTTTTCTGCCTGCGGGTCAGCTTTTGGCTGACACAAATTTGGTGAGCCCTCCTCAGTGCTGCCAGCCCTTTCCCCCAGCACACAGCTCTGCCAGGCACTGCTGTCTCCCCCAGCAGCTGCCATGCCTGGTGGTGGCTGCCCACACACCTTCCCTCCTTCCCACCAGCCAGATACACAGCCTGACCAGCCTTGCACTCTGTCACAGGCAGTAACACAGCTGCTGGAAACATGCACAGGAATGCAGCAGTGGAGAAGCAGGGATGGTGTTAGCAAACAAAACACTGTGCTGTGGCCAGAGGGTTCACAGCCTTAGCCCCTCAGCCTCCTTGTACTGCCCCCAGCCCACTGGCAGTGGTGGGAGCTGAGCTTGGCCATGGAGCAGGCTAAGCAGCTTCCATAAAATTACAAGTGCATCCTATTTTTGAGGCAGATGTCAGCCCAATAATGACCACACTTCTGAAGCACATTTCAGTACAGATTGTGGCATGAGGTGTGGGTGACAAGGATGTTCAAGAGTTCTCCTCACCCTTAGTTTCTGGCATACCTTCTCCTTGTCAGACATTCTCACCCTTGTGTCTTCACCATGTACTAGTTTGTCTTCCACACAGCTTAGCTACCACGTATGTCATGGGCATTGCTTTGTAAGGTCCCAGCATCTTGTTTGGTGCTCAGCCTCTGTGCAGAAAGCTTGTCTAGGAAAGAGAAGCTTAGCATAGCTGCTCAGGACATAGGGACAGGTATAGTGCTACTCCCACCCTGAGATGCTATATTTATGACTGGTGATAAGGGAACTGAGACCAGACAGGGTCGTTCTGAGGGCTCTGTCTGGGACTATCAAGGGAGAAGAGTACTTTTTAAGAAGAGCCTATTGCATGCTAGATGTTATCCCACTTTTGTGCACAGGCTTCTAAAACACCCTCCTAGAACCTCCTATTAGAGTTCTGCCTTCCTGAAGGCCTGCGTTTTATTGCTTCCCTGGGACCAGATGAGACTTTTGAAGTAACCTGCTCCATATCTCCAAAGTATAGAAAGGTTGCTGGTTTCTCATAGCCCACCTCTTCTGGCATTCCTGGGATACACTGAAACCAGACAGCTCACAGTGCTGGGGCTGCAAGAGCAATGAAACAAAGATTATGAAAAGCAGGAGATGCTTTTTTGTTCATTCTCTATGACTATGGCACCAAGGAAAAGCCCTGTAGAATAACCCCAGCTGGTATCAAGAGCCATTGTTGCTAAACAGCGCAAAACATCAACAGAGAAAGACATACTCCTCTTATTCCTGCCTTAAAGCATTCACAGAACTAAAGATGTGAAAGGCTGTAGGCACTTGTTTGTGCAGGGCCACTGTGCTTTCAGCTTCAGCTGTGAGAGGGGGAAGCAAAGGTCCTTGCCAGGTACTGATAATTAAGAAGGGGACAGAGCAGATGTCCTCAGTGTGAGGCCAGAGATAAGCCTTTCTTGCTCTTCCCTCCTCCCCATGTAGTCCTTTCTTGCAGCTGCCCACCTCTCCAGCCTTGTCTGCAGGGTGAGATTTGCACAGCTTGTGGCACATGTAGAGAAAAATCAATATAGCTTAGGGGCTGATAAGGCTAAGAAGTAAGCAGAGCAGGGCTAGAGTTGGACCTGTAAGTACAGCTGCCTCTGAGAGATGCTACAGGAAGACATATATACCTGTAAGAGAGCTTGGTATCCAAATAAATATAATTTCCATAAGTTTTTTCCTAGCTGTGCACTTGTGCATATGTACAAACTGGCCATAGGAAGCACTGTTGCCTTCTCCAAAGGGCCAATAGGGGCTGACTGTTGAGAGGCATTAAAGGCACCTGAGCAGGTTGCAATAAGTGCCTATGTACCATCAAAACACCCTGTTGTTTTCTTCTGTTGACTAGATTCATCAACAACTACATGTGAGGTAAATTTGGGTTGCTTAGCAATGGTATTTGTATTTCTTGGCTAGAAATGTTGGGCCAGAACCCCATGGTGTCCCTAAGGAAAGGGCTGGAGGTAAGGGCTGTTGCTCTATAGGCCCATCCAGACTGTTCCCACTCAGGCAGATGCAGCTCTTTGTAAAATGAAAACACTATAAACCAGCAGGGAATATGGTCTTTTAGGACAAAAAATCATATTGGAGACTTTAATCATATTGAAGACCACATGTTTTTCTCTCTGTCAGCCCAATCTTTTATAGAAGCAAAGACAGATTTAAGATATTATCTGTCATTGCTGTGGCACATAACCAGTAATATTAAACTGACTTAATCAACTGTGCATGCAAATCTGCTCAAGTACTAAAAGAAATTTTGCCAAGTTCAGTCTTCATTTAAAGCAGCTCCTAGAACAACATTGCCATAAAACTTTCAGTGTGTAGGAAATCAGTATTCTTTCCTTAATTTCATAATTGATTGAACTGTTTTGAATGAAACATTCCAAGAATGTCATCTTGAAGTATCACCTGGCAGGCAACTGGTGATAATCTAACAAAGTTATAAGAAATTGGAAATAGAGTCTTGTAATGTAAAGCATCAAGCAACCTTAATAACAGGCCGTGTTACCAATCCTCTATGAGAGAACAGGATATTTTCCTTCACAGTATTCATGTAGCTGAAGTTGTGTAGGTGGCAGCTTTTATCAGGTGCAGAATAAATATTTCCTGAGAAATATTAATGAAGACAAAATAAATTTAAATTATTAATTAAGGTATTAAGACTGACAAATTAAATACAGATTGTAGTTATATTAATTAGTCTACCATTTCACTGATCCTTTTTTTCCCTAGATTTTTAATAGCGCTGTAGACCTACCTAGTTGTCTTTCACATTTTAATGTATTCTGAGCTAACAGAAGAAATTACATGCAAAAGAATTTATTTTTTTTAAGAGACCTTTCTGCCCCTCAGTAAATGTCCAGCTATTTCATATAATGTATGAAATAGCTGTCATTCCAATTTGATAGAGGATTAAGCGAGGATTTTACTTTCTCTGAAGTGATTAACAAAAAAATAGCAATACATATTTTTGAAGTGGATCTTTCTATACTTACTCTTTTTATATTAGTTGGAAACTAGCCATTGTTTTCAATAGGTTTGGAGTCAGGCCCTAAACTCTTCTTACAGCTTAAGAAAGAAAGTATCAGTTCCAAAGGGATTTAGTTGGGTTGTGTCTCAGAAGTAATTGCAAATAGTTTTCTATTTTAAAACCAAATTCTGAAAAGAATCTAGCTACACACACAAAATTCAACTAAAATTTTGATAGTGGGAATGCTCTGCTTCAGTTTAGACTCACGACAAAATCTTCAGAAAGCTCATGCTGCAAACCTGCTGTGCACTCACTTCTGTGCATATTACTGACATAATGTCTCTACCTCTCTTCTTTTTTTTCTAAATGCAGAGGTACTGTCTTACATTTGTTGTGAGGTCCATTGTTTACCTGATAGCTCAGAATTTCTCCTGTAATAACTACACTATCTTTAAAAGGAAATAAAAGCTAAGAGATGAGCAATTTCCTTTCGTTGTGGTCTGTATAATCCAATACAGCCCAATATACCAAGTTACATGGTCAGGTTTTGTTGGCAAGTTTTCTGTCATAATTTTAGTCTTTCTAAGCTCCTTCTTAAACTGACTCTTATGTCAAGTCTCCAAATGTTTGCCACTGTGTAGGCAGCAGACCTATATTTGGGAAAAAAAGTGCTGTGAAGCCCTGATTCAAAACAGGATACAGAAAGGTTCATGAAAATATAACTGTCAGCTCTGAAGAAACTCTGGATTTTGGGGGAGAGGATGAAGGTTGAGTTTTTGGCAGGAAGGCAAAGTTTTGAAATCATATTGCAGTTCTAGTATCTTCAAAGAAAGCCTACAATAAAACTGCAATATTCATGCTAACTTAACCCCTTGGACAGCCTCATAAAATCATAGAATGGTTTGGGTTGTAAGAGACCTTAAAAGATCATCTAGTCCAACTCCCCTGCAGTCACCAGGGACATCTTTAATGCGATGAGGTTGCTCAGAGCCCTGTCAAGCCAGAATTTGAATGTCTCCAGGAATGGGCCTCTACCACAGCACCTTAGGGGTTAGAAGGGACCTCTGGAGAGTAGGTTGCATAGGATAATGTCCAGGTGGACATTTTGAATGTCTCCAGAGACAAAGACTCCACCACCTGTTCCAATGCTCTGTTACTCTCACAGTTGCTTTGGTTGAACATGCTGTGTTCCATTTTGTGACCATTGCCCCTTGTCCTGTCACCAGACACCACTGAAAAGAGTCTGGTCCCATCTTCCTGACAACCACCATTTAAATATTTGTAAGAATTTCTCAGATCCCCCCTCAGTCTTCTCCAGGCTGAACAGATTCAGCTCCCTCATATGGTAGATGCTCCAGTCCAGTCCTTACTGAGGAGGCTTTGATGGGGGATGGTGATCTGACCAGACCTTGACAACATCCCCAGGCTGGAAGAATCATCATCCTTATCATTGTCCTGTTCCCCTTGCAGAGCACTCTGCCTGTTTCTCAATGGCACCTGGGAAGGTGGGGTAGTCACTGGGCAGACATGATTATGGTGCCTGCTGGGCCAGGCAGGAACTTCTTGCCATTGCCCCTGTCCTCCAAGTCACTATATTCAGTCAGGTGGAAAGAGGACAGGAACTCTCTGTAGCAGGGGCTCAGTCTTCCTGCTGGGTTTCTGTTGTGAGAGGCAGGTTGTAACTCCAAGCATCCATCTCTCCTGCATTCCCTGATGGCCCTCGACCTACTTACCTTCTCCCTGAGCTCCATCACCAAGCGGAGGAGCTCCTCTACATGGGCACACGTCCCACAGACACTCTCACCGCTGCCATCCTGACACCGCCCCGAGCAGGGTGCACCCTGCAGCCCGACCCATGGGTGCAGAGTGTGTTCCCAGGAGAGACCCGTCTGCCAAGCTGCATCACTGATGCTGGGTGCAGACCTCAGGGATGCCACAGGCTTCTGCCCAATGGTGACCATTGCTTCCTGGTCAAACGAGCAGGTTTTCTCCTGTGTGAACTGCTCAGCAAACTGCTGCGATAAACAGCCGCCCTGAGGTGCCCTCCCGGCACCCCCTGCCCGCCCAAGATGCCGCGCCCTGCCTGGGCTGAGGTGCCTCGTTCTGTTTGCCCTGAGCTCTCTGCCAGCCTTGGCACAGGCTAAGCGCTTTCCAGCCTTCGAAAAGCCCTGAGAAGAGAGAGCCCTTTTGGCCGCGATCCCGTTCCTCAGTATGCACTTACCTACGCAAGAGCCGGGCTCCTGGCTCAGACACCACTGGCGCCTTCATTCCTTGTTCCCATCTCCCGCGGGTGGTTCTGGCTCCGCCACGCCGCCTCAGCATCCCACCCGCAAGCTGCCGGTCCCCGCCACCACCTCTTTGGGCAACCCCTTCCACCCCAGTGTTTCACCACCCTCATAGTAAAGAACTTCTTCCTAATGGCTAATCTAAATCTACCCTGCTCTAGTTTAAATCACTGCCCCATGCCCTTATAAACTGTTCCTTCCCACTTTCCTTGCAGTCCCATTCAGACACTGGAAGGCCTCTCTGGTCTCCCTGGAGCCTTCTGCAGATGGAATAACCTCAACTCTCTCAGTCTGTCTTCACAGGAGCAGTGGTCCAGTCCTCTGATCACTTTTTGTGTCCCTTCTCTGGATCCCCTCTAACAAGACCATGTCCTTCCTGTGTTAAGGGCTGCAGAGCTGGACACGACTGCAGGTGAGGTCTCACCAGAGCAGAGTTGAGGGGCAGGACCTGCCTTTCATTAACCCATGATGACTGGGCCTAATCCCTTGGCTGTCCTCTATATGACTTGCAATGGCACTCAAGATGATCTGCTCTATGACCTTCCCTGATACTGAGGTCAGACTGAGGGTGCACTCAATCACAGTGTCCATATAATTGATGAAGATATTAAAGAGCACTGGGTCCTGTACAGACCCCTGGTGGACACCGCTTACCACCCATCTCCATATGCACATTGAGCCATTGATCACTACCTTCTGGATGGTGACAGCTACAAAAATTCACTTGGGAGATATTTTAGGGAAGAGGGGAAGAGACTGCCATGGAAAGGTGTCTCTTGTCTTGCAACTCATACGTTTTATAGTGATTTGTACAGCTCTGCGTAACACCAGAGGTATCAAAAAAGACAATGTTCATACAGGGTGTTTCCCCACTTCCCTCTTTAGAGTTGTTCTGATATGAGGGGAAAAATAATCAAAAATCATTGGCCTCAGTGTTTCTGTGTTGGCCAGGCCAGGTCTCTTAAGATCATAAGGCAGATATTGAATTTTCAAGTTGAAAGGACTCATATACAGTTCCATCATAATGTTAGAACAGCTTCATTCACACGGTTTGCTGGAGGTTGCAAAAGGGAAAAGTATTTATGACAAGCTGGGAATGAGGCAGATGAGTCTTTATACAGAGTACTAAGACTTTACTTCAGTAGAGAACAGAGATCCAGCACAGCAGCAAACAGAGAGAGGCTTTCAGTCCTCTTCTTGGCATTGTCCTAATCCTTCACACAGACTTTGTAGGTAGCCTCTTCTGGTGCTCTGCATAATGTCAAAATTTGCTTACTATTACTGCAGGATCTCCCAAGAATTTAAAAAATGGAAATTCCTGTTAAAAAAAAAAAAAAGTGTTCTGAGTCTTCAATAGCTTAGTGTTTAAAATGAGTTAATACAAGTTTAAAGGAATGTGCTTGAAAAAAGGCAAATATATGTCTTAAATTACTTGTTTCCACATAAAAACAACAACAAAAAAAAAACCAAACACAAAACTAAAAAGCCAGAACAAAACAAAACACAACAACAAAAGCCTTCTCTTTCTTACTAAAGATTTTATCTAGACAGCTTTTGTAGTGTTTCTTTTCCTCTTTTTAATAGTCTTGAACTATCCCATTGCAGCTTTAATTAGAATAACCTTTCATCTGTTTATGCTCTTCCAGTGACATTTGAAGATTGGCCTTCAGTGAGAGCTTTGGGTGTTGTGTACATGGAGGCTTCAGAAACTGCTTCTGGACAAGCTTCCAGCAAACTATTACCCTTCTAAATGTCAATAAGCTAGACATCAATTGTCAGCTCGCATCATTTCTAAAACCCTGCTCTCTCTGTAGATTAGATCAAAAGTCAAATGCACACTATAAAAAATAGCACAAGATTTTGATCATGTATAAAGCAATTTTATCCCTTGCGACTTGAGTGAAGAATGTTATACTTTTAAGAGTCTAGATTACCGTTGGACAGTTCTAAAAACTAGAATAAATATATTAATAGATCAATTTTTGGAGTATTGAGCAGAGGCTCTAATGGATTTTTTAAAATATAAAGCTCCATTAAAAGGGATTCCTGTTGAAAGGAAAAATACAAAAGAATATCAAAGAAGTCTCAATACTTATACTGGTTTGTGTTGGGGATGTCTGAAGTGGAAAGAATTTGTGTCTGAAGTTGAATATTTCTACTGATGAGATCATGTTTTACACATTAAAAATACCTGTATTGAAAAAAAAATATATAACACCATGCACCAGTACAGATGGTGTACTGGAGCTGGTAAAGCAGCTCCAATGAGAACGACCTGGTGATGGACAGTAAGTTATTCATGGGACAGAAATGTGCCCTCGTGGCCAAGAACACAAATGGCATCCTGGAGTGCTTTGAGAAGAGTGTGTCCAGCAGGTTAGGGAGGTTCTCCTTCCTCTCTACTTTGCCCTAGTGAGACCACATCTGGAGTGCTGTGTTCAGTCCTGGGCTCCTCAGTGCAAAAGGGACATGGATATACTAGAGAGAGTCCAACAGAAGGCTACGAGGGTGCTCGGGGACTGGAACATCTGTCATATGAGGCACCTGGGGCTCCTTAGTCTGGAGAAGACTGAGAGGGGATCTTATTAATGTTTCTAAATTTCTGAAAGGTGGGTGTCAAGAATAAGGGGCCAGTCTCTTTTCAGTGGTGGCCTGTGATAGGACAAGGGACAACAGACCCAAACTGGAAGAAAGGATGTTCAACCTCTATATGAGGAAAAGCTTTTTCTCTGTAAGGGTGATGGACACTGGAGCAGGCTGTGGAGTCTCCTTCTCGAGAGACTTCCAAGACCCATCTGGATGTATTTCCTTGTGACCTGCCCTAGGTGATTTTACTGTGGAAGGGGTGTTGGACTAGATAATCTCCAGAGATCCCTTCCAACCCCTAGCGTTTTATGATTCTATGAATCTCTCTCTATATAAATATACATAAATGAAAGACACCTTAAAACATGGAGGAAGTAATACATACAATGATTTCACATTCCTTCCTAACTTTTCTTTCTATGTGTGGGACTCATTTATGTAAGTTAATTGTGCCTTGAAAACAATTCAGAACTTCCAACAGGATTATAATGAAAAATTTCAGCCCAGTTCTCTGGATCCAGACTTTAAAATCATTGTTAGTTGCTAACCCAACTACAACAAATATGTACAAAGAACTCTGTTTGCTCTTGATGCTGTGGCACCTGTAGAAACTCTAACTCCCTTTCCCCTTGATCTCCAAGTGCTTTAATTGATGTTCATTTCAGAACTAAGGAGAGTCTTGCCCCAGGGACATATAAAACATTAATAATTTTATTTCAAAGCTTTATACTTGAATCTATACGTCTGTGACAGAAGTCACTCACACGTCACCTCTTAATCACTGCACTTTACTTTGTCATATGTCTGGCAAACATATTGATAAGCTTTTCTATTCCAAGGAAATTTCTAATGTCCTTTTTAGGCTTTCCTTCTTTTTTACCTTGGCCTTTGTCATGACTGTTGAATTGCAGGGAAGTGCATTATGCAAGCTCTATCTGGTAATAAAAGAAGTGGTGGGAGATCCAGAGATCCAGTTGGTATTGACTCCATTTACAGAGCTTGGCAGTCATTCAGTTGTTAATTAGAGACCTACTATTGATGTAATGTTACTATCATGACCCATTACCAACCTTCTCTTTCTATTATAGAGCTTTGTTTACCAACCGTAATGGATGTGAGCTGTACTGACATAAGCCTCTACTACATATAATATCACAACTATTGTTATTCTAAGTGCTTTCACTAGCATCCAAGAAAAAGATGAGCTGACGATCTTCATCTTAGGAAGTAAAAAAAATCCACATCGGTCATACTATTGGTTACTTTGATAATACTGTTAAATCACATTGTTCCTTTTAATCTCTTGTAACTTCCCTAAGCCAAAAAAGATATGAAAATTGTTTGCCTACCTCTTCTTCTTTCTGAAGAAAGGTACAGTTACAATGTCTGTGATGCAACTGCCTCTGTATTCCACAGAAATCATCCAACTTTAGTAATCTAAAACTTAAGCAGCAAGTCAAGACAGTGATCAAGGCTTCTCAATAATCAAGGGAAGAAGAGTGGGTGATTTCTCCCACCTCTCCTAGACACTAAGTTCAGAATGAAAAGAAGTATCCTCTGGAGGTGCATCTAGGTATTCATTACACTGGAAACATAGACATATAGCCTACCTATGCTGCTTCACTTCTATACTTCTAAAGTGAGACGAGATTAATCCTATTCAAACTACTTAATCATGATTCCTTAACAATATGAATCAGTTTATGTAAAAGTTCATGAAATCTTATCTCTGACCTCCATGTGACTGAAACAAAATTCATATATGAATAAAACCCACATTGACTGAAACCACATTCATCATATTATTATGTTAATATCTTGTGCTAACTGTTGTGCTAATGATAATATTGATATGTCATTTCTGAAATTAGTCAAGACATAAAATAGGCTGACAGTTATTTCTGAGGAAGGATGTATTACTGGCCCATAAATCTCAGATTCTTTGGCTTTTTTTTTTTTATTATCAGGCTGCTCATAATTCAGAAGGAAATGGCTTTTCCATTTTAGATTTGGATAGACTGGATCAGATCACCTCCAGTGACAAGTGTTATGAAACTGACATATTTAACATATGGAGTACTGAGTGAAAGCATTTTCTGTAACTGATCCATCTCTTTCTGTGTTCCTAAGCTCTTAAAGAAAAAAAAATATAGGCCTGAGGAAGATCAAATAGAAAAAGATAGAGAGGATTCAGAAGGATCTAAGTGAGAAAAGGTTATTCCCAAATGATTTCTGAAATGTCAGTCTTCAGTGCTGAACTGAAAATACCGCACAGTTATTATTACCTCTTTGCAGTCAGAGCCTGGAGTACACCAACAAGGAAATGATCTCCACTGTAGGAATCATTCTACACCACCATCCCCCCCCCAAAAAAATTTAATTTGTTAAATTGCTCTTGGTTTATGAATTATAAGTTTTCAGCTCTTCTGCATCTCTCTTGTATTTGTGCTAATTCCACTGAGTGGAATTCTGTTGGTCTAGCAGCTGAGATGACTCAATAATCTTCTAGAATAGCAAGGTACTTCTGAGCATGTATACCAGTTAGACTTCATTTATTGTTTGTCACATCTCTTGGTCTTGTGCATTAATTGTCTCTCATTAGGAATTATAGATTCAGAACGACAGAATCTTTTCAAACAGCTTTCTTCATAAACAAAGAACAACTTTTCATTGACTTCAAATCCCTAAAAATGCCCATCTTTTTTTCTTAGCTTGTGGAAATTCTAATTGAAATGTTCTATATTCATTAATGACTTCTGCAAGTCACTAATCATCCGTTCACTTTAGACAAAAATTTAATTATATAATTTGTTCAGAATTCTTCACATCTGTCCTTTTGGCATGTTTGAAATCTGCTGCTCTTCTCACCCATTCCTTATGTAACTGATGCATGTTGTAATCCAGCATTAATTTTTTTTTCCTTTTTTTTATTTTTGACTCAAGACAGCAGAGACGAAGATGCGTTTATTTATTTATTTATATCTACCTGTTCAGGCTGTCAAAATATTACTGCAATACTACCTAGCAAGCACCTTAGAGCCATGTCTCAAGCTGAAAACTTAGAAGTCAAAAGAGTTCTCTCAAATTAGGCCTGCTCTCATTGATTTAGCTGGTTTAAATTTAATTAACACCCAATACTAGATATTCTTCTGGTCATAAGTTTATCTATAACAACATCACCTTCAGAAACCGTATTTGAAACTCAGAACCCAATATCCTGAGAGATATGGCTATGCCAAAGAAGATCATCCTCTCTTTACCCATTCAACCTGTTATACTTTGTATAGATATTTACTCATTACTCTAGGAGCAGGGCAGGAGGTAGGAAGAAAAGGAAAAGAAGTAAGAGGTTGTATCTGACTAACTAAAGCATCAGTTAAAGGGTATAAATATCGAGAGGCAGATGTTTCAGTAATCATAGAATCCCAGAATCATAGAACGGTTTGGGTTGGAAGTGACATTAAAGATCATCTAGTTCCAAATCCCCTACAACTCCCCACTTGATCAAGTTGCTCAAAGCCCCACTCTTCCTGGCTTTGAACACTTCTAGGGATGAGGCATCCACAACTTCCCTGGGCAACCTGTTCCAATGTCTTACCCCTCTCATAGTGAAGAATTTTCTCCTCATGTCTAACGTCCCCCTTCTAGTTTTAAACCTTTAAACCTTTTAAACCATTCCTCCTTGCCCTACATGACCTAGTAAAAACTGCCTCCGCAGCTTTCTTGTAGGCCCCATTCAGGTACTGGAAGACTGCTATAAGATCTCCTTGGAGCCCTCACTTCTCCATACTGAACAGTGCCAACTCCTTCAGCCTGTTCTCATAGAAGAAGTGCTCCAGTCCTCTGATCATCTTCGTGCCCTCCTTTGGACTCAATCCAACAGCTCTGTCTATTTAAAAGAACAACCACATGTACAAATAAAGCTTGGGGACTGGCCTATTAGAGAGCAGCATAGAGGAAAGGGACCTGGGAGTTCTAGTGGACAGAAGGATGACCAAGAGGCAGTAATGTGCCCTTGTGGGGCAAGTTCTTGGATTGATGATGCTTTGCTGAGTTTTCCCTCCAACAGTATCAGGGTGGTTGAAATCCCCCTTGAGGACTAGGGCTTGCAAATGCAAACCTGCTCCCATCTGTCTATAAAGGACATCCACTCAGTCATCCTGGTCAGGTGGCCTGTAGCATCCCTCCACTATGATACCTCCTAGCCCTGGCTTCCCTTTAATTTTGGACCATAAGGTCTCCATGAGCACCTCATCCATCCCCAGGAAGAGCTCCGTGGAATCCAGCCGATCACTGATGTCCTCCTCTGCCCTGCCTGTCCTTTTTAAACAGCTTGTACCCAAATCAATATGCATAAGAGGAAAAACTCTTTAGCTGAGACACAGACTTAGCTGTTTTAGTATGTTTAATGGTCTGGTTAGGGGATGGAGTTAGGATGTGATTTCAGGTCCTTGATCTGAATCATACTGAATTGATCACACAGGTTTGCCTGACCTCTGAAAAAGTTTTCTCAGATGGAGCACTGCACTAGATTAATCCTCAGCATACATTTGGATGTAGACTCTGTTACCTTAGTTGTATTACAACTGCAGGAGATGACAGGTATTATACAGTGTTGGTCATTATCTTTAGGGAATTTCCATAACAAGAGCAGTTAGTAAATTATGAACCTCAACCCAGTAACCATGTCTGTCCAGGGGCAGGTTTATTTTTCCTTTTTTCCCTTGAATAAGACAGAACATCTGAAAAGAGCATATAATTTATGATATTTTAGGATCAAAGGACCTTTCTAAGCCATCTCCAATGAAATAAAATATTAATTGAAGGAGCCCTCTAGCAAAACAATAGGAATATAGCCTTCAAACCTGCAGAGGGGATGGCTATTCAAAGATTTCTTAGGAATGTTGACTTTCTCCCCTCCTTTCATGATTATGATCAAGGAGTTCACAAAACTTCAGCTTTGGTTAGCCTCTCCTTTTCTAGACAACACAATATACATTGACAAACTCTGGTCTGGACTGGTAATATCTTTGCAGCTGAACAAATCACTGAATCAATGCTGGGGACTGCTCATCACACACAAAGAAGAGAAAGACTACCAGAATGCTTTGATCAAACAGCCATGCCATATTTTCTTCTTGTAGGTCCCATCACATTAGAATAACCTCCTACTCAGAGATAGTACAGACTGCATCTTGTACTATCTGATTTCTGAAGAGCTGTCTTTTAAAAACTAGAGCTGCTTCTGTGTTTTGTAGGAAGCCTGGCACCACACTCTGGCTTAGAGGTTCACCTAGGTTACAGCTAAGTCTAACTACATATGAGGGTCTTAGTACAGGGGCTTCATTGAGCTGTGCTGCAAGTATTTACATTCTCACAAATCTTACTTCAGTTTATGTGAAAATTAAAGTACTTTGGCTACAAGACTTTAGGAATCCCAGACATAAAGTTGAGAAATGCAAGCAGCAGGCTACTAGCAATGGCTTTCACCATGTTAGAATCAGTTGGCTATGGACATAGGTAAAAAAAACTGCAAACTTTGAAGATCCCAGTCTGCTTTTTCACTAGTGGGTTCGTGAAAAATTTGGAAGGAAATAACATCTTCTCAAATATCAGGGTAAGGTCTACACTACATCTACTAGGGTAATGCCAAGGTTTTCTCACAATAATATGAGAAAGGAGTGTGTTCATGAGTATGCCCAAGTACAAATACAACTGCAATCTCCACTTTGCATTTACGTAATAGTATACACTAGTAACATAGGTGAAGCACAGAGAAGACAATCTGCTAAATTCTTACACGAATTGCACCCTACAGGATCCTTGAGGTGTGTTGAGTGAGGTGACAATATGGCTCAGATGAGAGGAGACATTGGAGGCAGTAAGATCTAGCACGACTGACTAGAACATGCAATTTTAACTCTACTGGCTTTTTCACTCATACATACTGAGGGCAATAATAAAAAGTCATTTTTATAGTGTTTGCAGGTTTCCAAACTGTTTTGAAATGGTGATCCGTATTGTTATTTCCATTTTATAGAAAAGGACATCTTTCAGGGTCTCTCTACAAACCCAGAGTTCCAGAACACATTTCTTATGCCCCAGGCTATGGCTGTGAAGACAGGCTCACAGAGGAAGATCAGTTAAGGGAGCATTTAAACAAACGGATCATGCACAAGTCCACAAAATTGGATAGGATGCATCACCAATGCTAATAGAGATGGCTCCTGTTATTGCCAGGGTCCTCTGGATTCCATCAGTTTCATTGATCATCTCACATCACAGAACCACAGAACTGTCATGCTTGCAAAAGACCTCTAGGATCACGGTGTCCTTCTCAAGTTCTTTGGATGTTATGGGAGTTACTTCAATTGAGTCTGTAAAACTTGTTATGTTTCCACATGTTTTATGTAATTTTAAAAAGAAAAAATGCTAAAAGCACAGATACATTAGGCAGCTCACATGAAAACAATCTGGAAGGAGATAAACTGTTAGTTGTCTTTTCCTTTGGGTTTTTTTAAAGACATAAGTCCTTGGGACTAATCTTACACTTAACCATACAAGTTGTCTTGCTTTATGTGATGGAATAACTCTTGATTTACAGCAGAGGAGAAAGAAAATTGACTCCTTTTGACTCTCATAGCAAATCTAAATGGAAAGAAGTAGGCATGGCTGTTTGTGAAATATATTCTCTATGCTAAAAAGAGTTTTCTTCAAAAGTTCCCAGCTGTCTGTTTCCCCTTCTTTTTAATTTTTTTTTTATCTATGTACCTTAACAATGATCCTGGCTTGCAGAGTTATGACACTCTCCTAAACAACTGAAAAACATCAGGAGAAAGAGAGGTCAGGGAGAATGCTAAGGCAGCGGTTCTGCCTTTTTCTTCTTTTATTTGAAGACTTACGAAGAAGAGAAGAGTCTGCTGAAACTTTAAATGGTTCACAAAGTGCAGATGTCGTACTAAGCTACTACTGTTATTGGAATCAAATCTTCATTATGGTGTTTCAAGTAGCGAAGCATTCCAGTAGAACAAGGTGCTCAATGAAGGATGGAAAATCCCATAGTTCTGTGTCATTTCATCTGAGCCTGCCATATACTTCACCATGGTTTGGAAGGAAAACTGTATGGAATTACACAGATGTATAGAAGGAGAACATAACTTCTTTTCTCTCCTTTGGACTGATTTTATCTTGTTCTCAGAAGATGACTTGGTTTTGTAAAAGATATTAATTTTCAGTAAAAATAATCCTTTTTATAAAAAAATAATTGTTTTTATGAAACAAAATTTTGCATT
Organism: Phaethornis superciliosus; assembly: GCA_023637945.1. Taxonomy (NCBI): domain Eukaryota; kingdom Metazoa; phylum Chordata; class Aves; order Apodiformes; family Trochilidae; genus Phaethornis; species Phaethornis superciliosus. The sequence continues at coordinate 18,786,898 of JAJQWJ010000002.1, forward strand.
ACTCTTATGGAAGCAGAACTTTCTAATAGAAGGAACTCATGAATCAACAACTTATAGCCATTGTTTCTACGCACACTCTATTTATAGAGGAACACTTATATGACATTGCAGAGGCAATAAATCAAAGATAATGGTAATTTTCCATAGCAGAAATCTCTACTCCAGATAATATCGTAAGAAGCAATTCACATTTACATGGGTTTATTTGTTGTCTTTGGACACAAGCACATCTGTGCTTGCAGACTCTGAGGCAAGAATTTCAGTCAGGGATTGGATAAGTCACAAAACTCAACAAAAGAGAGACAGAAAATATTAGTAGCAGAGGATCTACAAGAAACATTAGAGGGCTGTAGCCTCCTTCATTTTTGTCATCTGCAGTCAGCATGCATTACTTGTCATATGACCGGCAACAGTCCAAGTAACCTCACCTTCTGAACCTAAGTGAATTAATCCCCTAGGATACCTGGATATCTGGCACATAGTCTACAACTATTTTCTTGTGGGAGTTTATGTGTAGAGTTTTAAGAGCAGGAACAAGCACAAGGGAAATAAAACTTGCCTTGTATGTAAAATTACATGGAAAATTCAGCCTTTGCTTTCTTACCATTACTTTGTAACCATATGTTCTTCACCTGTCTTTTATGTCATCACCTCTTCACCTGTCCACAACTTCCTGAAGGGGGGCAGTGGAGTGGGAGGGGTTGATCTCTTCTCTCTGGTCACCAGTGATAGGACATGAGGAAAAGGAATGAAGCTGCATCGGGGGAAGTGCAGCTTAGATGTCAGGAAAAGGTTCTTCATGGAGAGACCAGTTGGCTCCCCTGGCAACTGGTCACTACACCAAGCCTGTCAGGGTTGATGGAGCATCTCGTTTAGCTTTAACTAGTCCTGCAAGGAGCAGGCAGTTGTGCTCAGTACTTACAGGTCCCTTTCCACTTGAGTTATTCTATTACTGCCATCTTTTGAGGGTGTTTTAAATTGTAGCTCAATACTTCTGAGTTTATCAGCCAGAATAGTGAGCAAGGCAACTTGTAATCCAAGTGAAAATGGGTTCAGTAAATGTTAGGGTTATCTATTATTTCCTTCAATCCCTGCCAGCCATAACTTGAGACCCAATTCCTTTTCTTGTTGTCTGAATACTTTTCATTAGATCGATTTTTTTCAAGATGCCACAAAGACTTTGGAGTTTTAACCAGTCAAAAAGAATTCTAAAAGATTTTTTCTTACCTTTCTTACTACCAACCTAGTCATGTTCTAGAACAGATTTCAGAAACTTCTATACTGAGTGTGTTGAGTAGAATCTTTCTTCAGTAGGAAACGAAAGAACATTTAAATAAAGACAGAAAAATACCAAACAAAAGACCCCATTCAGGAATAAAACTGTATGGTTTTGCTCTTAAGGTGAATAAAGACAAGAAGCTAGTTCCCAGTTGAAGGGGGACCATTTCCATGGAATAGTCACAGAACAAATGCCTACTTCCATAGTTTCATTTATAGTAGTCTGAAGATAGTTCATAATTTAATGAAGAATACTTCTTTTCTTTACATATGTGTATTTGTATGACTTTTTTTTTTCAGTAATTCACTGACAGTTATAAAAGGATATTCAGGTAAGTAAAAAAATTAAAAGGATCATCTGAAGGACATTTGTCTTCCAACCTCTTAGGCTACAGAAAAGGCCTATTTCAATGGCTGGAAAAATGTTCCTGGAAAGCTGTACCATACAAAGAGGGTCAGATGTTGACATCTGTGATCAGATTGAAAGGTGTTGTTGTCCAATTACATTTAATTTACACATATTAATTAAACAAAATTATCACATCACTGGTTGGGAACTAACTCAGGTGAAAGGAATTTCCTGAACGACTATACAGTATAGGAAGACACAGAGATCTGATTCCCCTCATTTCTGAAAACACCATCAAATCTTGACAAGATGCAAGGCAAATATGTGATGTCTCCATATCTCCTCCCTTGCAAAAGTGCTGAAGTGATGTGGTCTCTCAACATTCTCAGTGGCACTCTCTGGTAATTTTTCATTGCTCTAGCTTGAGTTGGGTTTATAGATGGAGCTGAACACAGCAGATGCCACTCAGACTACAGACACTTGAGATCCTGTAGGCTTTTCAAGATGTCTGCATGGAGCTGGCTGAAATGACACTGGTACAGCAGACCACTACCCTTCAGAAGATGTAGATGGAAGATAAGTAATCTCAAATCTCAAATCTGAGGCATCTCAAATGGCACCACACACTGATGTCTGGACACTGGAATCATACCCAGTAAATAAGTCTAGGCAGGATCAGTTCAGGAGTTCAGAAAACCACAAAGAGCCCTGACTTGCTACTTTTCAGTCCTGTTTTAAGGGTATATTCTGACTTAATAACCTTGATGCACTATGTTTAGAATGATGCATGAGGTGAAAAATCCAAGTGACTAGAGGCAGATGTTTTTTGCTATCATTATGTTGGTCTATGCAATTAATTTTCCTACTTGGTACAACCAACCACCAGCCCCTCCACCCTCCCTGCAATGCCTGAACTAAAAAGCAATATTTGACAGTGTTTATGAAATATTTATCTTTGATTTTACCCCTCTTCATCCTTGAATGGTTTTGACTGCCTTGATTTGAAACCCCTCTATTTTCTGTAGCTGAAATAAAGCATAAAAGCATACTTGCCCACACAGTTTCCCTTATGACAGATTTTATTTAAATATACCATTAGGTGCTCATTTTCATGCAAAGAGATAGGAGTAGAAATAATCACATTTCTGAAATGAAATTACTAGCAGATTTTTTTTCTTTCATTTTTGGTAGTACCAGTAAACAGTATATACTGCTAAAATCAATAGTCATGTAGGCTGGGCAAGTAACACAGGCAAGGTACTAGAATAAATGGGCCAGTGGAGTACAAAGATGGATTGTATGACCTTTCATAGTTCCTCTCAGCACTGCTTTCTTTAGTTCAAATAAATGCCATCATCCAATGTGGTAAACGTCACATTAGTCAAATAGTAGCTTTACTTTGCAGTGATTGCAAGGACTTGCAGCTTTTAGAGGAAAGATGAACAGCATTGATAATAACTAGTGATCATTATTTAGATGCTGGAAACACATTTTGGTTAAAGTGATGACTTAAAAAGATCAAGATATCACCTCCAGCTCTTTCATGTTCTTTTGTCATGCACTTAGACATTGGGAAGTGTCAAATAATTAGTCAAAGTTACTTTAAAAATTCAAGCTGATAGTATTTGAATATTTCTGACCTGCTTTATGTCCAAACATCATTTTGCTACTCTGTCTTTAGTTAGTTTTTATGTCATCTTTCTTTGTCTCTTCTGGTTGGGAATGTGCATTAGTCATTCGTGCCTCTTTAATAAGAGGTCATCTGTCTTGATGATTAATGCCTCTCATATTCTATAACAGCACTAAGAATGCTAGAAGCCTCATCAGACTAATTAGTAAGAATGCCCTTGAGCCAGCTACAGGGCCTCAGTACAGATCTGTCATGAGTTCACAAAACAGCAAAGTCTGATCTTTTTAGTTTCTTCTTCCCAGAAATATCTGGTAATTCCATGGGGATCACAGACACAGCAAGCAATGTCTTAAGAGTATCAGTTTTGTCAGGATTTTCCTCCAGATAGCTAATTCTAGTGCACTGAGATCATCACAGCTTTCATTCATCAGAATTGTTCATTTAGACTTTATTATAAGGTAATGTATCTAATACTGGCCAGGGAAGAAAATTAGATCATTCTGTCCAAAATAAAATTATTTACTTAAGAAAATGAACAGGAAACCAATGAAAGCAAGATAACAATCTGCTAAAGATCTAGTTTTTGTCCTATAGGGGAAAATAAATGAAGCCACAGTGGCTGATCTCCTTCTGCTATTTTTTTAAGAGCCTCAAAGTTCAAATGCCATTTTTGCCCTCACAGTATTCTTTTACTAGCTTCTCTAAAGTTTGATGCCTTTCTTTTATTTACTTTAGTTTTACTATCATTATTTCTGAAGTACTATTATTTCTAATTTATATTGGCATAATTTACAAACAAATCAGGATCACAAATCCATATAGCATTTCATTGTTAGAACTGAACAAAAGCAGTGGAAGATTTCCTCAAACACAAAACAATCTGTATTTATTAATGTCAGCTTATTTCCCCAGGTCACTACCAGGCTAGAATCACCACTACTCAAGTCAGTACAAAGTCTTCAGGGAATGCAGATCAGCAAAACTCTTTGCAATGAGCAGCTCTAAATTCTACTAGCATGAACGGTGTGTGTGAAATTCAAGTTTTTTTCCTAATTACGAAATTTTGTCCAGAACTGAGGTACTGAGATTTCTGAAAAGTAGTGCAACTAAAATTTTATTCTATTCTTGATTAACAGCATTCCACTAAGCGAAATCCTCTGAGGTTTTTATTACCCTTCAGTGTATCTGACACTGTTATATTCGCTTCAGGATCAGTACCAAGGCATTTCTTCTATTCTGGAACCTGAATCCCTCAAGCCTCAAAATCCGTATTTTCAAACATTGTCTTTTTAGCCATAGAAATTATCCTATGTACCCAGAATGCTTTATAATTCTCCAGTTGCACACTTTGGCATAGGACAATTATTTTAACTGTAAGTGGACCACTTAACTATTTTTACCCACATGTACTCACCAGGCTGAAACTCCCCCTGGTCTTCCCTTCTTTTTCCACAAACTAACACACAACCCCTGTGTCAGGGCCCAGTCCAGACCTTCCTGAAATCTATTGGTGTATTAGTATTTTAATAGGAGGTTTGTCTCTAACTCAAATTTTTCCACATCAGGTGCATACTTTTCACTTGCTATCTGTCTGTTTCTTGCATCAGCAGAAGTTGTGACATTAACACATGAGCTCCAAGTAATGCATAACTCAGAAAGAAGTGCTTCCCTTCCTCTTCCTTCACAAGCAGAAGACTGAATTGCATTGGTGGACATTTCCAGACATTCCTGACTCCCTCACAGAAATCTCTGTCATGTTTATCATGCAGTAGAGCTGCTGCAGACAGACAAAAGACCATTACAAGTGGTTTTGCCAGTCTCAGCATCAAGATGTTTTGGACACAACTGTGGAGACCTTTGTACAATGCACAATGAAGAAATACTGCAGAGGGTTGACTTCATACTAAAATTATTTCACCATTAGTCAACAATTCCAATGCAGACACAGATGAAGGGAAAAGCAAATGACAGTGACAGGGCTGCTCCCACTGTGCCTTGTTGCAGATCCATCAAGATGCTGCTCTACTCTGAAAAGTAGTGCTCTGAATAACAGCATTGTGGTTTGTTTTTTTTTTGCCTTACAGTGGTTTCCATAACAAACATACAACCCTTGCAAGTGAGAAGATGTTTCAATCAATGCCTCATTTCAGAACTGAAAGGCAAATTGAACAGGAACATACATACATCACTTATGGGTACTACTAAAGCTCATGTGTTTGTAATACATGATGAACTAGCTGATGATTCTCAAGAAAAAATATTCCAGTTCACTTTCTTAAGAAGCTGTCAACTCTGAAGCCTTTATACATGACAAGGTAATGTAGCTGCAGCACAACCTGGTAAGGCACAGAACACATAAAAACCATTTCAGTTTACTAGGTTGTAGTTTCAACTAAAATTAACTCTTCAAACAAAGTAGATTTGCATGTATTACTTCTTTTAGAAATCTATTTCTCAAAGATGAAACAAACAGCTACTAGAGTTCACCCACACTGAAGGTTCAGTTCAGAAATCTAAAACTCTGTTAGCATGTCCCTACAAGACTGTTTTAGGTAAGGACCTAAGCAGTACTGTTCCTTTCCAGAATTGTTTCCTGATGTTTCCAGCATTTTACTCTGCCAATAGTGTTTCAATTATGTAATCTCATGTTCAGATATGATAAAAGGGTTGATTGTTCTCCTTCAGGGTCGATTGTTCTCCTTCAATTAAGCTTTTACAATGGTTGTGGTTTGGTTTTGTTTTTTTGTTTTGTTTTGTTTGGTTTTGTTTGGTTTTTTTAATTTTTCACCCCTAACTGTGATATTGTATAGAGGATGAACATCTCAAATTGTTAATGGTTAGTTTTATCTCACTGCTTTTGCTTTATTATTTGTCATGCCAATAGCCCTGTCCTCCCAGAGAAATTAGGCAGACCATCTTTTCTAACAGGTCATTTAATTCCAATCCTGAGCCCTAAGTTTACATCAGACTTCAATGCTAGCAGTTTGTATTTTTAAGCATTTCTTTTATTGTTTAATGTAATTTTGTTAATCATAAATATTTGCAGAATCTTCAGCAGATTATTAATCTATTATGAAAAAATTGCACAAAGATATCCTCATCAGATATCTTACCAATGTTTTACAAATTTGTGTATAGCTAAGTGCAGAGTGAAAATTCTCTTTTTCAAGAAGTCTGGAATGCAGAATTTACAACTTTATATACGTACATCAGTTTTATATAACTTGCAGCATTTGATATATTTCCACAATGCAGTGCAAGTAGTATGCTGTTCATGGTTAAAAAAAAACCCCAAACATTATCCTCAAGCACAAAAAACAAATCAATGAAATAAAACCAATCCACAGTCACTGCATTATCTGAGAGCCTTGCTAACCTATTCCTCTCACAGAAATGAATCCGGTGCTTAAGATACATTAGGTGGTTTGCTGATAATGTTCAGGAAATGTACATGGGAAGTAATGAACTCAGCTCTCCAGTCCACTGTCTAGTAATCAATAATCCCAAAATAATATTTAGATCACTAACTAAACTGAGAAAACACTACTGCAACAATATACACCAACTGCTTTCCTCCCTTTACAGAAAAGATAACAACACTCTTTTGCTAATGCCAGTCACAGCTTCATACTCTCCAAATACATAAATTGTATTCTCTGTATTTGAATTCTGATGGTGTTCTGCTTTAAGTTAACATTTTAATAGACTACTTTGTTCCTCCAAAAGAAATAAGAAAGTAGAATTTTAATTTAGACCAGGTGTTATTTTTTAATATTGTTTATTTTTATAGACCAGCATTTCCAAAATCAATATCCATTTTCTTGATGTGTGGTTGTAAGGAGACAAATAGGAAATCAGAAAAGGAAAGCAAATGGTAATAATCAGATTGGGTCCTATATTTGAACTTATATGTTAATTTCCTAAGGAAATAAAGTGTCCAATTCTATTTTACTTACCTCACAGGTGTTATCCTAGTCAACTCCAGCTCCATCCAAACATACACATCAATTAGATTTATGCACTTTCCCAAATAGAGCAGACCTTGATCTTACAAGGCTTTTTGGTTGCTGACCAAGCAACCAAGCTTGAGCAGTTCAATCTCTCTGTACCTCATGAACTTAGTGAGATCTGGGAGCAACTACAGCTGGGTTTGATCTTATGGCTTTCCAACTTTCTTTTGCCTTCAGCTCCATTTTTTTGGAGCAGGGGAGTGGAAAGGAATGAGCTAAAGTATTACTCTGAGTGTTGAAGTAGATTTTCACAGATATTTGACTCTATGAGAGCAGAAAGTACATGGTAAGAAAAGCAGAAAACTTTATCTTCTTCATTCATTGCAATAAGGAAGTTTATTAGAGGATATGAACTGTTATGCCTGTCCACTGAGTGAAGAAACAAAGTTTTATTCTTTTTTGTTTGCTATTGTGTGGTTGTGTTTGCTTTCACCCCTTTGCATGAAGTATCACACTTTTGTGCTTATAATTTCTCAAAACAAATGAATTTGTTTTCTGTCTCCACCAGACCATTGGAGAGAAAAGAATGGGCAGAAAATTACAGAGTAGGACATTCTTTGCTCTTACATAGAAAATATCTGGCTTTAGGTTCTGTACATTTGCTTAGTAAAATAGGTAGACATATACTCATTAAATGTTTTTCTGCACAAAGTAACTCTACTTGTAGAACTCTGTGAACACAGAAGGCTGCCCAGCTTAAATCTTATTTCTGTCATTTCATGAGGGTAGTAGCACTTAGCAATAGCAGTATTTTTTGATTACTTATGATATTTGCTTCTTTTGGTGGCTATTTGAACATCTGACCATATTACTTTAAATGGAAGCTATAGAAATCTTAATGCATGCTTCAGGTTTTGTAACCATTACAGAAAAATCTTGATGAGTGTTTTCTGTCAACAAAAGTTTGATTTTTTTTTCTAAATTGGGAAACTGTATCTTAATTGGCTATGCAAAATGATATATACAAATAGTAAGATATGCATACAAAATAAATTTCTGCCATTATATGAAATTGTAAAAAATCTGATTTTTCATTTATTTATTTGTAAATAAATCAGGGCTAATTCTACTATTGTCATAAAAATCTGCTGGTGTCATGGAGGTGCATTGGAGTATTGTTAAAAAAGAAACCATGATGGACTGGGCAGTCCATCATCTCTGAATGCCATCTGTCCTGACATTTCCATCCAGTACACAAGAGTTTTCTGAGTACAGCTTTATCCGGTAATGTCTTTCTCAGATTAATTTTGTCTAATCTTTGCCAATTTATTTACAACTGGCAAAGCATAGTTATACATATACACACAATAAAAATAAACTATAACTTTTATTTGCATTACTTGCAGTTTTAGTACATTACTGCATGATTTCTGCTGTACTCATCAAATACATATAAAATGTGTCTGTAACAGAGTACTGTAGGTGGGATTTCTTGGGATTAGTGAGAGAAATTGCCTTTTTTGCCTGTTTCAGGGTTTGCACAGCCCTCTTGTGTGTATTGATTAAAAGATTCAGACATTTCACTTTGCAGTACAGCAGCTGCTTCCTGTTCCTGAAATGGCAGCCAACAAGCATGACCAGTGAGTGAACTCCAGATATTTACAGGCTTCAATTTTTCTAATGGCTCACTATCCTTTCTTTACATACTGTGTCTTCTGTGGGATCTATAAAAATTAAAGTATGGACTTGCATCAGCCACTAAGAAAATCCTTCTCTGACTCCATGAAAATTCACAGTAAGAATATTACTGTTTGTTCCCTGAGTTTTGGCACTCACCTCCCCACTTACTCTGTGCCTTCTCCCTACAGTACAGAGAAATGCAGCCCACTAAGTAAATTTGTCTTAATCATTAAACTGCTAGGAAGTCTCATGGGTATGTGTCTGCATGTTGCATTGACACTGTTGGGTGGAAGATATTCTAAAACCACAAATGGCAGTCCTATTACTTCACCAATATTGTACAGAATCTCTGTAGCTGAAATCTAATAACCTTTTACCAAATAGGTTTCTGTATCCTTCAATTAAATGCTCTATTTAGAAAGCTAGGAAATATTTTCTTGTTTATATAATGCAGATGTCCTTTTTCTTAACTTCCAGTGTACACTTCCCATTTCAAAACAGCAGGATCACATAAAAAACATAAAAAGCGGACGTATGGAATAATTCTGAATATTCAAAATGTAATCTACACACCCTCTTTCCCCTCACTGACTATTTTCTAAAGGAATAGGTAAGATATATCTCTAGCACCACAAAGCAACAACTAATAGGTGCCCATGAATTACACTTAATGTGATGTATAGACCAATGGGCACTGTATTTGGAGCTGACAGTGGCCTGCAATACTATTGCCTCATCTTTAAACCATTTAGCTCTTGCTCCCCTGTAGTGACTGCTGCAGGACTGAAGACAATTCAGCGTTACTTTTGATAAATGGTTCTTGAAAGCCTGAGACATGCTCTGTCTGGAAGAATTCACAGCCATCTGCTGAGAAGCTAATGTATTCATCTAACACGTACAAAATGGGTTTGTGGATGATGTCTCACTGCTTTGCACTAATGTCTTTGTTGGCATTGAAATCAGCTTCCACAAATGCAAAAATGGATTTGGAACCTGATTCATGGATCCCATTTTGTAACACAAAAAACCCAATTACAGCAAGAGAAGAGCATGTGTGAAGGAAGAACTCCTGTTATGTCTTTTAATTGCTCCAGTACTAAAATTTGCATTTGTCTCATGTGTGATAGGAAACTTAGAACATTTTTACTCCTGTTTATTCCTAATTCCAGAAATAATTTTTTAAAATAATTGAGGTAATCCCTCGTACAATTTTGTTATTGGCATCAGGATAAATACTGTCTGAGTTACATGTATTACTTTTGCTTCCATATAGGCGATAAATATAGTTTCCTTTGTGCTTCAAAGTTTGTACTATCTCACCTCAGTCATCTGTGTCCAAGACTTGTTCACTCTGCTCAAGAAAATGTATAGAAAAAGCTAAGTCTGACACCTATGATTTGGCCCTGCAAGATATGCTGTCAAAGATTTTTCACCCCTGAGAAAAATTTCATTATGTGATATATTTTATCCCTTATGTAAAACTTGGAGTCACCAGAAACAGCTGACCTCAGGGGAGCTACTTTGGATTTAAAACTGGTGTGGAATCCAAACTTGCTTTTTCCAGTCTTATAAATAATCAGAAAGTATGAAGTTACCATTTTGAAACCCAGTTATAAAAAAGACCACGCACACTTTTTCTGACCTCTCATCACTTCAGATCCTTGTTTTAAGGTCACAGCATTTCCCCTGGAGTCAGTGAACTTTACTGTGGATGACACAGGTGTAACCAGAAGAAATATCATAAAGTCATTAATTTATAGTACAACAAGGGGCATATGTTTGGCCTTGTGAGTCTGTAAACATCAATGAGTATAATGGTTTCCTCTGCTTTACTGGAATGAATTTTACTCAGAGTCAACGTGGAACTTGGCCCCTCTTCTAAGTTCTCCACACTGGTGATGTTTGGAAATAGCTAGTGCATAATCTCTTTTCAGTTTAGGTAAATACAGATTATTAATCATTGTTGTTGACACATCTTCCCATGATGTTCTCAATGATTATAGTACCATTTTAATCTTCAGAATTTCTGGATAGTTTTCCAGTTAATTCCCAGTAAGTAGGACTGAAGAATGTACTAAATAATCTTTAGCCACTGTTAAATTTCTTATTGTATTCAGGTGTTCCATGAAGAACTAGGTCATCTTTTACATAGCTGTCCTTCTAACATCTTTAATCATATATCAATAAAATGTGTTTCCAATGATAATATTCTCTTAGCATAATCATCTGTTCATTCAGAAATACCATCTGTGCCTTGCTGGAGACTTCATTCTTTTATGAAACTGGCAGTGGGGACAAAGTTCATTTGAATTTCCAGGATATGCAATCAACAAACAGTTTGAAATTCTCTTTGTAGAGCCAGTTTTCCACACTGACAGAATTTTTAAGTACAGATTATTCATGACTTATTGTTACTACTGTTGTTCAGTGTTTCATGGAACACTGTCTACCACCCTTCCTCTTTTCCCAGTACCATTTTCTCTACCAACTCTCTAGCTAAGACAAGGTGGATGAAACTACCTGTAAAGGCCAGAAGCATTTGCTTTTTAATAAACAGTACAGATTGCTCTTGACTTAAAGGAAACATATTTCCCACACAGGAACTGAACACATTGCCTTCAAGTAGATGAAATTTAAAAATAACCCTAGGAAAAGATAAAAGATACCATATAAAGCTTGAGAAAGAAAAAAAGCCCCAGACAACCCCAAACAAACCAATATGTTTTGAATGTGAAGGTTTATTGCTTTTAATGTTCATATTTAAGAGAGGGACAGATTCCCTTTTGCTTCCATCTAATATTCTACAAGCACTGGATTCACTCCTGGATTCCTTCAGCTTTTGAACTTAGCAGCTAGAAGGTCAAACAAGCTCATCTTTTCTTCCTGTTGATTCTCTGCACTAGATGTTTTTAAAATTTCCAAGTTTCAGACACAGAATTCTGTAGCATGTGACACATAATTTACTTTTCTATGTCTGTTTTAAAGATATTTTGCAAAGAAGTAAAATCTTTGGGCTTGGTACTCCCTGGTTAGTAAACCCCTTTGAAGTACTTGAAATGTTGACTTTCAAACACAAATGGAATGGTTAAAATCCTTGGTTTCTCCTTAGAAAAAACCATGAGTAGAAGATGCCTATTTCCTTGGGATACGTCTGACTTGCACACTTATTTTTAGGTGCTGTTGTGATTAATTTATGGAAGATTTTGTATTCCCCACATATTCGGTTGGCAACCTACAAGCCTGACTTGGAATGTGAATGGTTATGTTTCAAAGTGCCCAAATGTAGTTTGGTTTGTCTCAATCTCCCTCTGAAGGAGTCCATCTCTCTACAGTGATTAGAATTCCTGGTGCTTTGCTTGGAAGGCTCTGAATTCCAGTTTTCCACAATGGAGCAATGTGCTCTCACGTAGTCACATAGTGCAATTTGTGTATGGTCCTCTGGTCTAAGGAAAGAGGCAAAAATATGGGAGACACTGCTAGAAGTCCAGGTTCAGTCCCTGCACTGGATGCATGCAGGTGGCTTCACTATTGTCATTCATTTTACATCCTGTTTCAATTTGGCTGTGTGAGACATCCGTAGAAATACATTCAGCTGTATTTCTTGGTGGAGTGGTTGAATTCCAGAAAGCACCTGTATGACCAAAGACATGATCTGAATATATCAATTTGGCTCATATATAGAAGTTCTAGAAATACATTGTCACAACCTGTGACCCAACCCAGATGGCAAAAAAAGGAAATTTGGACTGGACCCTCTTGCTTTCTAGTCTCCTTCTCAGAGATGAGCTTGGGTGCAGCCAGATCCAATCCTCCTCCCAGGTCTGGGTTTCTCTTTGAGGGTAACAAAATGGGAGCCCCTCAGACTGCCTGAATGTCCCTTGATCAAATTAAGGTGAAAACTTCACACAAGGTCTGTTTCTTTACAAACAAAATAGCAATTTTGTTGTTCTAACCATTAAAGGTTATTTGCAGCAATTTTTAGGGAAAGCAAGTCACCGACAAGTATGTCCATATATATACATATATGTAAAGGGGAAACAAAAATTAGAAGGGGATGTGTGTGAGAGGGGGGATAAGAAAATAGAGTGAGAGAGAGAGAGGACTTCAGCTCCTTCTGCTTCTCCATCATTTTTAATCATCAATGTTATTGTTATGATATGCAAGACCTAGGCCATATGCAGATGCTTATCACCATATTCCTCCTCTCCAGCACTCCCTTTGAGAATGCTAATGAGGATTTGCTCAGGGGTTTGCAAAGGTGTTTGGAGCAGCCCATTTCTATTGGAGTGCTAAGTGGGTCCGATGAGGGGAATTACAAGAGTTCCCCTATCTGGTCCCTTACATAGCTGTAAACTTAATGAGAAGCTAGAGTGTAATGTATAGTGTCAGACTGAGATGAGCCATCCACTGCTTTGCCAGTGCAATGGATTTCTGTGCTCTGAAAGGATTATAAACTACTCTCCTGCTTTCATTACCTGAAGTTAAACAAAGTGTGGGAATTGTTTCAGAAAATAGATGTTTCAAATTGTTAATATTTAAATTGTGGGCTTTTCAGAATGCCTGCTAGAAATGTAAATGGAAACATTCTAAATAGGAAAAAAAAACACCTCTGTGCTAAAAAAAAACTTCAAAATACTCCATGAAAAAACTCTGTTGTGCCAACAGAGAAAAATTTAGACCAGCAGTTTTAGATAAAAAAGATGGATTGCATTTCAGTTTAAAACCATTTAATTCCTTTAAGTCAATGCCATAATACTCAGGGGAATCTGAACTGTATTTAGCAGATTCACCAATATTAATTTATCAGTGTCTTGGCCCTAAAGACACCAGTGTTCCTTTTTGTCCATGTGAAGCCTCCCTGGGCATCTTTCACCTTGCCCAGGACCCCATGTCAGCCCCCCTGATCTGTCAGTACCTACATCACTGATGGCACAGCCAGGCTGATCTCCAGCTCCCCTTAGCCCTGCCTGGCCAGGTCATGGGCCCTGCTGAGCCAGACCCATATCCCAGCCCCATCCCTGTCCCTGCAGACGTGCCCAACTCCTGGGGCTGGGGCTGCCCTGATGACCCTGGCTGCCTGCTCCTGGCTGGGGCTGGAACTGACCCTGGCTGCCAGGACCTGCCCTGCCACTCTCTGCAGCTCCCACTGGCCCCAGACCCCAACATATGCTGACTCTTTAGGGAAAAGTGGGATTTGCATATATCCTCAGGCCAGGAAACCCTACACAGATTTCATTATCTGACTGCATGGCAGCAGATCTAGTGTTGACCTGCAGTTCAGGTCCTGAGCAATGCACCAGGAATTTTAATCACTGTAGAGAGATGGACTAGGCTGGATTTTCCTTTTTGTTTTTTCCATTTCCAGTAAACCTCAGGGTCTGTGGAGTCTTAGGTAGATTTCTGTTTCACTGCTTCACCTTTAGCATGGGAACTGTAATATTTCAACAGATCATAGAGGTATTGCAAAGACTATGTGACTTACCATTTGAATACTACTGACTGAAAAAATGGCATTTCAAACATGAAAACAGGCCTCAGCTTATTGTACCTTCCCAGGAAAAAAAGGAACAACACTGAGCTAGCTAGAGATATATCACTCGCTGAACTCTTCCTGACTTCAGGAATTGTTGACATGTGCATTAATAATTAACCTTATAGTTTCTATTGTTTTATCACCTTATATAACACTGGTGCATGCTGAGTATTCATTGCACTTCACGGTATTTTCTGAACCAAAGATGTTTTTGCAGAGTAAACTCAAATCAGCCTATTAGAAAGGAGATCCTTCTCCTCCGCAGCTCCCTCAGATGCTTCATTTGCTTAAGAAATCTTTCCATTTTTATGTTGTTTTGGTCTTACATAACCTTACATAGAGACTTCCTATAGCACTGGTACCCTCTTAAGAACAGAGGAGAAGGCCAGCACCATCAGGGTGCTGTGAGGGCTGGCTGCTCCTCCAGGCAAACAATGTCACAGAGGTACCATGGCTGACAGGAACCCTGACCTCAGCAAGAAGGAGCTGTGATGCTGAGTGGCACATCAGGATCAGATCAGGCCTGGAGACTGTGACCAGGGTCAGTCACAGCCCAGGTAGCCTTCAGGAACAGGGCAGCTCCAAGGCCAAGCCAGAAAGCCCAAGTGGTGTGTCTGAAACAGAGATAGCACTTGAGGAGCTTCATCAGCCAGGGATCTGGCCTTGGGCTCAGTGGCCCCACACTTTTGCCCTCCAGATATTCACTTAGGGCCCTGGCAAGGTCTAGGGTAAAAAGAGGCTGCAAGTTTTAAGTGAAAACTTTTATTATAACCATCCAAGATTGGCTGAAGTGTATCTAGAAAGAAATTTGTTAAAGTAGGCAATAGGACAGGTTTTTTTATTGATTCTGTCTCAGTATCTAAATGCAGGTGATTAATTAAACCCTGAAGTGTGAGTTTTTACCACAAACATTACTGGGAGCACAGAAAGTGTTGAACACTCAGTAAAGCTAGTGGTATAACATGTTAGTTGGCATGACTGTGAGGGAAAAAAGTACAAATATTTGTAAAATAGCTAGGTTAATGACTTTGGGATAACAGTAAAGAATCTCAACTTTTTCCTAGTGCTAACAAGGATCTTTTATTTTTTTATCCCTAAAACCTCTTCACCCTGCTATACTATAGAGCATAAGGCCATTAACTGTCTTCCAGCTATAAAAATAAGACAATAGAGAATATACATTTCCAAGATCTACAAAAGTGAAGAGAGGGTTGTTTTTCTGTTATATTTCTTTAATCAACTAAAAGCAATACCATAGCTCTCAGGCTCGATTAGGCCACGGGTTTATTTAATGAAGTATCTTGCTCACAACTGCACAGAACTAAAACTGCAGCATCTTTCTGAATTTTAATCTGAATTATATATACATTTTTATATACGCACGATAGTGCTCTGCAGATTTACTGTATACAGCATAAATAGCACAAAGTGATCTCAACGGCTTGGAAAATCTAGCCCATATTATGGTCTTGAATTTATCTGGATCCATTGGGTAGGTCAAAGATTTCATAAGGCCTTCTGACTTTACCTTACAAAACACTCTCCAGAAGCAGATCAAGACTTTTCAGTAATGAAAGGAGAACTGAATAGCCATCCAAAGGAAATGAATGGAGTCAGGCTAAGAGTATTTGGCTAGAAAGGTGAAGACGAAGAGCCAGTCTTCTGCTATACTGAAGAGAATGCATGGCCTGAACTCCACAGGTTTGTATTTCAGGTGAAGATCCTTGGTTCTGTGTATATTCTTATGTTGGAAGTAAATATTTCATCATCTCTCATGAATGGAGGTGGAAAAACGGAACAAAATTGAGCTATAAAATCCAAAACAAAAAGAAACATTTAAAGGACTAAGTTTAAAAATAACTGAAAGGTGTTCTGGGAGAAAAGTCCATGAGAAGCATTGGTTAAGGCTTGTTAAAGTAACAGATGAAAAACTTTGACCTGGCAATCTAAAGACAGTTTTCGAAAAACATCTAGGGTAAGGATCAGGTATAACAATTGATATCTTGTCTTACAGCTTTCTTACAGATGAAGTGAGGCTTTGAAAATTCAGCGCATCCAGTATAATAGAATCTTCTTTGGCTCCTTGACTTTTAATCTCTCTTTTTTTTTTTTTTTTTTGTTTTTTTCAGGGAAGCATTGCAGGTACTGAGCCCATGGTGCTTTCACGAGTATAATTGGTCTTCTTATAGGCTCATACTCACTGCTGCTGTTACATTTATCTCCAGATCTGTGGCAGTATGAAGACTAAGATGAATTAGATCTTCCATAACATCCTGCTTCCTTCAAAGTAAGTTGTAGCAGACTCTGCAAAAGGCAGAATTACTTGCTTTACTCAGAGAAATCTAAATCTATCAACCAAATACACATTGCTGCAATAAATTCACAGTATATGAAACTGGTGGTATAGCTACCCCTTTTTTTAATGTAGGTATGATCTCAAACAAGACTGTTCAGTAGGGGATATTCTTTTGATACATAACCCTTGCTGATTTTCTAAAAAATTCAGGAAAGAGAGAAAGAAGAAATAAGATTTCTGCAGTGTACAAGAACACATAGAGTTTACAAGATTTGCATTCATGACACTGACTGTTACCTTTCTTATTGTTGATACTGGGCTTGTATTCCAAGTTTATGGTTTATGATAACAGATAGCAAGTTGTTTGGTATTTTACACACATAATTGGGGTAAAGGCAAAACTTACAAGGTCCCTATCAGCTTTACATATCATTTGTGATGTCTCATGAGAGTAGGAAAAATGCAGGCACTTGCTTTTCATGCAGTGAGTTAGTAGACAACAACTGTAGTTTTGGAGTTCTTTTTTAGAAATTTAGTGCAAACCAGCATGTTAAATACATGACTAAAATAACATGAAATTAAGACTTTTCCTTATGCTTACAGAGGACAAATATTCCTGATCAGTCATCCATGTAATGTGAGCATTTCACAGCCAAATATAAACAGGCAGACAAAACAGTCACATCAGAGGAAGAATGTCAATATAACCAACTGTTTGTTTGTTTGTGCTTTTTACCAATCTGCCAGCTATGCTTGATCCGATGCATTGCACCAGGCTCCTCTTTATACAATTTCTTTGCTCCACAGACCCTTGTTTCATAACATATTCTTTTAATTTGGGAGGGAAGGAATCCCTTGCACTTTCCCATCTATATATCAAGTTATATGTATTTATATACATGCTCTATAAATACAAGCACTCATATACATATATATATAAATATATATATATATATATATACACACACATAGGAAGAAATGAAGAGCTTTGTTGCTTTCTTCCTCACTTGGACATCAAGGAATATGACATTGCCTAAATGGCCTTTTTTCACAGTAAGTGATACAAAGCTGTCATGTCACAGATGTCACCTAACAGGTGGATTTTGTATTGTTGACACCTGTTTATTCTTACACATATTATTTTTGACAGTTTTAAAGGAAAATTATATTTTGAATTTTGGAAGAAACATGATTCAGACAAAATCAGTGGTGAAGGTGAACTGTACTTAAAGAAGATTTATTTTGGTTTCCTTGTTGAGAAATATCTGTTTTTCTTTTCTCCATATAAATATTCTGTTATAATTATTACAAATAGAAAAGACATCTAATCTGACTTTCTAGTTTATAGTTCCAGGACCTAAAATGCTGTTAATTATCTTGAAAAAGAAAATAATTATGAGTAGGCAGGCAAAGGCTGTGGCTTTGCTTTTCATATGGGTTGCCAGTGGTACCATATCAAAGACATGGCAAATATGGATAAACTAATGCTGAAGTTTCCAAAAGTTATTTCTTTTGAGACATTTGTTGTCCATTCTAACAGCATCAGTCAGCTTCAGAATGAATGAATAAATAATAGGTTTTGAAGTCAAAACCTCGTGACATCAGGGAAGTTTTTCTTCTAAGTTAACAGGAGTGCTTATTGGGAACACTGTCTGATAATAATAGCACATTTCCTCATGTGAGGAGAGGATAAGAAGTCTCAGTATATTGTTATACCTGAAGCATGAAATTACTTATTTTCCAGCTTCAAATTACAAATTTCTAAAGCAAATAAAGGAAAAGTTACCTGGAAGCTTATATGTTAACACTGAAAATCTGCACAAGCAAACTGACACCCTACACTCAAACAATTAAACAAACATGAACTTTTTTTCCTTTGTAACCCACTGAATATCATATAACTGAAGCAAGGTTTTGTTGAATTAATGAAGCCTTGTGGGTGCACCTGACTGGAAAGCACTCTGTGCATATGTTGATTAATATTTGCTTTTGTGGGTATATACTTTGCAAATCTGCATTCACATATTCAGAGGTATATGCTACAGCATTCTACAAAATAAAGTTGTATTTACTGGATTGCTTATTATTTAACTGTCTACAAGATTGTATCTACATCAGATTATTTAATTGCAAGCCCAAACTAACTTGAGGGGTCTTTAAACCAAACTGTTAACAAAGGCAGGTGACTGAGCTCAAGGAGGACAGGTGGTGTGTCCTGCTCCTCACTCTTTTCTCCATCTGAATTTCTGAACTGAGTCTCAAGGGCACAAAGTGACCATTTTGACCATGTAGAAACCCTAACCCTAACCCTTACCTAAACCTAAACCACCATACAAGATGGAGATTGAGTAGTTTTTAAATTCAGATCAATTAGGACTTTCTGTCACATTTCAAATGGGTGGTGAGCATTACCAGAGGAAACTGCAGAGAGCATGGGGAGACCCTGCAGTAACCATGGATAAAAATTAAAGTTCTTCACCATTGTAACTCATTTACAGAAGATGGGAAAAAAAGTGCATTAATAGTGACTCTAGAGATAGTTCCCTGAATCTGCAAGTGTGCCTCAGAAGTGACCAGCAGTGCATGAGATTGTGTATATTTGACATTTCAAACTTGCCTTCATGGTTATTCAAGGTTAATTATTTCTTCTTTGATGTAAGATGAGGAATTAAGCCCATAAAACTGCTGTGAGAACAAATGAGGAGAAAATGTCAGTCATATAGGCAGTTCAGGCTGCCAGGTAATATTTTGCAGTAGAGTACATGAATATGATAGACTCTGAAGCATGGTATCAGCTAAATCCCTGCAATGTCTCTCAAGTGCAAATTTTTGCAGATGGTACATAGCATCTAGTACTTAGGAATTCAACTGAGGTAACTACAGTGATAGAAATATTGATTTTATGCCAGCTAGTTCCGTATTTGAGTTTACATACATGGCATACTTCTCACACTTGTACAAATATAGAAATACCTGATGTACAGAAATCCATAGTTTTCAGGTCAGATGAGCATGTCTTTAAGATTGGAAATGAAATGTTGATGAAATACACAAGTCTGTCACTCATCATTGCTATCCATTATTATTGTCACTTCTATGGATAGATAAATAACTTCTGAAAGCTGTTTATTTTCCAGGAATTACATAATTGAAATGGCCAAGGTTTTACAATATGTTTTATCTCTCTTGGAAGACTTTGTCTATCTTCTAGGTCTGCAAGCATATGATCTCCCTTCTATTTTTTTTCTGCTGCCTATGTAGTGCAGTATATGTGTTTCTTGATCTTTCCTTTAGATTTTAGTGCCTTATTGTCATGTCCATTAAATTTCATTCTCTATGTTATTCCCTCTCCCTATTGTAGTTGATGAGAAGGGAGTGTTTCATTTTGCTTTGACAAACTACCTCTCCAGTGACAGAAGGTCAATGCCGGAGAAATTGTTAGTTTTAGGATTCAAATTTGTGCTAAAGAGGATGATATGTAGAATATCTGTGAATGAACTCTAAGTAGATGCTACTTCCATTTTGCTTCTACCTTCATGGGGTGAAAATAACATCAACTTTATTATTGCATCAAAGCTAAGCCTGAGCCAGTGTTTCAGAAGACTACATTTTCTTTGCTTGCATTTCATTTTATTTACCATGATTTCTCTCTCCCTCCCACTCTCGTAGAACCTCTTCTTGGATTCTATAATTTGTCTGATCTTTTAACTTCTTCAGGACCTTGTTTTGACAACCATATTTTAAAAGAGCATTATTACTTGCTTCCACTGAAATCAGTTGGCATCTTAGAGCCTATCTTGAGAACAAAGATAGCAAAAATTGGTTTTGATATGTCTGCAGAAAAGTAATCATGTCTATTGCTTTTTACTTAATGATGCATTTCAGATTAGTTAGTTACCTAAATATCCATCACTGTATCCAATGAATAGCTTTCTATTCCTGGGTGTACTGACTCTCAAGAGCAATCACCATTATCATTTTTCCTGAGACAAGATTTTTTAGGAAGTGGCAGTGCCTGTTTGTTTTTTTAAAAAATGATTTCCTTTCATTTTCTGCCTGATTTCCTGTCATCCCCATTTGCTTCCTGATTTCACCTTGTTTTCATTTAATTGCTCCTTTACTGTATTCAATTAGTTGTGCAAGATAACTTGGGCAAAAAGAACCCTGATTTATCTCACTAAATTTTAAGAAACTAAGGCTCCCAGTTTAGGAATTTATAACAAAAAAAGAAAAATCTTCAGTGATTCAGGCTTCCTAACATTTCAGTAATCCTTTGAAAATTATGATTCTTCTGTACTTACTATAAATCTCCTAAATTAGGTATTTCAGTTATTGAGGTACTAAGTGGGGTGATTCTAAATGCTATTTCAAGATTTCATGCATCAGATGAATGATTATGTTCCTGGGGAAATTATGCCAACTGGTGATCACTTCTGTTTCTAATCTGGATTTGCCTGACTATAACTTCTAGCAACAGTCTTGTTGCTGCTTTGCATATAGGTAAAAAAAAAAAATTAGCAAATTATCCAGTCTTCAAATAATCCTTGTATCTGTCTTGAAAACTTATACTTTTCTAATATCCTTTCTACAGTGCTGACAGTTTAAAAGAAAACAGTCTCCCAGTAATGGCTTCAACAGTGCCTCATGCTGCAGAAGTTCAGCTTGGGTACCTTTAGCTTCTCAACAGTTGCATTAGGTCTCTTAGGCACAGAGAGAATAGATCTTTCAGAACTCCTAAATATTTTCTTTTCTCTCAGATGTTTCATTTTCTCAGGCAATAATATGTCCAGTCTTTGCTTGTGGATGGCAGATTTTCTGTTTGGCTGTTCTGCATACATGCTGTTCCCATGTGTCCCCTTGTGCAATGGGACCATGGATCTCTGCAGTGCTATCTCTCTTTGGCTGCAGTCTTTTGAGTAATGTCATTTTGCCACTTCTGTTGGTAGTATATGTCCTTTTTAAGAAGATGAAATATGTGAACCCAAAACCATACCTTCATTTTACTTGGGCATGCTATGTCTGTAGAACTGAGGCCCAAGAAATAAGCCTTTCAACATCATTTAGTGTCTCACCTTCAGAAAACAACTCTCTAAAAATTCTGTTTGAGTTTAGTAGCAGTGGAAAAACTGACACAAATACAGGGTGCCTCATGTCAAACAAATATTCTGTAATTATACTAATTTTAATTTCAGAATCCCTTCCCACAAACAATATAGTATTCCAGGACAAATTAATGCACATGTATTTCAGCAGTGCTCTATATCCTTGTTTATATCACTAGAAAATCTGTAAAATGTTCATGCCATTTTTTCCTTTATATGCTGATCCATATTTTACTGTTTAGTTACAGGGCTCTGATGCAGCTGATGCTGTCTCAATTTTACCATTAAGTCCTTTTCCTGGACATTTTTGTCATCTGAAAACCATATGCACATTTTAAAGCATATATTTTTATCCTCAATGTGATTCATTGAACCAGCATACTTTCCCGTCTTCCTGGTAACTACAAGGTAACCTTTGCTGAAGTGGAGGAATGAAAAAAGAGTTTATTGTGTAACCCATTGTTGATAGAGGAAATCAATACATCTGATATAGATGTAAGATGTTAACCTTCTATCTACCTCTTTTTAAAATATTGCAGTAGATTAGATATTTTAGACACCTGCTCCTAACAGGGTATATAGTTTTCATAGGAGTCACACCACATTTTAATTTCTGCATGTAGACAATGATTGTATTATATCACAGCTGGCAGTTTTCCAGTCTTCTCCACAGCTGAAACATGACTGCAATACAAAAGTACCCACCCAGTAGGCTACAAAAATCTTAGTCTATAAAAACCTGCATATGTGAATATGCAATATTTGTGTTAATTACTATTAGCTGTGTGAATTCCTTGAAACTGTTATCGCTCATCAGTGCTCACCAGAACAAACATGGATATTAATCAAAGATTGTCTGGTCTCTTTTGTAGCTGCCAACCCAGGGTTTCAGGTGTCCACGAGCAAGACCCAGTTTGATGAAGCCCACCTAGGTGACTTTGACTCAGCATTGCTGAAGAAGAAAATGTTGAGCTGGAAGTTAATTCGTAAGCTAAAGCCATGTAAGAAACAAAAAGCAAAGGCAGAAGTGATTACAGAGCTTGTGCTAGTTAGACAGAAACTCAGGAAGAAGCAGAGTAAGGAAAAGGTATAAAATCAGCAGGAAAATAAAGGCAGAGTTGGAGGGTTAGTTCAAGTTTTGAAGGTGAGCCTACTCTAATGAGTGATGGAAGCCAATACTTCCCTGCTGACTTGTCAGCCGTCAGTCAGTGGCAGGCATTCCTCGGGTGCCTTTTTTCTGATGCTGAAGACATTAATGCTTAAACTTATATCATTCTTGTCTTGCTTGCCACTGTGTAAATAACTGATACATACTCATAAATAGTGTATTATCTTGCTTTCAGGAATTCTACATGTAGTAAAAGACACCCAAATCAAATTTGCTTGGGTATTGTGCTTACATTTTGATGGCAGGCAACAAGATATGTCTGAGCCTTATCTGTATCATGTTCCTTAGAGGCACATATCTAGACACCGGTCTCTACAAATTATTTTTCATTAACAATTCAGCCATGTGAATTGTTTCACAGTTGCAAAGATAAAGTGATGAAAAGCAGTAATCCAGATGTCATTTAGATGCATCTCCTCACCAGACCAATTTCCTACCTTGTTCCTCTAATGCCATTGCATTGTTTTCAATACTACCAGACACCAGGAAAATTTGAAAAAAAAAAAAAGCTTTTGCTTGACAGGAAAGGATTATTCAAACATAGCCTTCCCAGTCACATTGTGGGGTGCTTTGTTGGTTTTACTGATAAATTCAAAGGGATTATCACTGTCACCTCTTTGTAGAACTTATGTGTTTGCATGTGTACAGGGAGCTGTGATAGAAATACTAATGCTGCTTGAGTTTCTTGTCACCCTCAGAATTTGTTGGTGTACACACTGAATGTTTTATATATCTCTTTTGCATTAGAATAAAACAGCTTCATTGAGAGATCAGTAATTATGCAAGTGAATAGCATTTTTATGGGCATATTGGAGAAAAAATGTTTTTGCATTCATTTCTGACATTATGGTAGCCAATTCAATGCAAACTGTCATATCAACAAAGGAATCTCACAGTAGAGCTACTGACATGATTGTTCCTGACTTAGATTTAAGCCACTCTGCTAGCATCTTAATGTATGTAATATCACTTAACATTTTCTTCATGTGGTTGTGGTCAGTAGATCTGTAAAAATAAACTATATAACAGTACTATTTTTTCAGCCATAAGAGTAGGCCAACATGTTCCACTTCTATCTGTGATTCTATAGCTTCTTCTCCAAATAACAAGCAGCTTTGCCTCTGGAAATGAGTAAATTGGTTGTACGCTATCCAACCATGTTTCCTTCCAAAAATATGTTCTGGAGGGGAAGCATAGGAGTAGGAGATTAAGTTCTTGAATGAATTATAACTGTGAAAATTTTAGTTCTATATCTGAAACAGTACAATCTGAAGAGGGCGATTTTCATGGCATATCAACCTGGTGCACAAATAATACAGTCTTGATGACATACAGAACTTAACAGAAATTGTGATCCCTGGAGGCTATGAGAGCCATCAGGAAGATTCCACCCATTGCATGCACCCCAGGTCCCAAGCATGTAAGGTTTCCATTAATATTAGGGCAGAAGTCTAGAAGAATAAAGACCAATGAAGAATACAAAATACAGAATTATTGACAGGCAGAAGTTGGACTAAGATGTTATGCTATATTTAATAAAGGCCACTGCAGACCTGATTTTTTAAAAAATTTTTTGATCCATAATACTTATTACTACCTCAGACCTCAGACACTTGAGGTAAAAAAGGCCATTTCTTCTTTAACATTGTGAATGAAGTAAAAATCAAGTGATTCCACAGTCCACCCAAGTTTTCATTCAAGAAGGATTCTAGAAACATTGTAATACAAAGATCATTCTCTATATCTTTTATGTTGAATTCTTGCAATGAATTTTCTCTAGGCAGTCTTCTATGTAATATAACAGTGAATTTATTTATTATAAATTATTAATTATTGCAGGATGAGTTTCATATTTATTTATTTATTGGTGCAATGAGATTTATTTTGCCTCATTCATTTATGAAGATACTCTAATAAAAGGTTCACATTTTCATTTATCCTGGGGTTTTGACAGAAAACTAGTGAGCAATTTCATGCAATTTCAAAACCCAGTATAACTGATGGTGAAAATATGTGGATCAGAAAGGCAAAGCAGATGCTGCTTGAAATTAAACATCTCAGTGGCAGAAGCAACAGTTTAGATTTTCTGAGAAATATTAGCATTCTAAGTGGCAAAGCAGTTGTATATTCCATATCTCATTTACGAAGTATTGAGATTTCTCAGAGAAATATCATTTGAGCTGTTTTCAGAACAGTGAAGAAGTGTCTATCAAGCAATTTTGAAGCTTCTCTCTCAGTTTTTCACAGAAATAACAGAAAATTAGGGGTTGGAAGGGACCTTGGATGATCAGAGTCCAACTGCCCTGCCGGAGCAGGGTCACCTACAGCAGGTCACACAGGAACACATCCAGGCAGGTTTGGAATGTCTCCATAGAAGGAGACTTCACAACTTCCCTGGGCAGCCTGTTCCAGTGCTCTGTCACCCTCATGATGAAAAAGTTTTTCCTCATATTTACGTGGAATCTCCTATGCTCAAGCTTGTACACATTGCTCTTTTTCCTATCATTGGACATCACTGAGCAGAGCCTGGCTTCGTCCTCCTGGCACTCAGCCTTTACATATTTATAAACATTAATGAGGTTGCCCCTCAGTCTCCTCCAAGCTGAAGAGCCCCAGCTCCCTCAGCCTTTCCTCATAAGGAGATGTTCCACTCCCTTAAACAACTTGGTTGCTCTCCACTGGACTCTTTCAAGCAGTTCCTGTTCCTTCTGGAACTGAGGGGCCTAGAACTGGACACAATATTCCAGATGTGGCCTCACCAGGGTAAAGCTGAGGGTGAGGAGAACCTCTCTCCACCTGCTGACCACCCCCCTTCTAATGCACCCCAGGATGCCATTGGCCTTCTTGGCCATAAGGGCACATTGCTGGCTTGTGGTCATCCTTCCATCCACCAGCACCCCCAGGTCCCTTTTCCCTTCACTGCTCTCTAATAGCTCAGTCCCCAACCTATACTGGTACCTGGAGTTGTTCCCAGATGTAAGACTTTACACCTGCCCTTGTTATGATTAGATTTCTCCCTGCCCATCTCTCCAGTCTGTCTGGGTCCCTCTGAATGGCAGCACAGCCTTTTGGGGTGTCAGCCACTCCTCCCACCTTTGTGTCATCAGTAAACTTGCTGAGAAGACACTGTGCCATCATCAAGGTCATTGATAAAGATGTTGAACAGGACTGGATCCAGAGCTGATCCCTGGAGGACTGCACTGGTTACAGATCTGCAGCTGGACTCTGCACCATTGATCACTACTCTTTGGACTCTATTGTGTAGCCTATTGTGTAGTTCTCTTTGAACCTCTCTAAAAGTGAGGGTGAGTGAGTAATGAAATATAGGTAAACTATCCATTTACATCCTCTGAATTGAACCTAACCATTTAACTTTTTAAAAGGAAAAAATTTATAACACTTTTTTTTTTTCTTTTTCTTTATTGTTTCGACTCTGAGTTTGGTTCTTGTCCCTTACCTGTGGGAAGTAGTCACTAATATACTGTCATTCAAAGTCAGAAAAAGCCAAATATTTCTTACTGTGATGAAATCCTCCTTGTAGAAAATGAGGAAGAGATCAGAGTACCTAATCCACATACCTTGTCGAAAGGATTCTAGAAGGGACCAAATTAGCATCCCAATTTCCCCACCTCACTATCAAGGCTAAAAAAAGAAATAGTCTGAATTATGCAATGGTTCCTCTCTTTCATGTTGTCCTTATCTATTGACACCCTGCTTTCATGGATGAGGTCAATACAAAGTAACATGCTTTTTTAAACTTTGATAGCTATAGCCACAATCTAATTTAAAAGTAAAAACCAAGAAAATGCAGGTTGGTAAAGGGAATTATATTAATCACTCTTTTATCTGAATTGTTTTGTCATAGTGAATGACATTCTTAGTCTGGCCTAACATCAGATAAATATTGATGAGTGAGTCATCTGTCTTCTTCAGAGTGGTGCAGTGTTTCTATTGATTAGCATTAATATATATATATATATGGTATATGAGAAGTTTCTTTATTTTTTCTATATAATTAGTTCTATACGATATTTATGATCACTAGTAAAAATAAGCTGTAAATATTCCTATTTTCATGCAGAATATTCCAATTTAAGAATTAGGAAATAACACTTCTGTATCATTCTTGTACCAGTTAATAGATTTTTCTCATATGGCATCTCTGTTTTGTTTTTTTCTTAGCTTGAAATATCTGATAAATTTTAATTAACATTTTAATTCTGATCTCATTTAACTCTGAGTAGCAATTTGTCTCAGTGATGAATTTAATGAGCATGATCTTGGAAATTTGCCTATGCAATATACTTTTCCTTCTAGTAATCAGTTTTGCCTGAAAATGATCTGCAATGGCGTGTGATCTGTAACACTTTACTCATGATGACGTCTAAAGCTAAGTTTGCAAAATAAGCAGGAACATCGTAGACTTTTTGTCTTCCAGAATAAAAAGAATTAATAATAATAAAAAGTATCAAGTCAGAATATGATGTATATGTCTCCAGTTGTTTCTCATAGTGGTGCAAACTGCTCATTGAGAAAAGATATCATCCCTTTTTGAAGATCATGAGGAATAAAAATCTTAAAATTGTATTGTCTAATTCAAATAAATGAAACAGGGACTTTTATTAATAATTCTAAGAGGTGGGGTGAACTACTTAGGGGAAAAAAAAAGATAATATAATATAGTATTTTGTTTTATCCATCTAAAATGTCAGCTGGTTGAGTTGATGGAAGTAACTGATATCAGGCCATAATGGCAGAGTGGGTGAGAAATTGGCTTATAATACAATTTGCTTCAGCTCAGATGCTCAGATGTGGTGGAAAAATCTGATTTCATAGCAAGTCAGTTGAAGATACATTCCCTTGAGTCATTGCAGAGGTGGATAGCAAATGTTTGAAATCAGAAAGGAGGCCCAACCAAAATGCTGAAAGAACTGTGTTGGTTCCATTGGAAAGTTCTGCCATCTTGTGTCCAATTAGAAGATAAATATGACTTCCTAAGAGGATGGAAAGTGTAGGGCTTTGTGAGTTCTACTTTTTCTCAAAGAAGAGCAGGAGTAAGTTAATTGTCCTGTGATTACAGTGTTCCTACAGTAAATATTAAACTCTTATATCAGTTTTTCTTTATGTGCATGTGTAGAACATTTAATGTCATACATGAATTTCTACAAGCATATCAAACTCGAGATTGCCTGAACTGGACAAGACTGGTTGTGTTTGTGGTAGTTAAAGTTGCTAGCCATTTGAGTTTCTCTTCAGATTTATGGCACCATTTAAATACTCCAGCAGATTCTATGTAAAAAGTCAAGAAAAAAAGTGTTTCTTCACTTAGGGAAATGTAAGTTGTAAATTGAATCAGATTACTATTGGCTTGTGCTAAAAAAAATTTAACCATATCAGTCACTAATGGATTAACTGAAAATGATAATAAAGATATACTGTGAGAGACCTCTTCTGGACCCTGCATCAAGAAAGCTTTAAAGTCCTGATTTTGAAAAGTGCCTCTGAAGTCTCTTTACAGAGGGAATTTGTGCCAAAGCACAGGAGGTTATGTTGCAAAAAGGGACAGACAATAATTATCTGTTAGATGTATGAAGCAGAAGGGAAACTATTAGGGAGACAAGGTAAAGGTAGAATTTTTTAATGGAAAAAGAGCAAGCAAAAGCTTTTATCCATACAAGCAGATTTGACATGGACAAAGCAAAAATTAGGCTTATTAAAGTTTGAGAATAGCTGCAAATATACTATAAAATTAGAGAAGATGAAGGTGAGCCTCTGAAGCATAGATAGGAACAGGACCTGTGGAACGGTAGGCGATGAGCCAAAGGTTTGGGAAAACTGTAATTGACCATAGAAGAGTATTTTTCACAGTCTAATTAAATTCATCTGGAAAGACTGTCTTTATAAGACAGACTTCTGTATCCTGTGGGTTTCTCCTGAGGATCAGCACTGAGAGATGGCTTGGTTACTGTTCTGAGGGTGGGAGAGTTTGCTTACCCTTACTGTTTTTGTGAGAGCTCATTTAGTTGCTTAATAATTATTGGATTTTATTTGGAGAGTTTCCACAAGGGTATTTGATACAAGAAGACAAAAAATCCAACTGTGGGATGCATGTCAATACGAATGCATTAATTCTGGAAAAAAAAGTTTGCTTTTTGTAAATATTATGTTAGTCCTGGAATGTCTGATTCTGTATGAAAGAAAGTTAAGGAAATTACATTTTGATAACATTCTTGATTTTTAAAAATAATTTGCTGTTTGCAAAGCAGAAATGTAATATATTTGTAACAGAGAGGAATTGTTGCTATTTTTATGAAGCCAGAAAATGCACTTAATGCCAACAATACCAGATTTTAGATTTATTAGATATGCAAACTTTATGCAGGGTTTTCTGCTGATACAAGCTAAAGCAAAAATGCTGCAAGAAGATAATAATGATTCAGGAAAAATGAATAAAAATTTAAGTGTAATGGAATTGAACTTTGGCAGCGAATGTAAACCATCGGTGAAATTACTTTCTGTTCTTGAGCATCTGTCTGTGTCTACAAGGTCTTAATAGAAAAACAACATTTTACAGTTTTTTTTTACAAATCAGTACATTAATTGGTACAACACAACCTCCCAGGGTGTCAAGGCAGAGCCATGAAGGAGCTCAGCTGTGGATTGTTTTTTGTGTATTTCAGTTTTATTCTGAGCTCCTTTTGAAGCCTGAGTCAACAAAGTAGGACTCATCAGTTTAATAAGAAAAAGATGGTTAAATGTGATATTTGCCACATCATTCTCATGCATTTTTACCTGTAGAAAGTAGAGTGCTTTAAGCTCTCTGGACCTGTAAGCCATTTTGCCTTAAGAGATAGATGAGATTGTTTGCAGTCTCAAGTGTTTCTGCCCTGATTATCTGCTCACAGTGCTGCTCACTAGCAAGTGTGCAGGCAGATATTAGGGTTTTTTTTTAATTTTTAAAATTTTTTAAATTTTTCCTGGATTTAAATGATTCTGTATCACCCCTGTCACTGTTCTCTTCAGGAAGCTGAGTCAGGATTCACTGGGAAATACCAGCATTTTGCAGTAGGATATCAACCCCTTTACTTTATAAATTACATTCTACTTTATACTTTCAAGATGCTAAATAATTTTGACACCAGTCAATGTGTCTTCAGAATTTAAATCCTATATAATACATAACACAAAAATACTGTCTTCCATCTACAGTAGACTCTCATCATGAAACAAAACTTTAATTTCCTTTAAAAATGGTTCATATCCTACCTGACATAAATGATTCAGATTATTTCTGAAACTACCAGGAAGCAAGGTCTAGTAATAATTAAACAAAATTAATAATTAGTTTCTGGCACTCATATGCATTCTGTACATATATGCAGGTCAAGAAGTTGTACAAGTGAAATAGGTTTTCTGATGTTTTCTGCCTAAATGACTGGAAGAGCTTAAAGTGACCTTTGAATATCATTGACAAACAGTAGGTGGAAATAGAGAATGGTCAAATATGGGATCACTGAAATTGGAAAAATGCTGTTGGATTATGGATCTTGGATGCTAAAATATTATACTTGAATGCAAAGATTTCTCCTGTTTTATTTACAGTGACTGAAGGGAGCAGCAATATTTGCTGATTTCCAAGCAAGTGGGAGAACAAATTACTGCTTTAGAGAAGCACAAAGAGCATTAAATTAAACGTCCAGGAAAATATATCGACATATGATAAGAACTGAAAGGCCAGTTTTCAAAACTGTTCTGCATCTAGAAGCTCCCATTGTGGCACTCTTGGTCAGGTTAATTAAACAGCTCAGTAGATAAGGTGATAAACTCTTCCAAAAACTTAAGTTTCTACTATAATTTTTAATGAGAGTTGAGCTTCTGAAAATCTGGACCACATAATGAGATCCTTCTGCTCCTTGGATCTGGGTGTGATCCAACACCAATAAAGTCACTGAATGCAATAATCTCTGGGTCAAGAACACACTTTTAATTTCCAGCTGGGTTGACATTTATCTGAAGCTCATGTGAACTTGTTAAAAAAAGAAACAACGATAGAAAAAACAGATCAGTACCCTGGTCCATTGGAACTATTTATTGAGTAACTTGCTTTCCAGAGAAGAAAAAGAGCATGCAAGATCAAGAGTAATTTTAGGGTTTTGTTGGAGAGAAGCTTTTTTTTGTTTTTACAGCATGCATTCAACAAGACAGCTGCATTTCATGGAAACACAATAACTTTAGGAATCATGAGAAACATGCTCTTTTCTGCCCTTGTGGTTATTTCTCTCTTGTTTTTCATTTGTTGTGTATAGTTTTCGTGCAAAGCCAGTGGCAAGCAGTCATTTGTTTTCTTGATTATTATTAATTCCATAATGATACAGAGAAGGAGATACAGGAACTGAATACATTTTAATGACATCATAAGTTGAGTTGACCTGATGCCACTAAGCGTAGTCTCATACTCTGAAAAAAAAAAAAAAAAAAAAAAAAAAAAAGCATATTAAGTCCAACCACAGACACCTTCTCAAACATGTGTTACCTGACACTCTGGTTTTCATGTTGTTTATAGATTTTTTTCATAAAATCAAAGATTCATCAAATAGTTTCAGATGGGACTTTCATGGGATGGGTCACAAGGAACCTTTAAAGACCAGCTCAGTCCACCACCCCTGCCATTGGCAGGTACACCTTCCACTGTACCAGGTTGCTCAAAGCTCCATCAAACCTGGCCTTGAACTGTTCCAGGGAGAGGGCAGCCACAACTACACTGTCCAACCTGTGCCAATGCCTCGCCACCCTCAAGGTAAAGACTTTCTTCCTAATATCTAACTCAAATATACCCTCTTTCAGTTTTAAGCCATCCTCCATTGTCCTACCACTACATGACCCAGTAGATACTCCCTCCACAGCTTTCTTGTAGGCCCTGTTCAGGTACTGGGAGGCTGCTATAAAGTCTCCTTGGAGCCTTCTATTCTCCAGGCTGAACAACCCTCCTCCTGTTTTCATAGGAGAGGTGGTCCAGCCCTCTGATAGTGTTTGTAGCACTTCAATAGCTCCTTTCAATAGCTCCATGTGTTTCCACTTCAAGAACTGGATGCAGTATTCCAGGTGGGGTCTCATATGAGTGGAGCAGAGGGACAGAATCACCTCCCTTGACCTGCTGGCCATGCTTCTTTTGATGCCGCCAAGGATACTCTTGGTTTTCTGGGCTGCAATCACACACTGACATCTCATGTTGAGCTTCTCATCAACCAACACCCTCAAGTCCTCCTCAGGACTGCTCTCAATCCATTCCTTGCCCAGCCTGTATTTGTACATTTTTTAAGGTTAGAAGAGAGACCTTCAGTATGACACTCTGCACAGACTCTAAAATTAGGAGCAAATGGAAATGTAGCAAATGGAATTACTCCTACATAAATTATCTTAAAGTAATGTGTTTGGAATTATGAAGTTACTTGAGCTTTTTATGAGATCTTCGATTTGTTATTTTATGTCAATAGGAATTATAGACTTGGCTGCTAATTTACATATGCATTATTACCATTATAGCATGAAACTTGTTAGCCTTTAAGAGCAATTGCTGCAGATGTTCTCAGTTAAATTTATTGAATTTAGCAACATTCAT
This sequence comes from Phaethornis superciliosus, assembly GCA_023637945.1. NCBI lineage: Eukaryota > Metazoa > Chordata > Aves > Apodiformes > Trochilidae > Phaethornis > Phaethornis superciliosus. Next base: position 18,819,503 of record JAJQWJ010000002.1, read on the forward strand.
TGAAAGGCTGCATCTATTGAGCCCTTTTGAATGTTTACTACACACAGCAGTAGGATTGCAGCTGTAGTAACATGGCTTTTTAAAAGACAATACTTATATGTCTGTTGGATTGTGGTGGGTGAGCATAATTTAAAAATTTTAAAAAATAATTTTTAATTTTAAAAAAATGTTATATATGTGATTTTAAGCAAAGAAGTAACTTCAATGTATAAAAAGCAAATTTCTTATCACTGGAGAAAAGTTACTTGGATGCATGTTAATGGAATGCATGTTTTGCAAACCTCGTTTTTTTGATAAGCCTGCTTTACAGCCCTGAAATAAAGTATTTATGCACATGAGAAAAGCAAAGTTTTGACATTAATAATGAAGTACTAACTATTTCAAACTAATAATTTTTAAGCTTTTTTTTTTTTTTTTTTTGCTTGCCAGTGTCCCCTTGAGAAGTAAAATTTTGGACTCTTTGGTTGAAACTCCTTTTCCAGAACCATGTCAAAATTCCACTGGTATCACACAAATTTCTCTTTAGTTTATATGATCAGTGTTTTTTCTATAATAGTTTCTATAGCTTCTATAATACATCATCATTTAGAGCCTTCTTCATCCAAGATAAAAATCTCTCAGGCCCTGGAAATATTAATCATTACAGGGATGATTGTTAGCTGAAATGGAGGAGAACCCTCTATAAAGCAAGGAGTCATGATCCAAGCAATACCACATTACAGTGCCTGCTCTGACTCTATCAAAGAGGAATTTGAAACAGATTCTCTCATATCACAGGTGAAAGGGGGAACAGATGGAAAAGTAACTCTTTATTTATAACTTTCTTCTCCTTTTATTTAAACTTCCATGACTAAATTATTTGCATTTTGCCAGGAGGAAAAGAAAGGTTCTTCCAAGCTGGACCAATTCTTGCTTATAAACCGAGAATATAAACAATTATTTCTAACAAGTTTTTCATTTGGTAGTCAGAGGAAAAGCCCCAGACTATTTACGTATCTCAGCTAAATGTGCATTTCATATTTAAATTACCATAATTTGACAAAAGCCTATTTTACCTAGTTTTCAAATGTAGGCATATTTTGAGAATTGTATTTCATATAATTTGTTAATATTAAACTAAATGATATGAAACATGCCGCTGACTTCAGTGTACTGATGACTGCAATATATGAAAACTCACTCTACACAGACTAAATTTAATCAGAAGTGTGTTACTGATCTACTCCTGTATCTATTACTTTAAGTGTTTCTAGAACAGGGAATGTGATTTCTCACAGACACTGGAGAGTGCTGCTTAATTATTCATCCTGAAATTTAATTTCAAAGCTTGTAATCATTTAACTGTTTAAAATGGAATTTGTCACTGAAACAAGCCAAGAGGAACTAGAGCATTATTTATCACTCACTCAGTTCCAGTGTAGCTTGATAACCACCTCATTTCATGCACAGGTCCCAGCAGGCCCTCGGAACAAGCACCTATGATATTGATTAATTTGCTTCTGCTAGAGTAGGTAAATACCCATAGATGAATGGAAATGTTTTTTCCAAAGATGCGCAATCTCTATTTTGCCTACTTTATTTTTTTTATTTATCAAGATGTCTCCTGTTAGTGAGAAGAAGATACATCTTGCTTCTCCATTACTAGCTCCAGACTATCAGAGTGGCTGAAGTACATGCTTTGCAATACACCTTCTTTGTATTGGCCTACTAACACAAAACAAAAGGTCTATGACTTGAAACAAGTATGTGCTTAGGAAATGAAGAAAATTCTTTCTTATGCTGTCACATACACCACAAATTTAAACTTAGTGTGTTACAGCATGTGGCCTCAGCATGCCAAATATTGCTGCTTCTGCATAGCCAGTGAAGTAGGAGCTAAAGCAGTACGTGCTGTCTGTGCACTTGAGACATGACAATACTTGGTGTCAGCATAAACTAGTGCTAAAGAGCTGTCCTTTGAAGCATCTGTGTTTGTCTCTGAAGATGGATTACTGTAGGCCAGAGCTGTTTGCTGTAACCTAGCTCTCTGTTTTACAGAGATCTTCTAGAAAGCATGAGGGGTTGTGTCAGACAAGTATTGTGATACTGATAAAGAAGTTCACTCACACTCTGGTGCAAAAAACTCTCATTACCATATGTGTTCTCCCTCCTTCATCTGAGACTGACTGCAGCAAGTAGAGGCTATTGCACGATAGCTCATTTGACCATTGCTATTTCTAATGTTGTTAGCTGGGCTGGTGCAGTGTCTGCCATGATTAGGGAGAGAAATCCCAAAGCTCAAGGTGTTACTTTCATGGTTTCACATGGTGTGTGTATCATTAGTCCTTCAGGGAGAAATGGCCCACTGAGAGGCCCCCAAGCTAGCACTTGCCACCCGTGTCCAGCCTGTGAGCATCTGACATCTGGACTCCCTTGGACCCACGTGCATTGCATTGGGCATCTTCAGGTATCCTAAACACCTCTGCAGTTCCCTGGCAAGTGCTTATGAGGCAGCCATTCCCCTCCACACCTGTCCTGTTCATGTGCCTGCATGGTCCATCAAATTTCGCAAAGCTTCAGTACTAGATAATCTTTCTTGTCCAGGGACCGGAAGAGATAAATACATCTAGGAATAAAGGAGTTCTCCAAAAGTCCTGAATCAAAGATATGAGTTATGTATTCTTCCTCTGGTGTTGCTTCACTGTCCTTCTGTGTGTGTTTCTCAGCCATAGGCATGCAAGGCAATGAATAATCAGCAGTGGTTCACAGACTTGTTCTTGGAGCATCTGAGAATTTCCCAGAAAGCTGGAGCAGCATAGCATAGGTACAGCCTCTCCATCTACCATAATTAAGACATTTTCACAAATTAAAGCTAGCCTAACTTTACCTGAAAATTTATTCAATATTATCACTGTAGAAAGCAGAAAATACAGCATAAATTACAAAGCACCCACATTAAAGAAGTCTACGTTAAGACCTCCACTAAAATTAAAATAGCAAGAAGTATTCCTTGACTTTTGAATAATCCCGTTTCTTTAAATCTAGGCTGAGCTTAAACAAGAGGAAATAGATTAAAATTTAAGAATCCGATCTTAACTACTACATTTTTGTAATGCTTGCAATGGGTCCAAAGCAAGTCTTGTTGATATGTTAAGATTCTACATGTGAAAACATTCTATAATGAGGAAACTAGAGCCTTACCTTCTGTTTTTTTTTTCTCTTATATCTAATTTCTTTATCTTCATTTGCTAAATAAAAATTGCAATAAAATGTCTTCATTTAAATGTTTGAAGAACATTATCCAGATCTCTAAATCAGAGAGTTAAATGTACTTCTGAATGTAGATATCCTGACAAAATAATTGAACTCTTCAATGTTTTGAAGTAACGGAAATACCAGAGCTTGAATTAGGTATGTGAAACTGTGGGATATTTTCTACACTAAGTATGGAAAGACCACAAAATAATGAAAAGTAAAATCTGTGTTCTTTTTGAGGCCAATTCCTGTGCATCTGTTTTCTGTGCATCTGTTTTGCAAAAGAAAGGATAAATCTTTTACTTCAGATAAAACGAATCTTTGAGAACACATTTCTTGAAGTAATCATATCCTGTAACATAAATGCTGCTCTCATTTTTAGGAAAAATAAATAAGAATAATTATTTTCACACTATATGCTGCAGGGAAAATTTGCATTGACATTAAGTCCTTTTGCTTTAACACAGATACTAAATTAAAAACGAAAATGTGAATTAAACTTCTTGCTATTTCTATTCACCTTATTATAATACATGGTATCTATTACTTTACTTTATGTGGAAGTTTTCTTAATAAGCCACTAAACTTTAACTGGAAAATCAACAGGAATAAAGGCCAAGAGAAGAAAAACAACACCACATTATTACTTGTCCAATTTATTTTTGAACAGAGTTCTGTATCCTCTTTTGCTAATCATATGCACTCTGTCATGAATTTTTTGTATTTCCAGTGTTGATGTAAAGTTCACTGACTCATAGATCAATTAGACCAAATGGATTCATGCTGGGAGAAAACAGTATCATGATTTAGAAGCTCACTTGAGAGCATTTCGTGATAACCTATTGAATGCACCCTCAGCAAGTTTACAGATGACATAGTGAGTAGTGTGGTTGACATGCACGAGGGCTGAGAAACCATCAGAAGGAACTTGGATAAGCTGGAGAAGTGGGACCCTGTGAACTTCATGAGGTTCAACAAGGCCAAGTGCAAAGTCCTGGGTTAAGGAAACCCCCAGTCTCAATACAGGTTAGGGGATGAAGGGATTGAGATCAAGTCTCTGGAGAAGGACTTGGGGCTACAGGTGGATGAAAAGCTGGGCATGAGCTGACAATGTGCTCTCACAGCTGAGAATGCCAACAATATCCTATGTTTAAAGTAGTAAGCTGTAGTCTCTCCATTGTTACTGGAAATAAAACTTTATGCACACCAACATTTCTTCTACAAGCGTTTTAAGAAGTATTGGGCAATCTGCCACACACTGGCTCTAGACCTGGGGCAACTTGGCTGAATTCTTAGGTTTAAGTGTGGGATAGGCAAAATAACACCACTCTCAAGATCTCTCATCTCTGTAAGATTATAAATGACTGCACCTTTTTTCTACACTCATGGTTACTTACCATGAACATACAAGAATAGAGATTTAATGCTCAAAGAACAACTTTTGTCCTCTTGGTTCATCAACTTCAGATTTTGCTTTTTGCATAAAAGCCCCACAAAAACATTTGCAACTTTCATTTTTTCAGAAAATTGTCTCCTGTTGGTCATTGTGCCTAGAAAATGTAAAATGGGTAGTTTTGTAGTGGATGGCTAATATTCTGCAAAGTAAAAAATAAATAATTGGTTATTAAGATTTCACAAAGTTTTTATGTAGTGGATGGTAGTTAGGAACAGCTCCCTAAGTGTGGATACCATGTAAGAGGTATACAATAACAAAAAAACAGTTTCATATCAGCTTTTAGGCAGCTCTGTTTTGAACTTCTTTGGTTTACTAGGATATTAAACATAAAATTAGTATTTTCCATTAAATATTTTATTGAAATTCCCAAGTTGATAGTGTTTGGATAGCAAAGGGAAGAAAGAACTGAGGAAAAACTGGCAGAAAGTAAAACACTTTAAAACCCCCACATATGCTTAATCCTACAAAAAATGTTAAGTCAACAGTAATATTTATCTTTTATAAAACAAGAACAAAGGAACACAAAGGAAGCATATTTATTAGAGTGGCTATAAATCCTCTGCATATCAAAGTATTCGTATGTACACAATTAGCCTGTGAAACTCAATGCCATGAAACAAAGGGGAAAGACTTTGAAATGCTTTCAAAAGGAATAAAAGAATATACAAACTAAATAATTATAAGATGCTAGTGCTCAATTACATTCAGATATCACGGGGATTGTAGTGTTATACCCACTTCTCAAACTCACCTATATAGAGAGTACCCTTAAGCCTTTGAAAAAATTACTTTTCTAGTACAAGAAGATATTTCTCCCTATGCACAACATTCTAGAGGTTTATCTCTGAAACAGTTCACAATGACTGCTGTCGTTGAGACTGGCAAATTAAATAAATTTTGGGATCTCTTGATATGGAAAATTCTCCACTGCTGAAAGAGCTATATGTCAGAATCGTTACATTTCTTCATTTGATCCTTTCTATTAAAAATAATGATAGCAAATTACAGTTATAAATATATATTTTTTAATGATGTAGCCTAGCATACAAGTCATATAGATTTAAGTACCCTCAGCCATCTAATCAGACATTGCCTGTACAATGCTTTAAGCACAGGCACAGAATGGAACTTGAATTCCCGTTTGGTTAGTGCCGTACTGCCTGGGCAAATATTTGTGCTCAGGCTCAAGACTCTGAAGGAACAGAAGCCTCCATTGCTCCTTGTCCTGAATCTAGCCCCAGATGCCCCTTATGCTGTGTAGTAATACTATGCAAGTAGCTTCAGGGGAACAAGCAAGGCAGGACCTTCTCAGAAAATCTAGTGCGTTGGGCAGTAGGGGAGGGCTGCTGCAACAGAAAGGCAGCAAAGCCAATGTACATGTTATGCACAGACCATACTGATTAACAAAAACCTCTGGGGAACTCCTGGGGAGAGAAGACAGAAATAGAGAACCACAGACCATACTGATCAACAAAAACCTCTTGGGAACCCCTGGGGAGATTACACAAAAGTAAACACAACCAATTCAGCTTACAAATGGTTTTAGTAAATTTTTCATGTCAGTAAATGCCAGTAGTAAAAAAATTATAGGAAAAATTATATCGGGTGGGTGGTCACAATAAAAAAAATATTTCACTTTTAATTTGTGTTTGTCTTCTTTTTTCCCCAAATTCAATTGCAGAATATTTGCAACCTGCATGTTATGTTTTCACTACGTCTCTCACTAACCTTCAAGGACAGCCCCAGAAAGTAAACATAGAGTAAATTGTCCTGAATCAAGCTCCAGTCTCAGCTATTTCTAGACAAGCATCAAGTATTAGGTCACCTTTACCACTTCTTTGGTAGAATAAATATTAAGAAAAGATAATTAAAGGAAAAAAGAAGAAAAGATGTGTTGATTTTTTGTTGTTGCTGTTGTTTTTATGCTTCTTTTTGCATTCTTTTTGATTAAACCTCTTCTAAAATTCTCTCAAGTTCTGCAAGCCTTCAGGCTTTCAATCTCTAAAACTTGGGGGGTTTTCTGCCCATGTAGCTACAGCTCCTGAATTGAAGGTGGCTGCATCTCTCACCATGCAAGGGCACTTCTTGAGCTGATGAAAAATTCAGCTCCCTTGCCAGGATTTTTTTACTCTGTAGATCTGAAAAAAGCAATCTTTAAGATTCAGATTTCATTTTGTAAAGTCTGATTTTCTAATCATTCTTTTTGCAAAGAGCTGGACATTTCAAGCTGGATTGCAGGAAACTGAGGCAGCATTTCTTCCCTGAGCTTGGAAAGAAGGAAAATCAGACTTCAATTTTACTCTTTTCCAAAAACTGTCAGTCCTGCTGCTAGAGTCTGTGACAAATGCTAGAAGCAATTCTAATAATTTACTCCAGGGAGTTTTCCTCCAAGTGTAGTTTTCAGTATGACCTACAACATGTAGCTTGGTAATGGAAAGGATGGGAACAACATCGATTTTTCAAGGTTATAGCCTATGTTAAACTTCCTGCTTCCCATTTGTTTTCATGTTTATAATCAAATTTGAAGTGTTCTCAGTGCTTCCAGTATTTTAGTCTTTAATATAATTAGATGTAGTAGTTAAGCTGTTTGCTATTATATAATGAAGCATTTTTCCTTTAAGCTATATTTTTCTTTAGGCAAAATGAATTCAGATCTTATCCAAACAAGCTGAATTCCCACAAGACAATCCCAGTTATACTCCAAGTAGATATTTGCTAGAGGCAAACTGATACTGTCCTTCATTAAAGTCATTTTGTGGTTTTGGATGCTTGACATAAGCATTACCTGTAAAGCACATATCCTGAGGTGTTACATATGAATAAATATGGCAGGATTGTCTCCACGTAAAGTGTATTACAGTCCACACAAATGAACAAAAAAATCCTCCTGATGTGTTTTCGTACCCAAAGGTCTGAAAATTTCTATTTGCCTTTTGGATAGGTATTGCTATGATAGCAGTATGAAGAAACAATGGCACAATGCAACAGCAACATCAAAATAAGGAGTAATATTATTGAAAACTAAAGCAGAACGCAATGTATTTATCAGTATATTCATGCTATCTGCTGACAATTTCACTGAATCAACATCAGCAGTTCTTATTCTAAGAAATCCTTCAAATGGTGTAAGAATTGTCACTGGATTCCATATTTAATGACAGCTCTGGTTCTTCTGGGTAAAAATCTTTCCTTCAGGTATCTTCCATAGAAATATCTAAAGAAGAAACAGGAAGGGCCTCTCAGACTTCAGCTTACTGTTCTTGCATGAAGAGGGAAGATACAGAATTGTCATAGAACCATTGAATTTTCAGGGTTGGAAGGGACTTTTAAGACAACTGTACTGCCAGTGGCCAGATGCAGCCAAGGATTTTAATGTACATGAGTTCCCATTGCTTGGAGATCTTTGGGGCTGTTATTCTTATTGCTGCAATTAATACTCCTTCAGAACACAAATTTCATCCGTTCTGACATAACTGTTTGAACTATCCATCTCAATTTTTTCATGCCTAATTGTGTGGATGGTTTTGTGTTTTGTTAGATTGCTTTATTTTAATATCATTTTAATTCCAAGGCAGGAATACTTATAAATAACTGCTATAACACAGCTCTAGTAAGTCTTCAAGTGCAAGGTTGATTTGTCTAACTGGACATTACCTTTTTACCAACACCCAATAGCACTTGTCTTTAAAACTCAGTAATTCAGGGCTTGTGAAGACTGAGGGCTTGGCAGCTATATTGGCTAAAGTCCTCCCTTGATGAGGCAATAGAAGCAAAGGTTTTAATGTCACTACTCCTTCAGTAGGTCTCAAAACAGGGAGAAAGGGTTATTGTTGCTCCATCTGCATTCACTCTTTTGCTTTTCTGGAACTCTGCTCTTACTGAAACATGAAATGCTAAAAAAGGCTACAAAGAAAATTGAACTTCTGCAACAACAAATTTATGTCTCTTAAGAGAGTGTTCATTCTCCAGCAATTAGAAGCAAGATAATACAGAAACAGAACATGTATACAAGTTTATTTCCTGCAATTAATTATGAAGCAGGCATTAATTATGAAGTGAGCATTCAGTTCATTGTAACGAGTGAGACTTCTCATTTTTCCTGACGTCACATTGAAATAGTGATATAGTGCCAGAGTATGAAGTGTTGCTCCTGTGTTCCTAACAAAGAAATTTTTTTGCTGCCACTTCCAAGAGCTTCACTATACACCACCAGAACTCTTACATGTGAAAATGAGGAATAAATTACATTTTTGTAATTGCTAATACCTAGAGCTATACAAAAAATGAAAGAGTATGGGCATGTTTTGTTTCCCACAGCATGAAAGTCATGATCCTTGAAAATTACAAAAAATGCCTGTGGGTATGCTTATGAAATGTGGAAGAAGATGAGTTTAAATATTAAAATCAAAATTTTCCTTCACTTTAAGACATCCCTTACTTTACTCATAGGCAGTCATTCTTTTGCAAGAAAACAGTATCTGGAAAAAAGTTACTTTCTGTAATAGCTGTAGACAGATTTTAATTTAAAATCTCAGGTTCCTGCATAGCAAAGTTCTTACTACTTACATTGTGAATGCTCCAAAAGCCAAATCACTGTTATACAATTTTGACATCTCATTTGAAGTTTTATCTTTTCACAATTATTTCAGTCCAGTCTTCTGCAGCCACTATAAACAATTCCTTAGCCGTTAAATACACTGTCTGTTCTGTGAAACAAAGTTCATGGGTTTTTTTTGTGGAAAATCTTCTAAAATAACTTTAAGGATTCCAATTGGTAGTTCTCCTTTGAATATCTACTTCATACACACAGTTTAGGCAATTAGGGAATCAGGTATAGTTAGAAAGCTCAAAATAAAGGAAATACTGTTAATGGTTATCCTTAAGAAGAACATCTTATTGAGGTAGGGAGACAGAAACTTCTTTTCTATTACCTGAATATCCACCTGAATGTTCCTGCTGTTGCATCTATTTCTCTGCAGAGTGCAATTTCAGCCTTGGTGCCATCAGAAAGGAACCTGTTTTGAGCAGACCAGGGCTGTACCTGGGAGCATACATTACATTTTCTCTAGTGTAGATATAAAGCAAATTTTTCCACCAAAGGAACCTCTGAAGTACACAGTGATGGATACAGATACACCTTACAGGTGCAGCCATGACCTGGTTAAATGGGTGGGGAAGGGTTCCTTTGGGTAGGTACTCTCTCTTCTTTACCTGTTTTATTACTTGCAAACATCCCCTTTATCCATGTACAGCACATGTCTCCCTCTAATGAGCCGGATAATTTGATATTTTGCATTTGCCTGTGACAAAGATGCAGCCATTCTGAATTAGTTTATGCAAGAGAGGCTTATGTTTGAGATCTAGAGTTTGCAGTCTTAAACTCTGCAAATAAACTCCTTGGAAGTGATATTATTCAGGAAGGAGTAAAATGAAGGCAAAATTAAGGGCTTTGGGTCCTACTGAAGGTAGGAATCACAGTTTTAATGTCAATCTGCATCTACAGTTTCACTTAGGTCTGCCTTTGGTTTCAGTTATACTGATTTAATAATAAATACTTTAAAAAAGACAAACTGCTGTTGACTTCAAAGGACCTTTGGCTCAAACCCTATGTGAGAAACATTCGGAAAATGTAATTATCTCAACTGAAATGTGCTGCATTAAACAGATTAAAACGGTATCAGTTCACAGGAGAGTGTATGCCTTCAGTCAGACCACATTTCTTGAAAAGCTTTTGTTCCTGAAAAATTGCATATAAGACTTTCACTGCACTAAGGTCAAACCATCTTATTTCTAATATTTTAACATCCCTAGGGCTCTTTTCAAATAATAAAAGTTTGCTTCAATCTTCATTGTGGAATCACTTCTGAAGTGTGAATCCTTAGGAGTGTTCTCTGATTTCTATCCGTATCTCATCTCATCTTCTTGTGATAACCCCTGACTTTTCATGGACTTAGTTCAGAAGAAAATCTCACTACTCAGGTTCTGATATACAGACACACTAATTCAAGTACAAGAAGCAAGATGGACACACAAAAGAGTGAAAATTAACTTGAGCAAAATTGGTACATGGTTATACTGCTGTAGTACCAAAGTAATTTAGGCAATGATAGCTCTACATATTCTTATTGTAGGCAAAATCCTGGGTCATTAGTCTGTGAGTTCTGGCAAGTGGAGAAGATTCCTTCCAAGACCTATATAAAGACCTCCAAGTAAGCACCAGGATGTTGAAGGTAATACTTCAGTAGATAAAATAATTGTTAACATTGCAAAGACTCAACTCAGATGATTAGAAGCAAGACTATTAAGCTTCTTGTGACACCCTAGGGTCAACGGGACCAGTCCAGATCAGAGCTTTATGACAAAACATGTAACTTTCAAACACAGAAGGAACTATTTCTGTTCTTGAGATTTTAGTCAAAATGAATAGTAGAAGAAAATGGTTAGAGAAAGGCAATATTGTCAGCCACACTGTTTCAGATGGAGAGCCCAGTACAGAGACAGTAGCCAATCCTAAAGTTCATCTCCATTCTCCTAAGTTGCAGTCTGATGCATTAACCACAATACTGGCTTTCTGTCTTGATGTGCTTTTAAAAACTAGAAAAATATTACAAGCAAGCTCTTAACTATTTTGTAACATTTTAAAGATTATGAAATTCCAATATCTTGAGCTAATCCCATAATAAATCATTGCACTACTTCTAATGCAATGTCAGCTCATTGCAGATCTCTTTAAAAATAAAATAAAATAGCTGTCTATATATCTCATTTAATGACAACAGCAATATTCTTAACATGAGCTACATTTCACAAGTTTAGATACTATTTAACACCAGAGATATTTCTTAGAATTTGATACTGCTTATCATAATATATTAGAATAAGACCAAGATTTAGTAGTTTGTGTCCATTCCTGTTTGAAAGGATTCTATTTTATTATGAGCAGTTTATTTCAGTTACGTAACAATCCTCTTTTTACAAAGCTATGAGTGGTAAGATTAACTAACAACATTTTCTTTAAACAAAGTCTGCTTACTTAATGGATATGGTACTGTTCAGCTAAGAAGGATTTTAAAACAATGAATAGATCATTTATATAGGGTATAATCTAGTGGTTCACTGTGGTTAGTAGGATACCTTTGAAGTACAGAACCTGATTTATCTTCTCCAAACAAGCTGATTCCTCAAGTCTGAAAGATTTACTTTACTGGTTTTTTTTTTCTGTTGTAGGTTGTTTTTTTGTGGTTTTTTTTTTTGTTTGTTTGTTTGTTTGTTTGTTTGTTTTTCCCCATTAGTGAGCTAGGACCATAAAAGCTACTTTCCTATACCTCAGTAGAATGTCTTAAGAATGAGATAAAAAAGCAAATGTAAATCCTTTATTTACCCCTCTGTGTAGGGGGTGCTAATAAAATGTCCATTCCTCTCTAAGTGTAAGATACCACTGGGAAAGGGTGACAAAAACCACATCCAGAAACATGAGATCAGTGACAAAAAAGCCATGCCCAATTTGTCAGATTGAAGAAGTACATTTGATACAGTGGCTGTAGTTTATGTATTTAGTCCCCAGAAGACAGATAATGTGGAATACCACTCTGATATTAAGTGGCAAACTTCTAAAAGACTACTTAGATGTACAATTAAAGGAAATGTCCTTGAAAAATGCATCACATAAAAAATCTTGATTGTGAGCCTGTTAATTGAACAGGAAAGGCTCCTCTGGCAGCAAACCAGAAGTGAAAAAAAATTGACAAAAAAAAGTTAAATTCATTTTTGCTCATGAAGGGCTAATTATACAGCTATAGAGGATATGACCATGCCTTTGGCTGGAGAACATATTAATACCAGTGGCCAATTTTGGGTCCAAATGCTTGTTTTTTTCTTTCTTTTCAATGTCACCAAAAGACTCCAGCGGATTGTAGAAGAAAGTAGACTTAAGGTGTTTTTTTTTGGTGAGACTTTCATAAATATGTCAGAAAATACAAATCAATAGTAAATGTTTTATGGTGTTCCTTGGTACAAATATCAAGTACATTTGTGTAAATACCTTTGTGTGCTGATTTGAAGGTAGAAGCAATTTACTTCAGCCGTCCTTGAAATTAATACAATTTATAACCTATGGATTGTTTTTCATTATTTAAACAGATTCATTTGGACTAATAAAATTCTTACGCAATTTTTTAAACATTAACTGACCTGTCATCATCTAGATTGAAAATTTAAATCTCATGAATTACAGATAGAAAATCCGACACAAAACCAAACAAAAAAGCCAGGAACCCCCCATGCAGCATTTCTTCTTTTTACTATGGGCTGTAGTATATACAATTATGCTGAAAGGATGCTACAGTTTCCAAGTTACACACGAAGTGCAGAGATGTCTAAATTAACAAGCTATGAAAACAGCTATAGTGCTCTATTTGTGCTTTGTGATACAGGAATGCTCGCTACCACAGAAAATCAGTAACAGCATCTGGGTTTCCAGGGTCAGAGTTCAAGGAGTCAGCCAAATAAAATGTTTTTGCTCTCCAGTGCTTTGCACATCAAATAAAACAGGAACGCTACAGAACAAATAACAACCAGTCTTACCTTTAGAAACTGTGACAACAGCATCCAGAATAAAGTTGTGAAGACAAACTGGATTTTTCTCAATTTGAGACCGTAAACTACTCTTCCATGCCCTTGTGTGCTCTCTCATTTTTGGTGAATTTTATTAATGAATAGAGAGTAAGAGACCCAAATTTCCATTCCCTTAATTAACTTGATCCCTAAACTGGCATCTCTTTTTCAGGATGGTTTTGTTTGACTTCATCAATCCAAGCTGCTCAGGGAGAAGAGATGTTCGAGTTGCTTTTGCTTACACTGTCCCTGGGTCAGTGACTTTTGTGAGCTCCTGCATTGAGCACACCAAACCTCTCCTGTTAGCAGTGTCAAGACCTTAAGGTCTCTTATATCCCACTGAGAAGTCCCCTGACCTAGAGGGTACTATATTTAAGGTTGGTCTCAGTGGCTGATGCTGCATGGATCATTGCCATTTCTCCCTACAACTCTTGACAGAAGAATCAGCTAATGTTCCACCTACAACTGAATTACTGTGAAGTTCTAGGGGAGAAATGTGTATGAGAGAAAGACCCAAAAGTTTTAGATGTTAAGACAGTAAGGAAGCTGACAGTCTGCATTAGTTTGCCACTGAGATAGACAGCACTGAAGAGACAGCAAAGAAATTAAATTAAAATTTTTCTTAATTTCTGTCCATATTAACAGATTTTTGTCCATTCTATCTTTTCTCATTACTGTATATACCTTTCATATATACATGGTGTGGAGGAGTATTTTTTATGTGTAAACAAGGTGAAAGAAAGCCAGAATTTTAAAAAAACATACATAGCATGTGTAACATTCGTGTCACCTACATATCTCTGAGTTTTATCAAAGCCTGAAAGTAGGATCTCATGAAGCACTCTTGGAGCATACTAATTCCATTTAAAATCTATTACTGAAAGTACAGGCCACTGTATGACTCAGTGGCTATTCTTTAAGTTACGGTAAGAGGAAGAGAATATTAGTTTACTCTTGCCAGTGTGTAAGTTCCTGGGGATTTTTTTTTAAATCTTGTACAAATATCGTGAAGTAAAAAGTTACTGCTAACTTTATTACTAAAGGACAAAGTAATTAGATAGAAGGTCAGTGGAAAAGGTCTGTGAATCTTTGATGTTTAAGTACATATCACTATTCCTCTGGATTGTATTTTGTCTAGTTTAATTATATAATTCAAATTTCAAAACATTATTTCCTAAAATCTAACACCTATTTCTCTAGAGTAGATGAACATTTTCGGAACATACAGTATTTAGATAAAAGAAGAGTAGTATATTGTAGATTTTAATTTAAGGAACATATTTTAAGGAATTGTCATTAAAATGGTGCAAATGATAACTCTTTTCCCTTGTGAAAAAGAAAAAAACTTCCTCTGCCCTTGTAAGGTTTTCAGTTGTCATCTCCAGAACTACTGTAATTCCATGACAGAGACAATGTGTAGAAAGAGAAAAAGTTGTTTTATATTTACCATTTCACTTTGGTTGGCCTCAAACCTCATCACTGTCCTGGGCCCACATCTCAGCTGCTTTCTTTATTCATTTAGGGCCCTTGATACATCCCTCAGTTTTAATGTGGGTGAAGAGGAGGGTGGAGACCGTGATTTATACAATTCCAAACTGTCCATCTTGGCAGCATCTGGAACTAGAGCTCAAAAAACTCCCTAAGAGTAGACCTAAACACACTGTCCTGCACTGAAGAAAAAAAAAAACACCACCCACAAATGCTTTATAATGACCAAGGACTATTGTGCACATCAGTCATTATTAATTTAACCTTGCATTTTATTGCCAGATTTCCAGGCACCATGCCATGCAGGAAAATTACTGCAAATACCTCAGGTAAATTTGTTGTTAAGCTGACTCTTGGAAAATTTATCTTTTCTCCTGGAATAAATAAAAAAAGAAAAAAGAAAAAAAAAAAAAAAAAAAAAAAAAAAAAAAAAGAAAAAACTGATCAGATTGTTAATGGGATGTTGTTGATATAAGATGAGGGAACTGCATTTTTCATTTTAATTTAGATTGTGAATCTACATATCTTTTTTTTTAGTTAACTGTGAGGTAGTTTTTTCCATTATCTTATGGATATAATTCCAGTTAAAATTCATGAATAATACTCATATAAAACTAGAATACCATTGAACAGAGGACAGAAAGACATAAGAGCAAGAAATATGGGCATGCTGGAGAGCAGGGTCATGCTTGTGTTCCTGAAAGATAAGAGAATCACTAAAGCTTCTGTTGTTTTCATGAGAGAAGGGAAGAGAAAAAAAAGAAAAACTCTTGGAAATAAATAAATAAAAAAGGTTAATTCTAGTTTTTGGATCAAAAGACTTGGCAAAGATGAAAAAAATAAAAAAAGTAACAGATAAAGCTCAAAACAGTGAAAGCAGCCTGACTTCTAGATGCAGTTATGAAAACAGTGTTAGATATGTATTGTTTTATTAGCAGCATGCTCTTTCAGTTTGAGTCTCAAGTCTGGAACTTTAAATGGAATTTCCACCTAGTGTTTAATCTATCCTCTTCCAGTCTGAAACCATCCCCCCATGTCCTACCACTTCATGCCTTTATAAGAAGTCTCTCCCCAGTTTTCCTGTAGCCCCTCCTTCAGGCACTGGAAGGCTGCTATGTCTCCCCAGAGCCTTCTCTTCTCCAGACTGAATAACCCCAACTCTCTCAGCCTGTCTTCATGGGAGAGGTGCTCCAGCCCTCTGATCATCTTCAAGGTCCCCCTCTGGACTTGCTCCAGCAGCTCCATGCCCTTCCTGTGTTGTAGGTTCCAGAACTGGACGGAGTATTCCAAATGGGGTCCCACAAAAGTGGAGTAGAGGGGGAGCAATAGCTCCCTTGACCTTCTGCTCATGTTTCTTTTGATGAAGGCCAGGATATGGTTGGCTTTCTGGGCTGAGAGCAAGCATTGCTAGATTATGTTGAGCTTCTCATCAACCAGCAACCCCAAGTCCTTCTACTTAGGACTGCTCTCAATTAATTCTCTGCTCAGCCTCTATATGTGTTTAGGATTGCCCCAACCCTTATGTAGGACCTTGTACTTGGCCTGGTTGAACTGCATGCCATTTGCACAGGCCTGCCTCTGGATGACATCTCATCCTTCCAGCTTTCTTACCACGACACACAGCTTGAAGATGCACTCAATCCCACTGTCCATGTCACTGACAAAGACATTAAACAGTGCTGGTCCTAATACTGACTCCTAAGGAGCACCACTGGTATCCACTTGGACACTGAGCTGTTCATTGCAAGTGGGATTGTTCAGCCAATTCCTTATCCACTGAGTGGTCCATCTGTCAAGTCAGTGTCTCCCTAATTTATAGACATATTTGTTGTACTGTCAAATGTTTTGCAGAAGTCCAGGTAGATGGTATCAGTTGTTTTCCCCTTAGCCACAAACACTGTACCCTTGCTGTAGAAGGCCACCAAATGTCAGGCACAATTTACCCTTAGTGAAGCCATCTTGACTGTCACCAATGAGCTGACTGAATGTGTCTGTAATAGTTGCTATATTCCATCTTAGTTGGCATTTCCTAAATTCTGATGGTTTCATGCTCACCTCATTGTTGTGATCCTGCTATGAATCGATGAAGACCTCAGTAACAACACTGGTGAAGCACTGAAACAAATACAGAACAAACTCAGGAAAACAGGCTCTTAATAAACATGTTCCTGTCTTCACTATCAAGACAGTCACAAGCAGTCTTCACTGTTGTTCTGTAGTTGATCATGCAGACTTGGTTCATTTTTATAAAAGCTCAGGAAGCAAAATCAGGGGGAGAGGACTAAAAGCATAAACAGATTTCACCAAGATATTTGCAAAGAAATGAAATGAGAAGAAAGGAGCAATATTTTCAGTCATTCCAGTTGTAGGATAAGTTGGACATCACATATCCTCAGTGAGCCCTCATGACCTGTGCTTCCTTTCAGTCTAAAGTAATGATATATAAGACATGTAGTATTTTGCCAACTGATCTCATTAAAATATACAAAGTATTTTAGTTTTGTTACTGTTCTTTGTTTTGGTTTGGTTTTTTTAAAGCAGAAAAAAGTATTTGCTGTTTAACGCAGTGCTACTCTACACTGGGAAGTATCTGTTTGTTCACCAAGTACACAAACCAACTTTTCCCAGCAGGATTTTTAAGCCTATGGTTTTGCTACCACTCTGACTGTTATATATTAAAACAGTGGGACTAAGTACCTAATGAGGAACACCTTGCCAAGAGTAACAGTAATGAGTCAAGTCACCCTTTTAAAGTGAATCACTGGCTGAATATTCCATAATTTCAAAGGCAGAATTAATGGCAACTCATTTTAGCTATCCAAAAATGAAGTGTCTAGTCTATATTAAATAAAATTAAACAATAGAGAGAGGCAAATCCAAAGGCATTTCATTTAATTTTAATATGTATGGAATGAGTGACTGGCTCATTAGAGAATTTCTGTGGGATGGCTCACCTTTGATTATGGAGAGTACTCAAATGCCCAGATTGGACTGTGGGCTTAGCTGTTAGGTGGTTAAAGTCTGCTGGCTGAGAGTCACATTTTAGCCTTAATAACCCCTTTTGCATTCTGATCAGTGAGAGCCTTTAGGTTTTGTAATCATAATGTCCAATTGTTCAATGTCTTTATTGACAACATATCTACTTTTATTGAATATACTGAAAGATAAGAATAAAATATTATCACAGTAGAAGTAAAGTTGGTTTTTCAACATTTTTAAATGAAAGCTTGAAATTCTCATGGTCAGAGGCCTCTCAAATTTACATATATAATTCTCTCAGCTTTGGTGCAAATAGTTAGGAGAAGGAAGAGAAAGATCACATCTTCCAATTTTCATCCTTGTAGTATCTGTGTGCAGCAGTATATGGCACCCAACACATCTTGTTACACAACAGAACTAAGCTAGGAACAAGTTTCCTGCTGGTTTTTTTCCTTTATTTATTTTTTTTTTCTATGAAAGAATACTTCAAATAACATGCAGCTTTGAAGCAGTTGGTTGCTCAAGTCACGACTCAGTGGTGCCTGAGCATCTGCAAGGAGTCACATATATCTATAGCAGCTGACTCATTTCCAGCTTTACAGAAAGCTGTGTGTCACATCTTTGATTAATAGTTCTGGTGGTGAGAACGGTAGTATCTGGGAGAAACTCTGAGGAGGTCACTGCAGTCATCCTCATTTGTCAGGCAGAGTCTGGTGATGTATACAGTGGTTATAATTACTTTAAATTTTCCTGAATAGAAATATCTTAGGAAGCAAATTGTATGGGGTTCTCAAATGCAAAGGGAAGAATATGAGATTTCAGTCTAAGCTGAGGATTTTTGAGTATTTGATAAAATATGTACTTTCCTAGTTCTGTAGAAATGCCAAGCACAATATTTCCTACCAGACGAACAGGGTGTCAAGGATCAGTTCAGTGAGTGAGCTGCTTCCTGTCTTAAACAAATTCCTTACAGATGTTCTTTCACAAGCAGCAAGACTGTGTTTGACAAAGAAGACATTCTGCATGGTGTTTTCTATTTTGGAAAAAAATCTGTATAACATCAAGTAGATTCTCCAGTATTTCTCACAGCTCAACCCGATTTCTGCTACCTAGCATCACCAGAGTTTTTCTACTGGATATACGTAAAATACAGAATACCTGGTTTGTATTTTCTGTTCAGCAGCTGTTAGCTAGGAAATACAAAAAGCCTTCTCAATCTTCCTCTACTTTGGAGTGAGAGGGCTGGGCAGAGGCATCTTGGCAATAGGACTGCACATGGATTTCCAGTCATTACAAAGGTGAGGCCATGGCCAAATGCCAGAAGATTCCTGCTGTTTGAAATATGAAAGATCCCCTTCCAGGCAGATGCCCATGTGCTCCTGTGCCTGTCCACGGCAGGTGCAAATCAGTGATAGATGGAAGGCATTGAACAGACTCCTCTGTCTCCTCCTTAATTAAGTTTGATCATCTACACACTGAACAACATTACTTATACAAGATTTTTTTCTTAATTCAGTTATTTAAAAATATACCCAATTATGGCAGAATATATTTCTCAAAACAAACATTAAAGCTGAAATTAAGGCTGGCAAATCTTATTAGTAATTTTTTTTTTTTTTTAAATATAGGCATGAAAATGAAGAAAAAATGTGTCAAACATCTTACAGACTTTGATTGCTGGCATGTGCTAGCTCACGGAGCAAAGTTGTAAACAGTTAAAATCTAATGCCTGAGTTCTCTTGTAATTGCACTTATTTTAAAAACAAATTATTGTTCCAAGGTAATGTGATTCAGATCCTAAAATTGGAAACATTAGAGGGACAAATTGCATACTACCTCTAAAACTTTGTTTGCAGTAAATACAGGTAAACTAATCTCTGTAAAATTGTGTTTATTCAGCATTGATCGCATAACTAGAGAGCAATCAAAGCATAAGAAAAAAAATAATGTTACTTGTAGTACTTCCTTTGGGGATACATTTTAAAACCTTTAATGCTCAATAGATGATATCATCTGTGCTGGCTCATTGACTTGAAAGTTAGTGGTGCTTCTCATGTGCAATGGTACAGGAAATCAGACAGTAAACACAGTAAGAATTGTCAACAATCTTAGGCAGTACCTAATGCTAACTGAATAAATAACAATTTTGCAAATATAATACAGACTTCAGAAATGCACTCAGGGAAAAACCAGGGAGCAGTCTGAAGGATGATAATCAAGATGACATCGGAATGGCACATGCTACTTTTGCTGTGGTAAAAAGTGTCATTTGATTGCAAATAAGGAATGTATGAAATGAATTTTTTTTTAAGAGACATCATTGCCAGGTTATGTGCAAAAAAAAAATTTTGGTAGTTTTCTAAGGAGAAGCTTTCAGATGAACACTTCTGGGGAAAAAAAAAATTCTGTTTCCCTACATTTTCAGAAGAGATATATTTGGTACTTAGGATCAAAGCCATCTTATCTACACTTATGAGAAGAAAATTGTCAGTGCATTAGTATCCTTGCTTAATATATATTAAAAGTAACTTGCCATAATCCACATTAGTTTCTAGCATTAAAACACAAAAAACTAATAGACTTTTTGAAAAACAGAACAATTCAAAATTGATTCTTTGGAGGCATGTGATTAAACTACTCTCTATATTCTTTCCATTCCCTAGATGAAGATACTATTCTCACAGATCTTATGACTTGAAAAATCACATTCTTGAGTTAAAGTCTAAGTCCACTAATACTAAAATATAATATAATAAGGAGGTCCCTAGAGCAATTATATTTTATGGAGCTCAGATGTGGTCAAGACAAGCGGCTCATGTATTAAAAGAGAAAGGTCAGTGACATTCTTTTCTTTAGAAATGTAAGTAGCTTAAAATTGGAAGAATACTATTTATTCAGCATAATCCTCCAGTAATACATAGACATTTTTTTCTTTTCCATTTCAGAGGAGAGGCCATTTTTGTGCATCCTCCCCTGGACTAGTCAGATGAGCAGCAGACAGACACACTGACCTGACCAGGGGAACACGTAATGCTGCTTGTGCACTCTCTTCCATCTTATGCCCAACTGCTTGCAGCTGAGGTGCTGGCTGTATACCAGTTTTTAGTATTATCAACACTGTGCAATAGCAAACCATGCATGAAGACTGCAGGTTACTGCAAGGCAGATTGCTTCTCAGGTTTTATTTCTTCAGCTTGTAGCATGTGTAATGTAGTTACCCTGTTACATGTGATGTGAACACAGGTAGGGAAAATCCCTATAGATGAGGGGGTATAGCCTAAGTATATGGTCTGAGTAGACTCATTATGTGTCACCCATATATATGGGTACACATAAAAAAGACTCTGCATGGTAACGAGTCAGTCTTCTAACAAAGATCAAAACTACAAAGTTAAAACATCATACTTTGTCTTGTTGGAACAAACCTGGGCCTTTTTATTTTCAATATCCTTCATAATCTTGTTGTTTCGTTTCTCTTTTTCTGTCTGTGGCTCTTCTGCCCATAATTCAGCTCCTCGGTTTCTCAGGCATTACACCTAATACTTTTATGCCACTGAGGAGAGAGCAGAATGAAACAGCAGGGTAACTAAAATAAAAGCAACCCACAATGAAATGACATTTCTATCACTCTTTGGTCTTCGTTCAGATGCCTTGTGTGGAGGAGGGCCCAGACCAAACCATCTAGATGTGGTGCTTGGGGACATGGTTTAGTGCTGGTTCATCAGGAATAGGTTAATAGGGTTAGGACAAGGCTGGACTCGATGATCTTGAAGGTCTTTCCTATCCAGAGAAATTCTATGATTCTATATTTCTAAACACTATGCAAGGAAGTATGAGTTGCACCAGCTGATCACATTAATAGGCAAATAATGACATTATATGAGAAAGCAGATATTGAACTAACAAATAGCAGTTGTGTTTTCTAAAACAGAGATCAATCTGAAAGAAAGGCCTTAAGAGTAGGACAAGATTTTTTTCAATGACTATGATTAACTTAGGCACCTAAATAGTCCCTAAAATAACAAACCTGAATCTAAGGAAGTTGCTTCTATTGTTGGTGAGAAAGAATCTTGTTTAAAGGACATTTCAAAGAACAGCTCTTTGTTCTTTGAGGTGCTTTTAATGTACCTCTGGAGAGACTTTTTTTCTGCTGCTAATGATATATTTTGAGGTGAAAATTCATTTCACTTAAATTTTTACTGGTCTGTGAGTAATCACTTGAGTGTGTCTCAAAATATTTTACCTAGTATTATGTACAGAAAGAACTCTCTAAAATAACTGTAAGCTACTATAACAACTCAAATCTTCTAAGGATCACCTGTAAGTAAAGTAAAACAAAAATTCATATGGTTCAAGTAATCTAATTATATATAAAAGTTAATGCAGTTAGAGTTCCCAATAGTCAGAATGAGGAAGCATCACTGGTTGGTGTTACTGCCTTTTCATTCAATATCAGTAAATCGATTATTAAGATGAAAAAAATCTGTAATTTTTTATTTGCCTCTGATATTTAAAAATGCTTTGTTCATTTGTTCATGGATGAAATATACAAAGAAGAAACAAGCACACACACAGAGGATAGTTAGACATGACATTTAGTAATATAGGATCGACAGCAATGATCGTGCACAGGACTCAGTGAGACAATTGTGCTGAACAGCAAGGGGTTTAAGTGCTACTGGCTCCTTTTATACCACTCATCCAGTGGAGGGTTGTCCCTTATCCATCTTGATCCTTTTTCTATACCCATTTGTTTTTCTGCCAACATTGTCCACTAAATTAAATTATTTTCTTTCCCTGGTCTGCACTTCCCTCATAGAAACAGTGATGATATCCCAATACATTCTCCTACTTAATGACCTAAATAATCCAAGTTCTATTAGTGTCTTCTCATATGAAACCCTTTCCACTCTCTTGATCACATTCCAGGGCCTTATGTTTAAACAACAGGAACAGAAATTACACTGAGTCCCTCAAACACACAACTAGGCTGAAAGAGGCTAAAGACAGTGTCTCTGTCTCAATGAAATAACAACATAGACCCCCTTCAGCATTTTTATTTTATAAGATACTTGGATTTACAGTGTCTTGGACATTTTGTAGAGATTTATAAATAATGTCTCTGTGATAGAATTTAACTTGGAAATGCTAATGGAAAGGAAGATGATGGTTTCATAAGGCTCTTTGTTAAGCAGCTTTCATATAATTAACAAGGAAATCTGTAATTTTTGAGCATTCCTCTGTAGATCAGTTGCACCTTAAAAAAGTGACATAATTCATAGTAATGAAATACATTTTGTAAGACATTTTATCTCTAACTAATCAAGATAGTGTTGAAAGCTGACTTAAATGGACACTTTAAAAAGAAGTCTTGACCTGTAAAAATATTTTCTACACTTTGGTTTCCATCTCAATAGCAGTTTCAAAAAATTTAGTCAAAGGTAAGGCTTTAATGGAAACCTGAAACATAGGAAACAAAAATTAGTCTAGAAACTGGAGGAAATAATCTAGCTGACAGAAGGAGATGCAAGAATAACCTATGGAGATATCAGGCAAAAAAATATACAGTTCTAAGCTAGAGTGTGGAAACTTAGTGCTAACAAGTTATGATGTATCTACAGACAGTGCCAGAGGACTTACTACCATCACTGCCATCAGCTGCATTCCATGTCTCAGAGTAAATAGTCAGCTTTCATCTGTCAGATCAGCTGCTCTGTGCCATGGTGGCAGGGAGAGCATGCCAGAAGCCTGTGTGGCACCAAAGGCTGAGGTATGAGCAGTGTCCATCTCCTCTTGGCTGCCTCCAGGTTCAAAGCCTTCTCAAATGTGTGTGTTCCGACTTGGTGTGAACACTGTCAACGTGACATGCTGTAGCTCACTGCATAACTCTGAGTACACAGAAAGACGCAAAATTTCACCTCGAAGTTTGCTTAGAAAGCAGCCTGTAAAAAACTGACACCTTGGCTCTCTCCTGCTTCAGTTCTGTGCTGGGTGGAGATATACAAGGGTAATAAATTGTTACAATTCTGGTAACAACTTTCATGTTGTCCAAAATGAGACCAATAGGAGGGGACAGTTGGCACATAAATGCAGTGTATCCATAGGGCAGGCGAAGCTTGATAGCATCACACTTCGTAAGTCCTCCAGGAGAGAGGTGTGCATCTGGCAGAGGAGCAGGTGGAATGGCAAATGCAACTCAAGATTTGTTCCTCTGGCAGGTTCTAGCACATTGTCAGTGTAGCAGAAATCTGGAAAGACAGTTAGTCAGGCATTTGGACCAGTGCCAGCAACAGGAGTGAGATAAATGAAAAGTCATTGAGTTTTGTGCCTGCGTGACATCCTACGTGAGCAATGCTTCACAAATGCTGCATAGCATAACAGCTCTAGCGTAAGGGAAAAATTGCAGGCATAGCAACCAAGAATAGGAGTAACTGAGACGTCAATAAGAAGATTGGAGATCTTGATGTCAAACTAGTATTGAGCTTACAAAATGAGTTTTATACCTAACAGACAAATGGTGCTACTTTCTCACAGGGATGCTGCCTGTCTGGTCCTTGCTGCAAACATCCGCATGTTGCTCACCTGAGGAGACACAAAGGTGGGACAAAACCTCTGCTTATACACAACCTAAATTAACACACACTCACCAGGTGGCTGTAGTTACTCACCAGTTCTGCAGCACATTTTTTCAGCATGACCCCTGCCCCCTGCAGACATCTGTATGCTGTGTGCTGACCTGGGTTGCTCAAACTCATGTGTGAAGTGCTGCATGCTGATTATCTGATTCTGCTGGAAGCTTTCTCTATTGCTTTTCTAATCACTCTCATAACATCAGGATTACGTCAGTCTTATCACTCGCACACTTCATCAATGCACAAAGCAAGGACTCCAGTATGTAAATAGAATATTAAGAAATATTGTAAAGCAGTAGGATGCCCTTTTTACTATCAATACTATTTAAATACCTACTCCAGGTTCAAGTAGCAAAATTAAGCCAGTGTATAGATTTTCCTTGTTTTCCTTTCCTCCAATGCAATCATATCAGAGAACAGATAGAAGGAATGTCCAAGTAGATGTGAAATTGTATAGATTTTATGGTCTCTCTGTAGGCTTTCAAATTTATTCAGACTTTACTATTAACTACTATTTTGTGATGTGAATGAAGTCAAAAAAGTGTGATAGCATGTTTCCCTGTAAAATAGGTGGTACACATGAATGAGACCTTGTATAAGCGATGACACTTCTCAGGAATTAAAATTTGGCTTTAGGAGATAAGTGATCTTCAAATCTGGTTCTATTCTAACTTTCAAACAAAAAAGACTCATTTGATCAGTAAGTTAAATATTCATGGCTCTCACTTTCCCTCGGGACACAGGATTTGATAGTCAGAAATAACCTCTCTTGGTGTGAATAATTTCTCAAGTAACTGTTCTCTGAACACCATTCTGTGTTGACAGATGATAAAAAGGTACATTTTTATGCAGGTGCAGAGGTAAGAGACCAGGAGAGCCAAAATCTGCATAATGTGAATAGGGACTGCAGTTCTTCATAAATTATAATGTTGCTGAGATTTGATAATTTAGAATTGAATTTGACTTCAAGCAATTAGTGGATTGTAATGCTGCAACTAGATGAAACCCCCAAAGGTCTGCAGAACTTTCCATCTTCATACATCCACCTGAGTTTCCCATGATCTTTTACCCAACTGGTCTCAATTAGTTATGAGCTAAAGAGGGAGATGCAAACCCCGCTCAGACACACTAAGTGAATTACATTCTAGCAATATTTAAGTAACAGAATTTTCCCCATTGCTTACATTGCAATCCCATTATTTCTATTTCCTAATTCTGTAATTTCCAGGTCTTTTCAAAGTCTGTTTCCAGGCGCTTATCAGGCAAGTAATTTTCCACTGAAAAGGAATGTCAGCAAGGTCTCTAGCTAACACAATTCTTTTTTTTTTTTTTTTTTTTTTTTTTTTTTTGGTGATTCTTAGTGAAAAATGATATTTCTGCCTCTTGCTTTGCTCTTCTGCAGTTTCTAAGATGACAGATTGATCAGCTCCTGTTTTCTTCCTCACTTTTAGTTTTTCAGGGCAACATAAGGTTGGAAACATCAGCTTTTTATTGTTGGAGTGAGATGGATGTGTCTCTTCTTCCAAGAAGCAAGTGATAGGATGAGGGGAAATAGCCTTGTTGCTCTGGAGGAAGTTTAGATTGACTATTAGGAAAATTTCTTCACTGAAAGGATAATCAAGTGCTGGAGCAGGCTTCCCAGGGAAGTGGCTGATTCACTATCCCTGATGGTATTTAAAAGCTGTGTAGATGTGGCAGCTAGGAATATGGTTTAGTTAGGGACATGGGTGGGCTTGGTGCTGCTAGGTTTACAGTTGGACCTGATGATCTTAAGGGTATTATCCAGACAAAAGTATTCTATGATTATATGACTTGTGTAAAAATGTTATTGTCCATAGAGTACCACACTGTTCCAGAAGGCACAGAAAAAATCAGAGGCCTGGCAGAGTGGTAAATTAATGGCTTTACAGACAAAACAAACATAAACATCATGTGTAGCCCTGACCTTTCTAGCTGAACTGAGGAAAAAATATCAGATCATCAGACATTTAAGAAAGAGTTCAAACCAAATTCTAGGTGGTGGGACTGGGATAAAAGTTCAAGTTCTGCCATTCTGTGTGGTTAAATATTCACCCAGGTTCAGGGATGGCTCTGTAGATAATGTAGATAACTTTTTGAAAAAGCCATTCTACTGAGATGGTCTTGTGCTGCCTACACAGAGAAGCTGAAAATGCTGCAGGCAGTCACTTCCATTAATTCTTTTTGTATTTTCCTCGGTAGCTGTAAAACAAACAGTAAGTGGTTCTGAAGAGTCACTTAATATGTTACAAATGCTTACTTTCCATTTCCCTCAAATGTAACAAAACCCAGACTCAATAGAGATAGACAAGGTTCTGAAATATTCTTTTTTATGTAATCTATTTTTCATTTTTTTAAAAGGCTGTTTTCCCAAATGTAATTTTTGGTAGTTTGTTTGTTGTTCTGTTGGATTGTGATGGAAAATTCAGAGACGATCTTGGTTAAAATATATCCGAGTTTTAAAACTTAAAGATTTATTTTCTCTGTGTGTTTGAAACATACCGGTCTGTCAGCTACTTACCATTGTCACTTAGAAAATAGTCCAGAAAGAAGCAAAGTAGTTAGATAAACCAATCAATCCCCTAAATCCAAATATGAAAACAAGTAATTCTGAGTATCCTATCACTTATATTGAGATTGTTTATTTTTACTGGATTTAACTTTGAGTTATTTGCAATCATGAGCCTTGATGAAACCCAGTCTGGCAGAAAGAAGTAGCAATACTTTTATAGTACAGTAACTCTTGTTCTGTACATGCTTAAGACAGATCGGTCAATTGAATATTTAGGACAGCAATCTTATCTCCTGAGTATTTTGTGAATTCCTGCCTAGGTTCCGGAAAGGCTGTAACACAAGTTCTGGATGCTTCCTGTGTGTTCAAAGAATAAACTCTTTATGAACGATGTCTGTGTAGAGGGAAAGGTCAAAGACAAGGAGCTCTACAGTTGTCTGTGGTATACATAGAAGAAATGAATGAAGAACTAAAGAACACAGTCAATTTTAGATTCATACAGGAAAAGCAGCTTGGCACATCATATGCAGTTTCAGAGTTAATATACAGGGTCATAAATCTGTTTAGATCAGTGGGTTTACAGATATTTCCATAGTTGTAAAATTTTTAGATATCTTATCTAGGTCATTGTAAATTTCATGTTCGGGATTGAGAAAATAGCTTCAGAAGAATTAATCTCAACATCAGTGCCTGTCTGGTCCCTGTAAGGAATGTATAAATGGAGTAAAGAAATAAGAATGTTCTTCATTCTGTTCAATTACCATCTGACAGTAACCTAAAATGTGTGGACTAAATATATTAGCACATCTGTTTTTCATGGAGAGGAGCACTTCCATTTAACTGTGCATGGACAAGAAAAGTAAAAATAACCACAGACTGAAGGCATAATTATTATGAACAGACCACAAACAACACTTCAGCTCAAGCAAGACTCATTGCTTACACGTGCAAGACCAAGTCATAGAGAGTGGGACAGTTTTCACGCCATAATCACAATTGTGATGGAAAGCCAGGTTTCTTCATCTTTATCACCTCCTAAATTTAGTGGAAAGCTCATGTATCATCGTTCTCAAGACCTTCTGGAAAAGTTAGAACAAATTCTGTGCAGCCATTTTTGTGGCGACATTATAAATACATCTACTACTTTTGCACCTGAAGCAAATGTTCTGTGAGACAAAACACAAACAACTGACAGATGAGGTAATTTAATCCCTTTTGGACAGCAGGTTACCTAAAATTGAAGAGTTTTAGCCATCTTTTTACATCCATGATTCAAAGACACCAGCCACAAAAACAGATTCTCATAGATAATTCTGACAGCCACAGGTCAGGAATGATTAGTGAAAAACAGGATAACTTTGGCTGCTGAAATTAGGGGACAGGTGAAAGGGAATACAAGGAAGGAGTTACTATGTTCTTAAGATTTAAGTCAGGAGTTACTGGTGATCACCAGCAAAAATTATCATAATCAGTTTCTTGTATTTTGCTCAGGAATTTGATGGATATGAGGATGGACAGTGAGATCAGGTTGTAATGAGGTAGTGAGAGGTGTCCCCGCTCATGGCAGGGGGGTTAGAATTAGATGATCTTAAAGGTCCCTTCCAAGCCTGAAAATTTCATGATTCTAAGTATTTAAAAACTGTGTAGATGAGGCACTTCAGGACATGCTCCGATGGGCATGGTGATACAGATATTGATACATATATATTTTACATTTTCACTAGGGTGGATGGTGATGATTGGATATGGTGATATTAGAGGTCTTTTACAACCATGACAGTTCTGTGATTTTGTGATTTAAGTCAGTAAGTAGTCTGAAACCAATGATACAGAACAAATATGTGTATATGCCAACATTTATTTTTGTGATCTACACGTTTTCTCTTGTCTACATAATGTCTACATAAATAATCCCTGGGAACAGTTATTAAGCTAGGACAGACAGATAAGGCATATTTTTACTGTTTTAACTCTTTATATAGAAGAAATTGGACCTTTGTCTATTATCCACTGTGCCTATGTACAGAAGCTTAGAGGTCAGTATGCTTGAGTCATCCCAAGTGATGTACATTAATATTTTTTTTGTATAGAACTGCAACAACCTATGTCTGGGTTTTTTGTGGTTGGTTTTTGTGCGTGTGTGTGTGTTGTTTGTTTTTTTGTTTGTTTGTTTTCTTAACTGAAAACATAAATGAAGAGAGGATGCATCTGTAAGAACGTAGTGCTTTAAGTACTGACACTGCCAGGTGTGGGGGTGGCTGTAATGAAAGATTCAGAAATTTGAAGGGAAATATGCCAGGACATTCTTTAACCTCAGTGTCACTGTCTCTTTCTATTTCCAAGTTACATAAACTCTTGAAATCCAGACTCTGAAATCGAAGTAATTGAATTTTCAACAGCTGGCAGCATCACTGTTACAGGAGCTGGGCATAAAGACAAACCTGCAATTTTTCTGTGTTTTTCCAAAAGGGATGTTTCAGGTATTAAAGATAGGCTGACGTCCTGAAAAAAAGTAATAGAAGTAATAGAATCATGTCATACCTGTACTTATAGAAATCTCTCTGAAATAAAAACTTGATCAACATTAATGAATTTCCTTTGGTTTTACATTGTCTCTCCCATTAATACCTCCCAGTATGTAACTTGACTTTTCTGTGAAAGAACCTGCAGACAGATTCTGACCCACTGATAGCTCTAGATCCTTTTCTGCCATACTGATGGCCAGCCAGTTAGTCTCCATTTTGTATTTATTAATTTTTTTAATATTCTTTACATGTAGAACTTTTCCCTTGTCCCTCTTCTCAGTCCCCTCCCTTTCCTCCCCCATCCCACCCTCACTCCAGTTCACCAAGATCATTCTGAATTCTGATCCTGTCCACTTGCCATCCATCCTGGCTTGGAGCAGTCAGCAAATTTCATAAGCATACTTTTTCTTCCATCATCCAGGTGGCTAATGGAAATATCAAATAGGACCAGCTCTGGACATACTTACTATACTGGAACTCTATTGCAGAAGCACCCACAAACCAGACAGGGCAGCTACTAAAAATTGAGACTTTTTTCAATCAAAATGACTCAGCACTCCAAAAGACCAAAGAAAACCCTGAGTTTGGATGTGCAGCAAGCATATATTACGCAACTTAGGAATTCCTAGGTTTCCTCAGATAGTCATTTCAGGAAGATGTCCCAAAATGTTTACACACTCATCCACTAAAGGGAAAACCTCTTACTCAAAGACACAAGTGGAGGGCTTCCAATCACAGACCCACTACTTAAAGGAGAACCATATGTGTTATATTTTGATCTAAAAGGTAGTTATGGTGCCTACTAAATTACCAGTTTGTCTTGATTTTTAACATTTACCCATTTGTTCATTTGTCAAGGACAAAATTCAGCAGATTACATAAATGTTACCTCCATGTTATTCACCCTGTAAGCTCTGCTAAAGTCTAGTCACAGTAACTATCAGTTTTATATGCCAGCAAGATTTGTTTCAGCACAACTGACCTTTATTCTGAATCAGTACCACTCTTTTTTACATGTAAATCAATATGTGTTGACATGGTTCACTAATGGAATACAGAGGAAGCATATGATTAAAATAAAAATCAGAATCAACTACTGTCAATACTTTTATAGCTTGAATATGACTCACCTCATAAATTGGACTTTCTCCAGAATTCATTCTTTTCAATTAAGATTTCATCAAGGAAAAAAATCTCATTTGTTGGATAAAATTTATACTCAGGACAAAATGAGACTGAGGGAAATGTCTGTTTCAGTTCTGAGATTCAAACAGCGGTTTGATTTTCAGTAGAGGATTTTGCCATAATATTTTGTTCCATGTCAAATTAATTTTTGGATTTTTTTCCTACTTAGATTGAAATTAATCTGAGCCATGGGTACAATAAAAGTCTGATCCTGACAAAACATAAAAGTTATCACAAATTAGAGATAAGGAAAGTTATGAGAATTGAGTATGTCTATGCTGACCAGAAAACCCCACACCAAAACTTATCTGGAGCAGAACCAACTAGATCAGAAAAATCTGATGTAGTCTATATGAAGAAAATTAAAAAATCCTTGAGCTACCTGCTGCTAAACAGTGGCAGAGGATGTAAGATAAAGTTTGTCTCTTGTGGAGGAACTTGCAAAACTATAACACATCACTCCTGAAGTTTTTTGGTTGAGCCTCTGCTTTAATTAATACTGTGATTGGGGCATTCAGTGCAGACCTTGCTGCAGCTGTTTGCTGACTTTGTACTGCCCTGTGCTGTCTCAGCTGGGCCACCTCCATGTCAGTACCAAGTTAGGCAGCATCCCTTAAGTCACTGCTACAGTATATGGGAGGTTCTGTGTGCTTTTGGAAGCAATTAGACTTCAAAAAAGTCAATAAACTAGTTTTATCTTTTAAAATGTAGAGGCTGAAATCTACATTTCGCTGCTTGCTGGTGAGTTGGGAAGTGTTGCTTCTCCTATGCTTCCCATACTGATCACCATTTTGAGAGGTCTATAAATGTTTGTGAAGAACACTTCCTCTTCCAGATGCTGCATTAGCAGGAACAACTTCAAAACTGCGTAACCTCTTCAGAGGTTTCTTGCTGATGGCAGAGAGGGAACAAACTATGTCATTCCTCCTGCAGGTCTCTCTCTGCAAGAGAATACTCAGCAGGCACCACTGCTCAGGAGAGCACAGCCCCCTCCATCCCTGAACACCAAACACAAGCAAGAGATCATTTCACATCCTGGGCCCCTCTGTCCCCTGGAGACACTCTTGCCTTGTCTGGAGGTGAGCTGCATCAAGAAAGAAAGAATCTAGATTTTTAGTAGAAGTGGTTCCTTTGAAAAAATGGGGAAAATAGTATTCACAGCAGTAAGGCTCTTTTGTGATTTAGTGAGAAGGCCACAGGCTCTGTTTTAATCCATTTCCAATAGAGTCGAGCTTATATGACACTTCACTTTTTCACTCAAGTAATGCAGTTTGCTGTCTGCTTACTGCTGAGCTCTTATGAGAAGGTGCTGTTCACTGCAGACTGATAAATTTCCTTCATCTGTGGGTGTTAAGCAAAGTAATAAAATTTTAGAACTGCTTTAAAACTGCAGTCAAAATACTGGTTTCATCTATTTTGAACTGGCAGTCTCCTTGGAGAAGTTGTCCTTCAGGGCTTTAGGGTGTCCAGAAATTCTGTAAGCAGAAAATGTTTTGCCAGTTAGCCCAAAAGGTGACCTTTACATCACGGGTTGAGTACAGACTCTGATTTTATGGGGTACCATTTTCTTGTCAGGTCAGCAGCCAACACTTGCTCCCTGAAACGAACAAAATGTTCACCAATCAGTTTGTGTTCCACAATGACACTTTGCCTGTGTACATCCAGTGTGGAGAGTGATACTTCAGTTTACCCAGACCAAGCCAATTGCTATTGCCTTGCACTTTGTTTTTGTCAAAGCACAGCTCCCACCAAGGGACTATACAGCTCTCCAGGGTAAAAGAATATTGCTGCAGCTGTTGGAACCTCATCAACACCAGCAGGCAGTGCCCTGTGAAGGAGGGTAATGTGGCCATAGTGTGGCACCAGTGGAGAGCTGCAGCCAGACTTTGTTACAGCTCTTCAAACTATTGTCTGTAAAGAAAAAACTTTTTTCTCCATTGTTAAAAAAATGCAGGATTGAGGCTCTTAAGTTTATCTTGTTGCAAAGGAATAGACAAATTCGACCAGGACAGATCCAAACCAGTGTCCTATCTCTAGTGATGAGAAGATTTGGAATAATCTCTACTAAGGCACGGGGCCTTTTTCCCAAAGCCCATACTAAAGATGTCACATTTATGGCTATTATATCTTTCACTTTTTATTAGCCTTTACTGCAGACAGCACTGTGTGATTAGCCATGTTGATAATCCAGTCCTCTTTGAACCTTTATGACCATCTTGTCTTTTCACTGCCTGTCCCAGTGATTCAGCTATGGTACCTGTAAGTGGATGAAGATGTAGGAAAATCTGGACCATTTTCATACAAGAGAGCTGAGAAGAACTTGTAAGCTACAAGGTGAAATTTACCTTGTCCCATTTGGAAAAAAAGTAGACATAAAGTACATCTCAGATATTTCCAGCTCACAACAGGGCACACAAATATGCAGGAAGCCTGTTGCAGTTCATCTTGGGTATTGGACTGACCCTGATCTTTCTCGTATGCAAAGATTTTCTCACAGATGCAAGCTACAGGTTCAGGTTACAAAACAGGTTGAATATTGGTTTTAACTGCCCGGTTTCCATAGCAGAAAACTGAAAGTTACATAGAACTGTTCTGCATGGGGAAATTCCCTTTAGGACACTGTTATGGCTCCTGTGATCTTTGCATTTTGGAAACATCATCTTGCTTAAAATGTGACCATGGTTTAAAACCTGTATCCCACTGACACTACAGAGTGTATTACTGGCAGTCTACAGGGAAATTTAATGTTCTCCTGTGGCAACATGGATCACAAAACACAGAACAAAGTGAATATGCATGTGTGTTATCAGTCAAACCTGGAACAGCAGGTTCTCAGAGAATGTAAAATGCTGTATTTCTATCTATCATAAAAGATGCTAATGTTCCAAGATGAAACATTTAACTGGAAAGGTCATAAGGACCATGAGCTTCCAAAAGGTATGCAACATAGGTTGTGAATAAAGGCTGGGAGTAAAGATAACTGGAAGATAATTAACAACAGACACGAATCAAGAGATTCACTGTTAGCTCAGTCTCTTAGAGCACTTAAACTTTTCCTTTCCATTGAGTTCATTCTTTCCAAGCTATTTTTCCTTTAGGTTGTATTAGTTTACATCCCCCCTTCCCAAACAATATTTCACATTAGACATCAACTGGCATGAGCCTCAATCATGATCTTCAGAACTGTTATGCCCAGAGGCCATTTCTCTTACAACTCTTTGACCTGATTGTATCTGTCACCCTGCCTCCATGGTTCTGCTTACAAAGATAGCCAAATCAGAGCCTATGAAAAAGATAAATCTTTTTCCTCTGTTTTGAAGTTATATCTTCTCAAAAACAATTCAAGATTATTATTATTTTTCCCCCCAGCAGATGATACTTATATTGTTCAGTTCTGCCCAGGAGAGTCTTAGGAAGGTACCTTACAGGTTCCTCTCATACAAGAATAAGTATGTCTCTACATGCTTTGCTATTCCTAGCCAGCTACAATCTTCCGAGATTAATATTTTTTTTTCTAATTTATGATAAATCAGTCTAGGATCCACAGATTTCCATACATACATTTGCTTTATAGTATTTCCCTGTTAGTTAATCTCTGAACTGGATTAATACATAATCCTGTGCTCCATGCATTCATCTTGTTCACCTTTCAAGAAGAGAGTGAAAGATGGGACTTGCAGTGAAAATTATAGTCTCACTATATGCAGCAGCCCTGCCTTATAACTACAAACCTTAATTTAAGTGTATCAGGGAGACAAATACAACTAACCACAGAAAACCTCAACAGCAAAACCAACATAATGAGAATATTGATAAATTTAACATTCAACAACATGGATCAACAAATAACTTTTAATTAATTACATTTCAGTTGCTATCAGATTTTAATGGTGTATTTCAAAAAGGTTGGCACCTATCATCTAGTTCAGTAAATTAGATTTCTTTCTATATCCTCATGCATTAGAGAATTAGCATTTACTCTTCCAGACTTTAATGCTACCTCACCTAGTAGTGTATGAATAATAATGAATTTTTCTTTTTCATAATAATGAAAAAAAGTATTGTGATTTTCCCAGTTGAATATTACAAAATCCTGACCAGCTACTGAGTTTTAGAACATGGTTCTTATACTGTTTTACTACTGAAGTATTACATTTCTCCAGAAAGCCAAGACCATCATCAATT
Source organism: Phaethornis superciliosus (assembly GCA_023637945.1). Classification (NCBI taxonomy): domain Eukaryota; kingdom Metazoa; phylum Chordata; class Aves; order Apodiformes; family Trochilidae; genus Phaethornis; species Phaethornis superciliosus. The sequence goes on from JAJQWJ010000002.1 coordinate 18,854,330, forward strand.
GATATATCAGCTGTAAGAAACCTGATAGTAGAAGCCAAAACGTAGACATTTGCAGGGTGGACTAGCAACACTTTTTACTGAAATTAACTGTTTTGCTAGACTTATCAGAACATAATCTTTAGCAGAAAGAGGGTCCTTGAGGCAGATTAGGTGGATGAAAAATTTCTGGTCTCACTATGGTGATCCTTACAAATATGATTCTCTGTATTCTGTGTAGAAGTGGAATCAAATAAAAAAGGTTTTGTTCTAGTTTCATTTTGTATCAGTGTGTGAAACCAGGAAATTTGGTGGAGTTTACATACCTAGAGGAGAATTTAAGACATTAGAAGCCAAGACCTAAAAGTCCCCAAAGTCACTACTGTTTATCTGCTGGTTTGCAGTGACCTCTGACTTCTGTGCACACCTGAGACTTCACATTTCCTGTTTTTTAGCACTGTTACCAACATCTTCATGAAGGTAGAATTCAGCTAGCATGGGCTTCACTTAGTTAACTTATTTTCAAAATTTTCATTCTTTAAAGATTTTTTGAGGTTATTTAAATTTTGTGCAGTAATGAACATTGCATAAGGTTTTCTAATAATCTCAGCTGCTTCAGAAATATGGCTTCTAACATTCTATAGGGCTTCTTACTGTGATAAAAGTCCACTGCATTTTACCTTCCTTTCCAATTTTCATCCACATTCCTAAAATATTGCTCATTTTGACAAATCTAACTGCACAGGGTCAAGAATTATACAGAAATGAAAAATGAAAAAGAAGCACTAAACTATTCTGGGGGTATTATATAATTTATCATTTTAGTATAAAACTTTATTAATTCTCTTTAGGCCTATGGTACCTTAGGCACAAAATTTATTATCTATGGCACCCAGCAACTTATCCAATTTCCTTGCCATCCTAAAGGATAAGACAATTAATAGTGGAAAAATGTATTATATTATGAGGCCCTAGCTGGTTCAAAGTACAGTCTGACAATATAGAAAACCATACATATAGTACTGATACATTCTTTAGCCAAAAAAATACATTATATTACAAATACAAGTAGTACCAAATTAGAACAAAGACAGCTGTCAAACATTAGAATATGGCTACAGCAGGAAGAAGCTTTATGTATTTTAACCTCTACTTCTTGATTGCCTGCAATGAATTACGTATAAAAAATCAATCACCAAATTTTGACCAATAATGACATTATTCAACACAAAAATGCCACTGTGTTCTTTTTTCAGTACTTCAGTTTTGTTTCTTTTCATCCATGTCTCTATTATATGTAGGAGATGATTCAGAGAAGATAAATGACAATGAAGTTAAGACTACAATTAAAAAGTTATTGCCTGTGTCTGTTTTGTCTCCCCTAAGACGTAGTGACCCAGGAACAGCTGTAACTGCTGAGCTGCCTGGTATCTCCTACACTTGTTGAATACGGGACGTTATTTGCATGCTTTTCATGCCAAGGACAGCTACTCAACCTGCTATGCTTTCTTACTTTGTCTTGTGCAGTGAAGTTCACATTGAGGGGAAGGTGTCAGCCCTGAAAAGAGGCACCCTCTGGGAACAAGCGCAACCTGGGAACGTCCAGCATGGAATCCTGGACTCCAAATCCAAACTGAGTTTGATTGAAAATTGTCCGTGGTCTGGGAGCAGTGCTCACATCTAACAGTTTTAAACAGAGATTTTTAGTCCTAAGATTACACTTTATGTGTCTGCAGCATAGCACAGAGCCAGCTAGACATGCTGGGATGCCATTTGTCTATGCACTTGGCTGGCAAATCTGTGATGTTAAGACATAAGAAAACCAACAAGACTGCATTTGCATCCTGAGTATTAAAGATTCAAAATGAGCCCTATGTAAACATAGAATAACTGAAATTAGTGATATAGAATACTGAAATTAGTGAGTTTAGAGTGGTGTCTGAATCTCAGCAGTACAGAGCAGACTCCACAAAGACTGGATGAGTAGCAATTTGGTAATATCAACAGAGGCAAAGCAGGAATTTTTTACACTCCTTTACCTTTATCCCTGATAAAATAAAAAAGAAAAAAAATAAAAACAAACAAAAAAACCCACACCAAAACCCCACCAAAAAACAAAACAAAAAAAAAGCTGTGGTAAGACACAAAGCTCTAAATATGTTTAAACTGAAATACATATTATATTTCATCTCTCATTGGAATGCCCAGGGAAAAGCATAGGTTCTCTTTTCTGAAAATCAGAACTCATAATTTATTTGAAATCTACCACATAAGAATACTTGAGACCTTTAAAAATTTCCAGCACATGAATAAAAGAAAAAGACAAAAAACAAAAGGGTATGCATCACTATCCTGCTAGCTTCCTGGAAGGAAGAAATTCTAGTGGAAGCCCATGCTTTGTTTGATAGAGAGCTGGGAGCAAGCCCCAGGACTTCTGTGTCCCCAGAGCTGAGCTCATCTGTCTCCAAGACAATGGAATTTCTGAGAAAATGCTTATTGCCTACATTCTGTCAGGATTTGTCAAGGTATGTCACTTTGACCCTGGAGCTGTCACATAGCTCCCTGCCAAGAAGGGGCACATAAAGCCACAAGAGTTACTAGTCAAAAGAAAACATTAATCACAAAGTCAAATTAAAAATTAGTCTAGCTGGACATTCAGAAGCTGAATATACAGGCAGAAACCTCTGTCCACAACAGATCCTGACTGAAGCAGTCATGCAGTGACATTTTCACTTGGCCCGCATTCTAAGAAGTGATCAGGCTTTGTTCTTCTGTTTTCAAACTTGTTTAAGGAAGAGAATTGTTGTCTATGTAATATTATTATAGAGTCACAGAATCACAGAATGGTTTAGGGTAGAAGGAATCTTCAAAAGGCATTTAGTCCAATCCCCTGCAGGAAGCAGGGAATTCTTCAACTAGATCAGGTTGAGTGGCTGGAGAGTCCTGGTTGATGGCAAACTGAATATGAGCCAGAAATGTGCCCTGGCAGCCAGGAGAACCAACCGTGTCCTGGGGTGCATCAAACACAGTGTTGCCAGCTGGCCACAGGAGGTGACTCTCCCACTGTCCCACTCTGCTCTGCACTGGTAAGGCCTCACCTTGAGTGCTGTGTGCAGTTTTGGGCAACACAGTATAGCAAAGACACCAAGCTATTGGAGAGTGTCCAAAGGAGAGCAGCAAGGATGGTGAAGGGTCTGGAAGGGATGATATGAGGAGTAGCTGAAGTCACTTGGATTGTTCATTTTGGAGAAAAGGAGGCTGAGGCAGTATATGGCTTCCTCGTGAGAAGAGGTGGGACTAGCACTATTTTCTTCACTCCTTTGACTGGAGACAGAACTGAGGGAAATGATTGGAAACTGAATGAGGAGAGGTTTAGGTTAGCTATCAGGAAAAGCTTTGTCACTCCAAGGACAGTGGAGCAGTGGAAAAGGATCCCCAGGGGAGTGGTCAGAGCACCAATCCTGCCTGAGTTCAAGAATCGTTTGGATGATGCTCTGAAGAACATGGTGTGATCCTGGGAGTTCCCTACACAGGATCAGGAATTGGACTTGATGATCCTGATGGGCCTTACAGCTTGGCACACTCTATGATTCTATGACAAATTTTTTCCCATTTTTCTTATAAGCCCACTTTAAATATTGAAAGGCTGCAATAAGGTCTTCCCAAAGGGGACCTATCACTAGGCTAGTGTTTACATTACTTACCCAGTAAATCAGGGGACCTAAATTCTGTGCTCTCCCTGAGAAGCATAAATCAACTCCTCAATTTTAGGTAGTTTTGAGATGAAGAAAGAATCTTTTATAGCTGTGCTTCTGTGCTGTACAGAAGCAACACAACAGGCAGGATAAGGAAAAAGAAAAAAAAATTTAAAAAAAGAAAAAATGTAGGAATTGAAGGAGTCTTAGAAAATATTTATCAGCCTACACTTTTATAGAATGGTGACTACATGGCTCACTGCTCGAAGTGCTCTCAGTGGAGCAGCACCCCAGCAGATGCAGAGCACTGGGTGCTGATGACTGCAGGGTGCCTGGATGCTTTACAGGACAGGAAGATCTGCTCCCATCCAAGACACTCAGCATGAAATGCCTTTCTGAATAGCTTCCCTTCATGGGCTGTGTGTGTTAATTTTCATCTGCGTGATGATGTGCATGTTCACTCTCTATGTCTTACTGCAAACTGAAAAAGTTAAGACTTCAGCAGCAGCTTAAAATCTTTCCTTTCTTGTGATTCAGGCAGTGCCAGACTGACTGTCTGCAGGCAGGCTGTCTGAATTTTTAGTGTGAAAGGTCTGACAGACATCATCGTGGAAGTGTTTCAGTAGGATGGAATGTGGCCAAATGTATGCAAGTTCTGTACTGCAACTGAGCATGACATTCAGAAAAATAGAAAGCCAAACTGATAATCACATATAGCATCAAAACCTTGAGAAGGATTGTAATTATTTCGTGATATATACTGGGAAAATACTAGCATGAACTTATCCACCTGTGATTTTTCCATTGCAGAAGAAAATATTATAGAAATCCAAACTCTGCAGAATACCACACAGGTAAATGACTAGGGTACAGTGAAGCAGATAGATCTACCATGAGAAATTACTGAGAAAATAATCTTAAAATATCAGGGTTTATAGTCTAGGAAAAGATTTTTAAAAATATTAGGTCCTGCTAATACTGAAGTTATACAACTGTCACTGCAACAGAGTAAATAGGAGAAAATCTGCTCTAGTGATTAGTTTTTGAGATCCTCAGCCTGCATGTAGTAAAGATAGCACTACTGACTTTGTTCAGAACCATGCTGTCAGGTTCTGATAGCCCACAAAAATTCCACCTCAGAAAACATTTCTGGAGGACAGAATAGGTACTCAGCTCAGCCACTCCTGATGAAGTTAGGACACACCTACCCTTCTCTGCAGAAGGTCCTGGTGGTGCTATAATTTAATTTGAAAGCACCTGCATGTGTAATGAATCCCACAGTCAACACTGAACCTTGACCACTGTGAGGGAAATAGTCACAACTTTGTACCAGGTGATTTTTAAGTTAGGAGAAGTGATCCAGGAGCAGTGAACTTAAAGAGGTTCCCCTAAGTACCATAGATGAGCTGACAAAAGACCCTTACATGAACTAATTTCAGAGTCTGAAATTGTGGTATTTGTCCTGCACTCAGAGAAGTTGCTTCTTTGTAAATCTTCATAGGGAAGTGACAGAGGGTACTAACTAGCACAGAACAGGAATGAGTTGGCAGAGTGCAGTGGATGCACCACTTTCTCCGTCTCCTAAAAATGAGATATTTAAGAACAGTCTGGAAATAGTAGCAGTTTTGAGGCCATGATGATGGCGAATAAGTACTGAATAATAAAGACAGTCTGCCCTCACAGCCATTCTTTACCAGCTTCAGTTCCTGCAGCATTAGGTCTGATGGTGTCTCTAGAGTGAGGTCTCTGGAGTATTTCTGTGCCAGTATATTTCATGTTGGCATCTGTCCTGTTTGGGACAGGTTAGAGCTAATTTTCTGTCTTGTAATCTATGCATCAGCCTGCTATTAAGATCTGAGTTCTGACCAAAATAATCCGTACAAGCAGGAGCTGATCTATGGTACAGGCTGAAGTGCATTTCATAAGCCAGTGCTACTATACTGCACACTCTTAAGACTATTAATCTCTTCCCAATGGGACTCAGAGCAGGCTGACATTTGCAGACAAATAAGGTGTGTCAGAAAAAGGGTTTGTGATCTCAGGTTTCCTTGCCAGCAATATATAACCTTAAAGTACACCGTGTTCTTTAATGGCTCTGCAAAGTGTCCTGGCAAGAAAATAACTGAATGCAGAAGACGTTGCTGTCACTGGTACAGACCCACATCTGGGTGCAGCAACACAAAGCAACGTAGTGTTATGCAAAGATATTCATGGTAGTCTCAAATTCCTTAGTATGACTGAAAAGTATGGCACTCATAATCAGATAATTAGTGTTACTTATGGAAAAGTTTATTAATTTGGTATTGTACTGTGATAACAATACTAGTCTGACACAGCTGTTTGAGGTAGCTTAGAAGGTTTTCCTGGCACTTTTGAAGGTTATTCAAGGGTTATATTCTCTAGACAAGTGCAACAACAAAAAATATTTTTTACTGCAGTAATGTCTAGCTCAAATTCAAACTATACAATAAAACAAAGATAAATGTTTGTTGTTCACCCAAGATACACACTTATAATGATAAATTCCTTACAAAGTTTTGAAATGCCAAAACACATCTGAAACTCTGAAACTATTGAAAACTGATGGAGGCAGTATTTTTGTGTCACTGTGCAATTTCAAAGTGTAATCAATTTAAAAGACTACAGCCTCAGTTAAAAAAAAAAAAAAAAGCACACTGAGCTGAACTCTACTTAAAACTCATTCTCTTGCTTAGTTCTGGAGTTTGTTACCCTAAGCTAATATGGAAGATTTCCTAAGGACTATAGGCTAAGAGTGGGCAAGATGTTGGGAGGGGACATAGCCAGAAAGTTGACCCAAGCTGACTAAAGAGATATTCCATACTGTATGACATAGTGTTTAGAAATAAAAGCCAAAAGAAAAGAGATAAAGGAGGGGCATTTGTAATTAATTAATTTCTAGAAAAACTGCTTGAGAATACTTTGTTTTCCTTTGCTTCTCTGTGTGGCCTTTGCTTTTTCTTTATTACTCTGCCTTTCTCTCAAACCACAAGTTGGTTGTCATCTTTTTTTCCCCCCTGTCCTCCTGAGGGGAGTGATAGAGCAGTTGAGTTGGCATCTGGCTTTCAGCCAAGGTCAGCTCATCACAGAAATAGTCAATATGGAGACCAAAAGAGAAACCAGAGCAGATGGGATCCAAGGTTTGAAATTGTTCCACTGAATCAAAATTATTCTCAGGGCCTTCTCGTATACTTCATCCCAGTTCCAGACCAGCCACTAGCAGATTGTACAAGGGGCTGGCTGCTAATAAAAGCACAGGGACACGGTGCCATAGTATGAGTATGAGGACCTGAAGTGGATTCTCCATCCCTGGAGATATTTAAAGAGACTGGATGTGGCACTCAGTGCCGTGGTCTGGTAACCGCAGCCGTAGTGGATCAAGGGTTGGACTTGATGATCTCTGAGGTCCCTTCCAACCCAGCTGATTCTATGATTCTATGATTCTATGAAGAGGATTTTCAGTCCCTGAGAGGGGCTCAACACAGAGGGGGCTATTCCCTCCCATTTCCTGCCCACACCATGCAGGTCATGCACACCACAGCTGCTCCTCTTTCTCCCACTCCTGTCTGTGCTGCTGCTTCCCTGCACTGCTCTATCACCATCTCACCACCTGCTCTGCAGGGTCCACAGCCATCGGGTGCTGGGAAGAGCCATGGACCCCTCTTCTGAGTTCGCCCTGCCACAAGGGTCCCTCATGCACCTATCCTTGCCCTCAAGATCGGGTTGTATATATATTTGTATATTTGTTCCTTATCCCATTTGTTACTGCCTTCCCCCTGTTCTAGTAAATCTGTTTCAGTTTTAACTTCTTACTTCAAGTCTCTGGTCCTTACTACCCTTTTATCTTCCTTTGGGAGGGTAGAAAGAGGGGGTGGTAATAGAGAACAATTCTGTCCTCTAGTTTCTGGTCCACCCAAACTCCTAAGATGTGACACATGGTTATGCTAGAACCTGAGCATTCCTAACAGAGCCCCAAGATCCTTTAACCCCTCAGGGGAGGATAGAGCTTTGAGCTTAGGTAATGTTTCAGTAGGTACTGACTCCCTACCACCAGTCCTGAAAATTCCCAGAAATGTTAACTTCCTAAGCAGGCTCTTGCCACTTAGCCTCAGGAATGACAGTAACAAGAGACTGCAAATGCATGGTTACGGTGACCAAGGTGATTTGCACAGAATCACAGCCTGGACCACCATTAATGATGTCCATACATTGACATATGCATACCCCTCATAGAAGGATTGCAAGAGCCAGTTCCTTAACTAGCACAACATGTGTGATGGTAGGGCTTTAAATAAATTCCTGGAGAATGAGAGTAAATGTATATTGAATGCATTTTCAGGTGAATGTAAACTAGTTACAGACTTTGGGCTGCAGGGAAATCATAAAAGACATAACCTTAATATCAAGGGGCCCCCCTGAGGTGATGAGGTACAGGTGATTCATGAGGATTTTTAATCAGAATCACGACAGGGGGTAAACAAGAGTTTTTCTGGAAAACAGAGCTAAGAGGCCATTCTCCACCTGGTATCAGACACCTGTCCACCAGTTCTGCCATAGGGAGAAGAAAGATGGGCTTTTGGGTTAACTCGAGGGTGCAAGGAGGCACTACATGGCTCATGAGGGCCACCTGCTGATGGCCATTCAAAAGATGTAACAAAACTTGGTCATGCACTTTACCGATTTGTTGAGAGGCGATAAAGGCCCTTTCCATCAGGAGCTGCCAGAGTTGGTCCCTCTCTGTCCAGTGGAGCTGCACATCCTTTGTCTGGGTTAGAGTTCCTCCACATCTGACCTTCAGGGACAGATGCCATTACCACAGATGTACCCAGGAAGTGAGGAGGAGCAGCCATCCTGTCCCTGTCTGTAAACTTCTGTCCATGTGGGGGATCCATAGCTGCCACACTGCTATGTCAAAGGGTGTCAGTTGGGGTGCTGTCCCCCATTGGCATCCTAGAGGGCCAGGGGCATTCCCTCTGACCCCAGCTTGACCAAGTAAAACACAGATGGCTGAGAGGTCCATAATAGTTTCATACTTCTTGACTGTGGCCTGCAACATGGGCTTACCTTCTCACTTATTACAGGGCAGATCCTGCATCATGGCCAGGGGAACATCCCACAGGGTGAAAGCATTACTTGCCACTGCAACTGTTTGCTTCTGCATCCTATGGCCAAGGGACAGGTGGCCACTGAGGTAGGTTAGAGCTGGTCACATGTATTGGAGCCTCCTGAGCCACTCCACTGTCCTTCCCCTGGCTTTTACAAAATCAGTCACAAAGGGAGCAGAACTTGACCAATACAGGTAGAGGAGGGGCTCCTGCTCCTGCTGTCTGTGACAATGCCAAGAGCAAGGAGTGTGGTCAGCAATTTATTCCTTAATTATAGGATGTAAGGACAGTGAAGGAAAATATGGAACAACAGGTGTGTCCTTATCTGTAGGGTTGGGAAGAGAATCAAGGTCTGATACAGGGCCAAAAAAGTACCTGTCCTAATTATTATCATTATTACCCTCTTGATAGATGGCTGCCCTAGCTTGCAGTGTTGTAACAGGATGCTTATGCCATGCCTCAGGGGCATGGTGACTGAAGGGGGCTAGCTTAAGTTCTAGTACTGATACCTGGGTTTGACAAACCAGGCACTTGGATTGCCATGCTGCTTTGTCCTTCTTGGTCCCTTGCATAGTTTCTGCCACCTGTTTGAGGTCACTGCTGCCCAGTGATTTCAGGCTGGGCTGTGTCTAGAGCACAACCCAGGAAGCTCATTAAGGTACTTTGCCCTTACCTCATTTGCAACCACTGGCATTATACCACCTCTCAGTTTCATCCCTGATAGCCTGCAAGTTCATAAAAATATCCCAGACCCAATTCTCCACCCATCCAGGACAGCTTCAGCCTTGCTCCATCCTCAAATGCTCCAGCAGGTGTCAGAAAGACTCCATCCTGTCCATAGTGCCAATTAATGTGGTCTAAACAGTAATAAAATCTGACAACACTTTGTAAGTCAAACTTTATTGAGGCAGTAAGAGAGATGAGCAACAACACCCCCACATGGTGACCCATGCTGTCCCCAGTAGTAAACAGAGAATCATAACTGATGCCTCTCACAAAATGAGAGGGTAACCTGACAGCAACAGACAGTCACAAAAATGCCTTTTGAACACAAGTAAAAGTGATGTCTCTTGACTCCACCAACAGTAATGTGGGAGAATCACATTACAGAGCAGTAGCATGCCCTGCCCATCATCTTGGATGTCGTGGGTGACATCCAGCCTATGCACTGGTGTTAGTCAAGGGGCAGGGTGTCACACTACCCACCTCAACTGAATTTTAATGAATGACCTGGAAGCATAAGGCTCATGCTCACTGGCATGCCTAATATTCCCCTTCATCTGTATGTGTAGAAAAAAACCCAACTACGGTAAATCTTATGTGAGTACTGCAGGAAAAGTTAGGAGACGATGATGTGATAAGCAGCTGCTCTTGTCAATTTTTTATTAGAGTTTTGTGCTCTGCTTCTTACACAGTGGCTGACATAGGATTTATATGAACTTCATATATGGCATGGTGACCTCAGCACAGCAGTTAAGAATTCAGTCACTTCACTGAAGACAGAAAAGGTATCTGCTATTTTGGTTGTTGTAGTCTATGCCAATATTTGTTTTCTTTTCACTCAAAGAAAATTCTCATAGGAATTTTAGAAGTATACCCATTATGTTCTATTTATTTATAGCTGAGGCTCTCAGGGTTACCTGTGTTGGGACAAATCATCCTGACAAAACTCTTCTGCTTTGATGAGACTGGGAAGAGCAGGTTGGAGAATGTTCGTTGCTTAAGGTACAAGCTCATTTCTTCCACTTTTCACAGAATCATAGAATGGTTTGGTTTGGAAGGGACCTTAAAGATCACCTAGTTCCAACCCTCCTGCATGGGCAGGGACACCTTCCACTGGCCCAGGTTTCTCAAGGCCCCATCCAACCTGGCCTCGAACCCTTCCAGGAAGGAGACAGCCACAAGTTCTCTGGACAACCATTTCCAGTGTCTCACCACCTTCATAGGAAAAAATTTCTTCCTAATGCCTAACCAAAATCTCCCCTCTTCAAGCTTTAAAACATGTCCCCTTGTCCTTTCACTACACACCTGTGTAAAAAGCCTTACCGCAGATTTCTTGTAGGCAAGGCAAGCTCTCCTTTCTTTTGAGAAAATTCTTCTTCTTTGGAGAGCTTCCACTCTGCAGGTAATGGGGAGTCACTAACTGTGACATTACTATTGGCCCTGCTCCTTAGGACAGAAGGACAATTTGCTGATCTGTGCAGACTGACAGTGTGAGAAGACTCTCAGGGGAAGAGACTGACTGAGGAATGCAGGAGCTGGCAGGCTTCAACCACTCTCATGGCTATCAAAGCATGATTATGACATTTCCCACATATTGCCTGCCTAGGTTAATCTCTTCCTGTTTAATACAAATGTTTCCTACTAGACTGAAGTTGTCCTTGGGTAATTTTTGCTGTAGTACAGGAATAGTACTTGATGCTGTACATGTGGAAGACAAAAAGGGAGTGAACACCAGTGGGTTGCTAGTTTCTGTATAAATGTCAGGAGCAAGTGAGTCCACCTTCCCTTCTGATCCCTAAAAAAAAGCATTGTCTAATTGTAACAATTGTATTACTTTACTGTAGTGTCCACAACGGAAAGCTTTAATCTAGATGAGATTCAATTGGAAAGGAGTGTTTTGTTTAAAGATTGCTATTAGGCTTCCCTCTGTCTTCCAGTAGAGTACAATACTTCCAGATATTTTTATGAAGGCTTTTTATTCACTTGAATTAAGCTCCATCTATACTTGTCCAAAAAAAAAAAAAAAAAAAAAAAAAGAGGCATCAGTGTGAATATATTCAACAGCTCTCAGCTCTGAGATTTACCAACACTAAGATTTTTGCTAATTTTTCTCTATTCCATCTTTCCATCCCCACTGCAAGGTTCAACCAAAGCCTAGTAGCACCATCTCGTGGGTATATGAAATAATTACAGAATCCAATTCATCAGGAAGCAGGTTTCTGGTTTCTCGTTCCAGGCACAGGACAGCACTGCCTGCTCCGGGCTGTGGTCTCACCAGGGAGCTCAGCTGGACAAAGGTGCCCACAGAATCGTGGCTTTGTGAGATGGGGTCCCCCTGAAAGCATCCAAAACTCAACCTACCAATAAAAAAAAACCCAGACACTAGAGCTAGCTTAAAATTAAATATTATTAAATAGAAATTATTAAATATTATTATTATTTTGAGCTACAGAAACATCTGAATGTCAGTCAGGAATGGAAAAGATTCTGGAGATTAAAAATACAAAATAAAAAGGACTGGTTTTACTGAAGGGCACATATATTTACGTTCTATTTTTCTTGTTATATTTGACATTATATATGTTATAATATTCTTGCAGTTATATTTAAGTTATATTTTGGTTATGCTATATTTTTCATGTGGTGGTGGTCATTGAGTGTGGGTTTTTTCGTTTGATATTGGCAGCTGACTATGCTTATATCTTCAAGTGCAGCAGTCAAACCAAGTGACTGATGGCAAGCAAGCCTGTTTTCAGGAGTGGCCTTTGGGCACCTTTCTCAAGAACTTGGGAAAAAAAAAATACAGACAAATATATCGTGTGTGTCTTTTTTAGGCAGTCTGACCTCATTTCCACCATGGTGGTATGAGGTAGGGAGGGTTACTGTACTGCAGGAGCAGCAAGAGCAGGATGAGGGCAGGTGGAGGACTGGCATGAGGGTCAGGGCAGCACGCACCTTCACTTCTGCCAGCAAGAAGCTTCAATGTCTTTTATTCATGCTGAGTCAGTTTTCACCTTAGACTTTACCATAGGGCTGCATTTCAAACACTTCCTTCATAAAAGCTTGCTTTCTCCTCTAGTTCCTCAGTGGAAAAGCTTTTGGTTTCTTCAAAATTTATTTACATTTAATATGATAATAAAGTCACGTACCTTTTCATTTTGTTGCAAAAGAATATTTTAATGACTTTATTGTGTTAATAAATTCTGTATTACACTTTGTAATACAGTACAGAACAAGAAAAACATTTAAACATAGATATCAATTAAGTCATATATCCTTCATCAAACACCACAAGTTTCATTGAATTGAATTAATAGAAGTACTACAAATAGCCTGAAAAACAACTTACACTGTATTGCATGTGTGCCTGCTACCTATGAGTCGTATCAAGAAAGGGAAGAAAGAACTTTTGTGAGCTTGATGGACCTCTAAGTGTAACTTGAGAAAGATATATATGTATATATGTGTATATATATATATATATATATAGTACATCTGCAACTTGTCTAAAAAGGATGTTAAGCTACACTCAGAGCACACCACGACGGTTATTTACACTGTATAAGAGGAGAGAATAAGGCCAGTTGTTCTGGCTGGTACTTGCCGACACATTTTTTTTTAATTATTTTTTTTTTTTAATTTTTTTTCCTACTATTTTCATTGTATTCTATTTCAGTACAGTGAGGTTTCATCTCTGTGCTTGGAGCTGCTGCCCTCCTGTGGATGAAGGTTCACTATAGCAGAAGCTGAACCTTTCAAGAGCAAGTAGGTTGCCACAGCAGCCGACAGGAAGGTTTCCCATGTACAACTATTTTATAAACTTTAAAATAATGCATTAATTAAGCACAGGGCAGAAAAAGCAGTGTGTGCACAGTCACTACAGAGGATATGCAGAAGATGGTAGGTGCTTGCTTCCCCAGATGAACTTTGGGCAGCAATTCTTCATATGATTTTACCTGAGAGGAGTTAGTATTTATTTAGTGCTTGCTGTTCTCAATGTAAGGGAGCATTCACCAAGAAACTTTATTCGAAACCAAAAGGAATAGGTCACATTCTGTGCTCATCCAGGCCAGGGAGTGAATAAACATGGCACAAGTTGTTTACATTCAGAAATCTCCTACTACCCAGCAGTTGGGTCTGGAGTCTTCAGACAACAGTGATGGAGAACCTAGCGTATAAATCAGTCCTTCCCAAAGGAATAACGCTATGGTTCATTGCAAATTGGACCATGTATCAGACAAATCTAGATATAATCAGCATTACATTTGCTTCTAGCCCCTTTGGGAAGATGTTTATTTTATAATTCCTTCCTGCTTGGTATGTGGGCTTGAGCTTCTCCAGATTTTAACAGCTAGGGAATTTAGTTCTGCACACAGCTTGGCTGGCTTTCCTCAGCAATAAATACAGGTTGGCAGGATTTTCAACCCCCTATCCCACTCCCAGACCCAACCATATCCAGAGCCAGGTGTTCTGGGGGATGGACACCTAAGACAGGTCTTGGTCTCTGGAAGCTGAGCCCCTGCCCATCCTAGTGAGTGTCAGGGCTGCCTTCCAGTGGCAGTAGCCCCACAGCTCTCCTACTTCATTCCCACACAAGCCAACTGGTGAGCAAGAGATTGTATTTCACTGAGGTGTTATCAAAAATCAGATTATAAAAAAAATAAATTAGAGCATGGGAAAATAAAAATTAAGGTAGCTCACCCACCTTATGGACAGTTAATTTTATTATATTTAAATAAGTACAGTATCAAAAAGGAAGCAGGACCATAGAGAATATAGCCCTAATTTTTAAACATGAAGTTTTTGTATGTTCTTTGAAAACAGTTAATTATGATAAATGCACTGGATTAGCAAGTAAAATTTTTTCCCATGAGAAGAAGCTAAAAAAAGCATTTTAAAATGGTCACAGACATACTCTGGATTTAATTTTTGCCATTTAAAAAAATCTAAAAAATCCTTACAAAAATTTTCATTTTTCCCATTAATCTCAGAGAAAAATTCTGTAACTGTTGAAGAAAATTTTTGAGTGGTTCTAAAAAGAGTAGTCTCACATTCAAAAAATAGAAACAGACATGAAAGACAAACAATGTATCTATTAACCAGTGCACTTTTCAAATGCACATAGAAGGAAATTGTGTTTACTAGAGTTTTTGCTCCAAAAGCAAATAGTTTCAGGTCTAAGAAGAGGCTCGAGCTGCAAACCTGTCTGTGCAGAGTGCAAGGCACTGATTTCCACCAGAACAGTATCCCCAGCTCATTGTTACCACTTACTGTGGCACTCGAATTCTTTATCATGTAATCCAGGAGAAAAAACCTTTAGGAATTAGTAAATGGTACCACAGCTGGGTGTAGATGTTCACCTATGCAAACACAGGGTACAAATGACTTCTTAATGGTAGCTCATAAAAAGGTTCAGCTGTACAATGGATCAAAACATAGCTCTGTGATGTTATTCTGTTGTAGAAAAGGCAGTCTGTAAACCTTGCACGTACAGGCAGGAGCAGGGACTATAGAGTACACAGAGTCAACCTTTTGTTCTACCTAAGACTAGTAAGACCTCAGCTGTATTATTCTGTATTGTTTAATGTAGGCCTTTAAACAAGATTAAAGAAAATGGGAAGAGCCCAAAGGGAAGCAAAAGGAACAGCAGGAAATCAGAAATTTATTAAAAATGACTGGACATCAAACACTTACTACATGGAATTTACTTAGTCTGAAGAAAACAAGACTGATTGAAACAGGTTAACAAGTACACAGAAGTTGCTTCAATATGGAAAGGCATAAATCTGTCCTTTATGTCCACAGGGACAAGGATGGAAATAAATTGCTATGAACTAGAGCAAGAATTGCTAAATATTACAAAAATTTTTTTGACGGTGAAGATACTGAAACAGACTGGAGAGAAAGTTCACAGTGTTTTTAGCTCTGCTATGCTAGCAGATCTCTTAGATAAATTTATCTTAGGAGTAATATAGAAAGTGAATCTATTCTGGGACAGTAGGTTGGATTAGCTGGTCCGCAGACAGGCCAGCTAGCCCTGTGATTCTGCAGCTTGATGGCAAAGTTTGGTGGAGCACCTTCCACATGTTCCACAGATCATTTTCCACAGGCAGCCCACTGGGAACCTCACAATATACTGAACCTGGAGTCAAAATAAAAAAGGAATTAGTCTGTTTAAAATCAGTGCTTCAAATGAAAAATAATTTATAGGAATATTCTGTCATCTTTCTCCTAGAAAAGCCCAAGCCAAATTTATGAAGTCAGGCTGGAAAACAGCATCAAAAGCCATTGGTAACTTTGACACCAGCTGCCAAAGAACACACTTGTGCAAGGTCCATACCACATCCATGCCTCTGAAACTGGAAGGAAGAGAATCAGGAAATCAGTAATTCCAGATGATAAGAGACCAGTGTTGGCATACCATCTCTTAACACAACAGTGAGACTTGAAAGACAGAATATAATTAGGCAATAAATTTTTTTCTCTTCAGAAAGCTGTTCACCACATCTCACATAGAGATTATCTGCAAAACTCAAGTGAGAGGTATTAGTGGTGTGATATAGTGTTTGAATTTGGCAGGCATTCGGTCAGTCTTAAACTTCATACTGTGATGGAAAGACAGCTCATGCAGGGTTCATGGCAATGGTCATACAGCTCTTCTGCCTACACATGCACCATGTCCAGATCTCAGCTCTAAAGACATTAATAGCATTTTCATCATTAGAAAACATTCAAATTAAAGGTAATAACAAAAAATTTCAAATGAAATCCAACTGTCCGTAATACTTTTCCATTAATCATGCAAATACTTTCTCCTTTGCTGTACAAAGATGGGAAAAAACCTAACCCTCATTTTTGTGAGGATATACTAATCCAGTCCTGCTTTTGCTATTATCAAGATGATAAGGAAAAAAAAAAAAAAAGACACTAAAAACAATGTGATACTCATGGAGATCACTCTTGCAGCAAATCAACACTTTTTTTCCTAGAAACAACTACTCTTTCTTATTCTCTCATTTACCAAATCACTCTGGCATGCTAAGCTATTACAAAACAGATATAATAAGCAAATACAAATAAGGACTCTTTTTTGTGGTCTGCATTCCCCATTTACCCTAGACCTCTTGAGTTTCCCCCCAAAAACATCCACAACTTTATTTTTTGGGTGTTCAACTGAAACAAGTGTGAGAATGATTAACAATTTCTTTCTTACATGCATGCATGTGAAAAGTGATTAAGATGGTTCATATCATACCCACATTTCTCAGAATGTTAAATGTGCACCATCCTATCTAGAAGAGTTTTGCAAACTCATCTTACTTTGAGTGAAGTGGGTTTGGGAGCCCTCACACAATCAGTTCCACTAGCAGGTCTGAAGCTATGATAGCTTCAGTCCTATGGCTGATAATGAACAGCCAGGGGAGCTGGGCTGGTAACTAGTTCCACCAGCTAACTCCAGGAGAAGATACCTTTTTACAGCCTGAAATATTAGATAAATTAGTAAAAAAACTTTTAAAAGTTTATCTAGAAAACACTGTTTAGAATTAACACTGTTTGGCAAAAACATAAATGCTTATTAGAGAAAACAGCGAATCCAAGAAAAAAATTGCTTTGAGAGGGGATCAACATACTTCCTCCTTCATTATACTGCCTTCTCCAGAACATGTAAATGGGGAGGAACTATTGACACTAAATTTCATTACAGGCTTCTGCAGACTATAAACAGTAGCTGCCTTTATATACTTGTACTGAATTAAATAACTTTTAGAGCACTCAGTAAACTGGCTGCTGATCACATTGCTGGCTTACTGAACCTGTTTCTTAACACAGAAATGGAGTATTGGAGTATTTCACACAATGTAGTAATAAATCACTATTGCTATTCCTTTCAGAAGACAAGAAGAAACTCAGAAAAAAAAGTTGTTATACAATCCCTATAATTAAAAAGATTGACATACTTGAGCATACTTAAGATGATAAGGTTGATTGTTGTCAAACAATAGCAAACATGCTGCCCAAAAAGAGGCCTATGTAAGTTGTCTTCATCCTAATGAAAATATTTTGCCACAGTTTTTGCTCTAATTATCTGTAGTTAATGAGCAACAATTGTATCTAATGGACAGTAATAGCATGTTACTATGTTATGGGCTTTAACACTTTAAATCTGATTATTCCTCATCGTATCTCCTGGCTTAGGTAAAAAATATTTCCCAGTGATAGAGCCATAATATGGACTATTTTTTTATTTCTCTCTCAGATTTCATATTTCCTGAAACGTACATTGTACCAGTAGGCATCTACTATGTGGGTACACACCATACAGGAAGAATGTCTCAGTCTTCTTAATTTTCAGCTTTTAAACAGTTAAATAAATTTACACACAAATAATTTCAAAGCATCAAAAGTCCATGCACAGGAGACAGAACAGGCAAAGTTAAGATCCTAAAGTAAAAACTTACATAAGCAGAAACTTTGTAGAGGTTTACTGTGTTCAGTGCTTGAAATGGAAATATATTTGTGTTAAGTGATTTACGGTGAGAAATAAGAGGTGAATTGTGTCTGTGAATACCTGTAGTAAAATTTGTTGGTAAGGTTTGTTCAACCCAAGTGTTTCAAAACCCTCATTGCACTGCAAACTTCTGATGGACTTTCCTCTGTCTGGGGACTAATATGTGATTTCCAAGAACTATATTTGTATTTTCTTACTTTGCTATCTGTATTCACTCCATACTTCTCTTCCTGTGCTTATTAAAACAATGAAAACAAGTTATTAATTTCAGGTTTATTAGGCATTTTTGTTGTTGTGTTTTCTCTTTCCCAGAATGCATTTCAAAATGTGCAATACCTCATATGGAAGTGTAGCAAGATGTTTAACTAGGTAGCAGAGATATATTAAAAGAGTCACAATCACAATGGGATTGAGAAGAAAGTATTGTTTCTTATAAGGCAGCCATCCCAACATCTGCTTTTTCTAGGATGTTTTTATTCCAGTCACAGTGGGGCATCTGTTCAAAATCCCTTTCTCAAGGTTTTATAACTTGGGATTGAAAACTGACTTTTTCCCAAAAGTAAGTAAAAATTTTTCCCAGCATCATAGCAAGTAAATTTAAAAGGAGTTTGTTGATAATATGCTCTCAATAGAAGCAAGCAGGTGAGTATAGTGCAATTTAATCCAAGCAGTTATGTTAATATGATTTTTCCATGTCTTAGTTCTTTCACTGAAGCCACATTACAGTAAAGCTCTGAGGCATGCGCTTAACTTAAGCATATGGGCAGTGATTACTTTCCTGGACTTAAACTTAAGTACTATCCAACCTATATTTTATTTCTGAGTGGTGGAAGATGTTTAAAATTTGTCCTGATTAGACCGAGCTGTTGTAAAGATGTGCAGCTCCTACAGTGCTGGTACTGGCAGGCTGAGAGAGATGGGGAATTTTGTGCTGAATGCTCAGTGTGTTTCACACAGGGGTGACTTTTCCCTGGGTAGGCTGCTGGGGATTTCACTGCAAGAAGAGCCTCAAAGGCAATGTCTGTGTTGGCAAACCTGAGACAGCTTCCCAGTTTCCAGGGCTGTTCTCACATGTCTGAGTACACACTGCTGTAGGTATTCATGTACCCACTGTATCTGGCTCTGTGACAGAACTCAGAGGATTGTGACCAATGGAGCAGCATCAAATTGGGGGCCTGTAACCAGCTGTGTCCCCCAGGGCTCAGTATTTGGTCTGGTCTTGTTCAACATTTTCTTCAATGACCCGAAGAAGGGGACAGAGTGTATCCTCAGCAAATTTTCTGATGATACAAAGCTGGAAGGGGTGGCTGACACCCCAGAGGGCTGTGCTCCTATCCAGCATGACCTGGGCAAGATGAAGAGCTGGGCAAGAGAAGAACCTGATGAGGTTCAACAAGGACATGCACCTGGGGAGAAAGAAGCCCCAGCACCAATATAAGTTAGGGGCGGACCTGCTGGAAAGCAGTTCTGAGGAGAAAGCTCTGGGATTCCTTGCAGATAGTAAACCATCCATGAGCCAGCACTGTGCCTTTATTGCCAGGAAGGTCAATGGAATCCTGGGTTGCACAAAGAAGAATGTGTCCAGCAGGTTGAAGGAAATCATTCTACCCCTCTGCTCTGCCCTGGTGAATATGGAATACTGCATTCAGGTCTGGGCTCCCCAGTTCAAGAGAGACAGGGAACTACTGGAGAGAGTCCAGTGGAGGGCAAAAAGGATGATTGGGGGATTGGGACATCTCTCTTATGAGCTGGGACTCTAGCCTAGAGAAAGATGAGGGGAAACCTTATCAATGTCTACAAATACCTAAAAGATGGGAGCAAGAAAGATGGAGTCAGACTCTTCTCAGTAGATCAAAGTGAAAGGAGGAGAGGAAAGAGGCACAAACTGGAACATAGAAAGTTCCATTTAAATACGAGAAAAAACTGTTCTCTTGAGGGTGACAAGGCACTGGAGCAAGCTGCAGGGGCTGGGGAGTTCCCTCCTCTGGAGATATTCAAAACCCACCCGGATGCAGTCCTGTGTAATGTGCTCTTGGTGATCCTGCATTAGTGGGTGAATTGGACTAGATGATCTCTAGAGGTCCCTTCCAGGTCTGACAGTTCTGTGATTCTGTGATCTCTCAGCAGAGAGCTAAGCCTTATCCCAAGGAGATATGCAGCCCAGATATGCAGCCCTTTCTTGCAGCCCAGAAAGCCAACCATATCTGGGGCTGCATAAGAGGAAGCATAGATGAGGGAGGTGACTCTCCCCCTCCCCTCTACTCTTGTAAGAGACCCCACCTGGAGTATTGTAGTACTGGGTCCAGTTCTGGCATCCCCAACATATGAAGGACACAGAGCTCCTGGAACGTGTCCAGAGGAGAGACACTAAAATGATCAGAGAGCTGGAGCACCTCCCCTCTAAAAGCAGTCTAAAGAAGCTGGAGTTGTTCAGCCTGGAGAAGAGGAGGCTCCGAGGTGACCTCATTCATAGCAACATTCCAATATCTGAGGGGGGCCTACAATAAAGCTGGGGTAGGGAATTTTACATGGGTGAGTAGTGAGAGGACAAGGGAAAATGGTCTCAAACTTGAAGAAGGGAGATTTAGGTTAGACATTAGGAAGAAATTCTTTCATTTGAGGGTGGTGAGACACTAGAACAGTTTTCCCAGAGAAGCTCTGGCTGCCCCTTCTCTGGAAGTGTTCAAGGCCATGTTGGATGGGGCCCTGAGCAACCTGGTCCAGTGGAAGGTGTCCCTGACCATGCAGGGGGGTTGGAACTACATCTTTAAGGTCCTTTCCAATCTTAGCCATTCTGTGATTCTATGAGATCAGTCTAGACTAGTGTGTCTAGAAGCCATGGACCTGAAAGGCAAATCTGCCTGCAGCTATAAGGATTTCTTCTCCACTGGCATGTTTTCCATTATTTTTTTCTCAAAAAGTGATGACTGTGTACACTGTAGAGACAGCAAGCTTACATGAGTTGCATGTAAAAAGAAATCTTACAAACTACAAATCTATTTTCTGTAGTTCCTAGAGGAAACAGCTGTTCTTGAAGAGAGGCACTTTTGTCATCTTCACATTCCTGTATAAAGGAAGAGTATATTCATTAGTGTCAAGGAATAAGAAACAAAAATTAATTAAAAAGGCAGCCTAGAATGCAGCCTAGACTGGATTACTCTTCTCTGAGACCTCCTGTTGGATGTACATACTTGTGTGCCCAACAAGATACATGTTTGGCCGTGCTCTGCCACTGATCTTTGTACCTCTTGGTGCTTTCTGCCACAGCTGGGCAGGACCCCTGAGCTTGCTCTGAGCCCTGCTCTCCCACAGAAGCACAGGGGCTGCTGCCAGCAGGCTGTAAGGCCAGCTACAGTTAGATTTTTCATTTAAAATTTGGCACCAGCTGAAGTCATTCCTGTTACTTCCAAGGACTGTTGCCATTGTATTAAAAAGAGTAAATTTGCTGCTGAGTTACTTACTGCCCAGAAAATCCAGCTGAAACCTGCTACTGCCAAATCTGAGGATTCGATATTGGGCCAGGGACTTTAAATAGCTTTTGCTACTGAGGATTTTCTGCTGTCAAGAAAAAAAAAATAGAAAAAAAGTAAAAAAAAAAATAAAAAAAATAAAAAAAGGTTTGATAAAGCCTTAGTTTGAGGGATTGGACATGGACTGTTAGAAACTGAAAATTGCTACTTCTGGTGTAGTTACTACCTATTCAGCTTTTTTGATTGAATCATCTGGCTTTTTAAGCCTCTAGGTTTGGTTCCCCAGGGTCCTGGATAAAACACACAAAACCAAACAGGAGCCCTAATGCTGATATTTTAAAGAAAGTAGAGGGAAAGTAGAGTTACCTGCCTTTTGTAGGTGCAACATACTATTGACGGTGTTTATCATCACTGCCAGCAGCCCTGCCCCAGACCTACTCACTAGTATTTACTGCAGTTTTTAAGAGATGCAGTTACACTTCCTCCCTTCCTTCAGCAAAGTATCACCTCTAATTGCAGTCTGAAGTCCTGTAATCTAGTGGGTCCAATGCTAGTATGCTACATTTCCTATAGGACAACTGAATACACACTCACCTATATAAAGGAAAAAGTGTCACTATCCCTCTATCCCATATGCTTCTCCTGTCTGTCCCACACATTTACACAAAGATACAGTGCCGGAGGTCGGTCTCCAAGGCAAAAGGTAGACTTTTATTTTCCCTGAGGGTGCTCTTTTTTTCCTAATCTCATCAGCTGTGTAGATAGGCACATCCACTGCAACAGTGCATTGGAATCTGTGAGCCAGCCAGGAAACTGCTTGCTGGGATCACGCTCAAGCACTGCGGATGCTCTGGCAGATGCTCAACACGAATACTCCTGCATGCTACAGTCTATGAATTTATTATGCACTCTGCTGTGTAGATATAACCTTAGCAACAGCAACCACTGTACAAGGAGCACGAGTTGGGTTGCTGTTGATTCTTTAAAGGAGCCCTGCCTTATGGGTAATTGGTGTAGAAAATGATGAGAATTATAATGATTTTGCCTGAAACCATAGGAGAGGCTGCAATATTTTCTCATCAAACTTGGTGATCCTAGCAATGCAATGGACTAGCAACACAAATGCTGCCTAGCTTTATAATCAGATGCTGCTTGGAAAGTCTTTCCTCTTTTTCCTTTCTCTATTTTCTCCCAAGAAGACTCTCTTTTACTGGGTCTTTCTGGACCTATATAATCTTAATCACATACCACTTTGTTTCTTCAGGGGTAAACCAAGAGTGTATTTCTAACCCACAGCACTGAGCATCTGGAAGCTGTGGTTTCCCAGGAACAGACCAGAGAAGCAACAGGAGATGGAAATGCTTGCTGCATTCCTTGGGTACATTCCACCTCATCCCCTTGGTGTGGGGTTGAAGGAGATGTCAATTTGGGGCAGCAGTTACGAACTTTCATATGTTGGAGGTTGTTTCTGGAAAGGACTAAATTAAGGAACTAATTGAAACAGGTTTTGTGAGCTGCTACTAGAATGAAAGCTCTCTTCCTTCATGATATTTAACACATTTTTAATTAATTCAACACTAACATCTGTGTTAGAAAACATTTGGTTTGCAAAGAGGTTCAAAGCAAGTGTTGTGCATACTCATGCAAATACCTAATTGCATAAGTAGTCATGCTGGGAATTTCCTTGAAGATGTACTGAAAGCTCTGTCTTGCAGTAGTT
Organism: Phaethornis superciliosus; assembly: GCA_023637945.1. Classification (NCBI taxonomy): domain Eukaryota; kingdom Metazoa; phylum Chordata; class Aves; order Apodiformes; family Trochilidae; genus Phaethornis; species Phaethornis superciliosus. The sequence continues at coordinate 18,877,546 of JAJQWJ010000002.1, forward strand.
CACTGTTGCCATTGTAGTATTTGCAATTCAGAAAATATTCAACCTGGAAAAGGCTCAGTAGATTTTTGTTTTAAAATTATGTGTGCTGAAACAGTAAAATCTAAAAGGAATGTTTATATATTCGATGGTGAGGCTAACAAATGATACATGATTTAAATAAGTGACAGAATACAATTAGTCTTCATTATATGCTATAGTATAAAGAGGTGTCTGTTAGCAGAGAAGGCAAAGAGGTTATTATGGCCTCACTGACATTGATCAGAGGTTAATGTCAGGAAAATTATATTCACAGAAAAACACGTGCACATGTATATTGGAAACATTTGCAATAATTCATTTTCCATTCCTATAGTCCACTGATCTGATAAATTTTACTTTAATAAAAAACTGATATAAAAAAGTAGTGTTAAATATTAAATCAAAAAAATATCAACATCTTTTTTTCCATAAGATTTTTCTCTCTATCTGCAATAGTCAAAAAATCCCAGTCCCTTTATCTGTTTATAGATGCTATTGGGTTGTTTCTTGAACTACATTCACCACGAGCATCCTGCATCCCTATGGCATTACTTAAAAGCAATGCAACCTTTGTATTTTAATTACTATGTGTATGCTATTGACCTTCTATCTACTTTATACCAGCTTCATTAATAACTCATGCCTAAGTTGCTCATCAGATTCAGCAATAAGTTGTTTTGGAGTTTCTGAAAAGATTTTTTTTTTCCTATTTATCAGTGCAAAAGATATGATGCCTCCCAAATTTAGAAAAAAACCCACAAATGTGGAAATGTGTACTTTCATGAAGGAGAAATCTCTTTGTCAGGGTGTGACTGTGTAAATTGGGTCACTGTACATTTGCTATATAAATTTTGTCTGTTATACCCATGTTGACTTTTACATTGTGTACAATATGTCACTGAAATTGAATCTTCATAGTAGAGTCTAAGCCTTACAGTTGGCTAGTGCCAGAGCCCAGAACAAAGAACTGCTTGTGTACTTCTGAGACTGATCTTTGTTTCTCCCATCTAAAGCTGTCATTAACTTGAAGAACTCCTTTTAAGATCCCATATGCTGGATTTCAGATACATATCTCACAGGTTGCTCCTGGAGTCACCTGAACCCAGGGCTGCTCCAGAGACTGGCCACACTTTGTAGCCATCTTGTGATCAGTCCCAGCCCAGCCTTCTGTCATAGCTCACTTGTGTCCCTTGGCACAAAATCCAGGTGCTCCAGGGAGGTGACTCTTGCATTTGCTTTGTCTATCTCATGTTGCCTTTGAAAGAGATTATCAAAGACTGTGCAGACAGCCAAGGTAATTGTAATACCAGAGGAAAAGTCTGAAGCAAAGATTTACCTTTGGTGGATAAGGATCTGGTCAGAGAACACTGACTTTATTTACTAAGTCTCTGGGACCTAAGAGGATGCACCCATGGCTGCTGAGGGAGCTGGCTGGTGTTATTGAACCCATTCTTAATTATCTGTTAAAGGCTGTGGTGACTGGAGAAGGTTCTGAGTACAAAGAGAAAGCAAATGTCCCTCCTATCTTAAGGAAGAGCAAGAAGGGGACCCAGCAAACTGTAGGACCGTCAGCATCACTTTGCTTCCTTGGAAGGTCATTGTCCTGGTTTGAGACAGGATAAAGGTTATTTTCTGTCTTGTACTTTTGCTTTTAGCTAAGTCTTTTGTAAGTAGCTTCACTTGCTGTAATTAAACCGTGACAGTCATGCAGCAAATAATACTGAGAAACATTTCCAAGTATTTGAAGGATAAGAAGGGGAATGTGAGTAGTCACCATGGACTTACAAGGGGGAACTCATACCTGAGCAGTCTGAAAGCCCTCTACAACAAGATTCTTACGACAGTGGATAAGGGGAGAGGGGCAGATATTATCTTGACATTAGCAAGGCTTTCAGCATTTTGTCCCTTAACATCATGCTGGACACTGATAGAACATGATCTAGATAAATGGTCAGGGAGCTGGACTGAAAACCAACTGAACTGCTGGGCTGAAAGGTCTGTGATTAGCAGCATGAAGCCCAGCTGCAGGCCAGTCACTAGTCGTGTCCTCAGTACTGGAACCAACACTGTTTGCCATCTTCATCAATGATCTGGATGCTGGGACAGCAGAGTGACATGGACAGGTTGTAGAAATGGACCAAAGATGAACTTCATGAAGTTCACCAAAGAGAAATGCAGTTTTGCCTCTGGGAAATATAAATCCTTGCATTAGTATGTGCTGGAGGCCACCCAGCTGGGAACCAGCTTGGCAGATAAAGCCCTGAATGTCCTAGTGAACAAGCTGCCAGCAGTTAGACCCTGCAGCCAAGAGTTTCTGATGAGCCTGCAGCCAAGAGTTTCTGAGAGTTTCAGCCAACGTGGCTGATCTTTCCCCTCTGTTCTAGCACAGTGAGACACATTTGTGTGCTGTGTCTAGTGTTGGTCTCGCTGGTAAAAGAGAGACATGGACATCATTCTCTACAGCTACATCACTGTCTACAGCTACCTAAAAGAAGCTGTAACACAAGTTTCTTCTCCCAGTCACCTAGTGAAAGCACAAGAGAAAAGGCACCAGGGGAGTTTTAGATTGGATAATAAGTCGGTTTATGAGAAATTGAACTTCTAAGACAAGAGGCACTCCCATTATTAAGAATGTAGGAAAAACATTGTAAGTTGATAGGGACCTAGAGTTAAGAAAATATCTCTCAGCCAGGTAATCATTTCACTTTTGGCAACAGGCAGGAAACCGGTTGTATCAAGATGTCTCAGGACACAATAGAATTTATTGCAACAGACTGGGGAGCTGTGCCATTATAGACCTAAGTCATAAAGGATATCATAATTAAATATGGAAACACCTAGAGATGTTACCATAAAGGACCAGACAGAACTGAAGAAATAAAAATCTACTCCTGCCAAATCTTGCACAGCCTTATGTATCATCACAGTCACAATCAGGCCTAGCTGCTTTCCTTGTCTGCAGCTTCAGAAAGATTATTGTGCTATCAACACATAAGGATCTGAATACCAAATTCTAGAATATTTTTTTTTTTCTGATGGCATAAAAGCTCTTCTCCTTCTTTTTGCAACACAGAAATTGCGGTTTTAGATCTCTGTCTTAGAAAACTTATGTGAACATTTTTGTTTGGCTTTCTAGTCTTATTATTTTAGGATCCCTTGTGGTGCTGTGCTCTGCAGGAGGCTGAGCATTCTAGTTGTTCAGTAAATATCATTAAGACCAAAGTATGTTCATGTTTGCTTGTGAGAAAGTTAGTTTACACAGGCTAAAATTGCTGGGAAACATGCTGGTAGCTGAACAGAATGGGCAGACATGGGACACAGCTCGACATTAAACTGGTTCTGCTTATCTTTGAAGTAAAACTGTGGGGTACTTTCATATACATTTCAAATTATTAATAATTGATGCAGCATTTATATTTACTATAGAAATTATTTTGGTAATACAGGTATGTACAGAGCTACATACAAGGTTCTACTCAAAAGAAAAAAAACCAGAAAGACTGTGTTTGACATTGTTAACTATATATGTATAAAAACCTAAGTAGTTCTTAACAGTTTTTAATGACACCTGTTAACAATAAATAAGGTAAAAATGCATCTGGAACAATTGTAAATATCAGTCCTGTATGATAAATATTTCTCTAGAGATTTAAAATGCAATTAATCTTTTCAGTCTGTAACTTCACCTATCAGAGTTTCTGCTTTGCTGATGTGTTAATGCTTAGTTACACTGCAAACATTCAAGCTTTTTGATTCAGCTCTGAACTCAGCCTTGACAGAAAAATTTATCAGTACAGTAAATATCCACTAATATGGATTATATTAATGGACGTCTATTTTTAATACTTTTAAAGCTGTTATATCTCTTTAAGCCTTTATTTGTCTTTCTGCAACATTTTATTGATAACTTAGTTGCCTTTTAATGAAAGTTGGCAAAGGTTAATGGGAAGCAGAAAAGAGTTTGCATCTTCTTCTGCAATTCTACTGCAAATGAGTCACAAAATTGCAGAAAGTTGATTTTCCTTTAGCTTAAGTCCATGTAACTCATGAAGTTAATAAAAATACATAAAACAGAAATGGTATTATGTTATTGTTATTGTTATTTTTCTGTGTAGAAATGGTGTTTTCATAGTCTTCTTCCTAAAACAAATCATTTGTATGTATCAAAATCTTTCAGTAGAAAATCCTTGAGGTTCATACTTAAATGTGGAGGTGAAATCGTTAGAAAGAGATGGTAGATGTGTTTTAGTTTTTATTTTATTTTTGAGGTGTTTAGAGTCCTTTGATGATAGTAATTCCTGGGAAGATAAAAATGCTTCCCAACGGCAGAAGAAAAGTCACTGTCAACTACAGAGGCTGTACTTTTCTTGCCAGATCCTATCAGATGTACTGTACTTACAGTAATCATGTGGAAGATATTACAGCAATAGTAATAAGTTAGGTGTGATTCCAGTTACAATGCCTGCACAAGATAAGAATTTTTAAAGCTTCAATTTGAGACAGAAAGAGGCTGACATGAAAACTGAAGACATGAAGATGATGATCGATAGACATGATACCATTTGAAATGACAAGAGCAGAAAAACTCATAAAGCAACAATAAAGGAATGGATGACCTTGTAAAAAGGTACAGATTATAATCTATAGCACCAGCTACAACTGGGAGAGTAGGTCTGCAATGTGTAGGCACAAGTATCATATTTTCTGTGTAAGAGAGTAAGAAAGTGGTTTGAACAGTAATTTCAAATTTCACACACAGCAAGTGAGTTATTGTAAATAATTCATTGGTCCCAATCTTGAATAAATTTGAGAAAGAGTTTAAGAGTTTTAAAAGGTGAATAAGGTGGTCCTAAGTGTAATCAAGGATCTTTTAACTCAGAGCTCTCATCAACCCATCCTGATACCTTGAAAATTATGAAAAAGATATGTAAATTACCTGACAATCCAGACAGGGAAGATTTTGATGTAGATTACATTTTTGATCTCTTTTCATCAGTGAGAAGAAAAAAAGAGAGTACCCAAAATACTCTTGTTCAACTGCTGCTAAACTTTGAGCAGAATATAACATTGTCAAAAACTCATTAGAAGATGATATTTGCATTTCTCCTTTGTACGTTTCTGCACATAAGACTTCACGAACTTTCTTTTCCACTTGAATGCACATTGCTCTTTCACTGACATTACAAGAGATGTATTTGAGTCTCTTTCACTGTTAAAAGCATCGTTCAAAAAGCTGGAGTTAAAGCAATGTTGTATATTAGTAGCCAAGTTAGGTGGAGACACTTAATATCTATTTTAGAAGCCATGCCAACCTCTGTGAACTCTTCTAAGAGCTTGATTATTTTAGTGACAGAACTAGTTGTGAAAGACTAGGAGTTGATTGCAATAATATTATCAATACTAGTTGTTGACTGTGTTATATCACTCATATAGTTGAGCTAGGTCAACAGTAGCACTTTAAGGAAGAAGTATCTTCATGTATCCCTCTGAAAACACTAGAGAAGAGATCCAAAGAAGTTCCCTTCAAGATCCTTTTTTGGCTCCTTTCTGGGCCTGGCACATCAGATTTTCCAAGTGTACTTGAATGAGATAAGGTGATAAGGAAGATTTTGAGTGAGATCATCTTATCTAAAAGCACCTGGAGAACACTGACGTGCAAAGTCCACAGGTTGGGCATGTGTAATATTAGTAAGATCCTATGGTAAAACAAAGTTGAACTACTCCTGATTTTTAAAAAAATGCAGTCATTAGGCTGCCTTCTCTAGGTCAGAGGTGAGCATGCTTCACTTCACAGAAAAAATCCCTCAGTAGGATAAGCACAGAAGTTTCCAGATAAATCTTGGATTTTAGCCACAGAAGGGCTGCATCCCAGGGAGAGGAAACTCAAGCCATAAACATGCAGGGAGGTATCAGGAACCACAGCAGGGAAGGCAAAAGGAATCAGGCCAGAAGTCTATTAGCCCTTAAACAGGTTGGGTTTGAGAAGGGAAAATGTTTCTTTCTGCATGCTTGAAATTCAAACTGATATTTGAGTTGGAGAGGTTCATGAGCAGACTCAGCTGGCTAGCACAGAAAGAGGTACAGATCTGTTATAAAAATATGCCATGACTCTGTGGTTTTATATGAATAATAAATAATATATAATAATGACTAATTAATTATGATGGTTCTGTCCAAAACTAAAATATATATAATTTCTGTGGACTATATGAATGCTTTACAGAGTGCACTATTTTTTCATATGACCTTGTGACACATTAACACTTCAGCCTTTTAATTTTGTAGCTCAGCTGCTGAACTATAGCAGTAAAGATTTTCAGAGTGAACTGGTATGTTGTTTATGTTTGGTTGCAAAAAACAAAGAGGATTGAGAGCTGCTGTCTGCCAAAGCATGGCATTGCCACCTGAATACTGGCTATGCATGGTTAACAGGCAAATGTGGACACTGGGAGTCATAAAAGCAGAGCAGCAAAAACCAGGAAAGAACATAAACCCCCATCAAAATATGCCTTTGTGGACTGAATGCAAACTGATCTTACCCTGTTGAAATCATCTTCACAGCCCAGCAATGAATGTACCTACAAATGTGAAGGTGTTTTTCCTCTTCTTTTACCTACTTGCCCCCCTAAAAGAATTTTTCGTCTGTCTGTTGGGAAGCACATATTGATTGGACTGAAAAACTTAAAACAAGTACAGTCCATGGAGGAGATCATGGTGCAGCCTTTTGAAAGCAAGTCCACAGCAGATTGGAATCACACAATGGGTAAATTCTCACAATGTACTGGTCGTCTAATTTGGATCTAACCCTAAAGAAATATGTTCATATTTTCAGAAATACTGGGCATCTGCAGAAATACTGGCATCGCTGCTGCTGCTCACAAAGCTCACAACCATTGCCTTGTTTTACTGTATTCCATCAGAAACTAGAGACAGACTTGTCCATGGATAGTGAAACATGAGCTGAACCCTGCCAGACTTCTTATGGAAAGACACTCATTTCCATTTTGACCATAAACATAAATCATGGAGAAGAATTCATTTTTGAAAAAAAAAAAGTAACTGCCAAAAAACTTTTGGAAGCTACTAGATGGCCCTTGCTTCTACAGCAACCACATTCCCAAATATCATTTATAAATAACTGCCAAACCATGTTGTATTTTAACATATATTCCACTTCTCTTTTTGTTCATTTTTGTTCCTCTTTTTGGAGGAATATAATGTGCAGCTTAAAACTACGAGAGAATTATTGAGAGAGCTTTGCAATGTCTAAGAAGTAACAATATTTTTTCTGTGCCCTGTGGAGACACAGTGGTTGGAGCACAAGCAGACTCGCTCTGCACATCTGGTTTTATCATACTGAAGCAAATCAGAACTGATTCCTTCAACAAGAGCCTGCAAATCCAGCAACACTCATGGAACCAGGGAAACAGCTGTTTTCCGATGTTCATGTAACAAATTACACTCTTGGTTTCAGTCATAGCTTTTCATTGTTTTCCTCCAAAGAGACCTACTTAGGTAAGTTCTCTGAAATATCGTCAATTCTACACAATTATTTTCTGTGTAACCCATACGAAAGCAGTTGAAAAGTTACAGCTACTCTACAGATACAAATTGATATGTCTAAAACTATTTTAAAACTTTATAGATTTATGTTTATATATTTTCTAAGAATGAGTCCAGTCCTTGTTTTCCCATGGCAAAAAATATGAAATAATGAAACCCAGGCCTAATGGCACGATAGATATTCACTCCAGTAAACCTGAAACTGCATGATTTGTCACTCATGCATTTATCTATACATGGTAAAGTGGGTAAACACTGCATAAAATATATTTTGTGCTTCCTTGGTCTTGGGCAGATTAGCACAAATTAAATTTCACACTAATCTGCTCATGGTCAGGAGTGCTATATTAGGAGCTGGGATTCAGCTAATTGTAAAGAACATTTAACTCTATTACAATGATCTGTGAATATAGCAAATATATCCTGGAGAACTACCTTTGCCAATAAGCTTTATCAATACGGAACCAATAAGAGATGCTGAATAGTATCTGTGTCCAGGAATATTTCATGTTTCTCTATAACATTGTAATTTGTTGACCAATTTTTAAGTAAATTTTCTTTTTCCTTCCTATTTTTGTATTGAGTGTTCAATATTTGTCCTTTAGGTTACAGTGCTTAGTTATATTTTTCCACTCAAGTCACGTAAGTCAAGACTGAAGAATACACTGAACTGCCAGAAGAGGGAAGTCCAGGATTAGAAGTTTGTTCCTCAGAGCAAATGTGAAACATGACATCAGAAATATGAAAACCCTAAAAAATATTACCTTTTTTAAGCAAAGTTTGCTGAAGTGGGAACATGTAACATGGATGTAATACTTGTACGATAGCTTCTTTCAAGCCCAATGTTCATAATGATTTGTAAAAAAAAATGTTGTAATTACCTAATGAAAATGTTGCATTTCTTCAAAATTAGCAACCAAGTTATTTTCATCTCTATATCTGGATGAAGCACAAATAAAAATCCACATGCAATAGCACTGGCCATGCAGGCAATGATCTCTCTTCCAGCTGAGTCAAGATCCAAAGACAGCAATGCTGTACAAGTCCAGGGGGACTGTAATGCCCAGTTACCCTGTTCTGGGAAAGACCCACTTGATATCTCAAGGGTGGCAGAAACTAGACTGCCTGGCACTGGAAGTAATGGGGAAAAAATAATGCCTCTCACCACAGGGCTGAAGTTCTGACTGATTTAAAAATCAGCATTTTAAATGGACTTCTTCTGACTTGAGACTCAATACTTGCAAATATTTGAGCTACACAGTAGGGGATCTGAGATAATATTATACTTTGTTTTGTAGACCTAACTTTCCTGCAACAAAACTTAACGCTGTGTTCAGTTATAATCTAGGCTTTTTTACAACTTTTGAGAAAGTAATACACAGTTAAAAATCACAAGTGGTGGTATGTAAAACACTGATAAATAAATGTTAAAAAATCCCCATCCTCTTCAAAGAGAGAATTGTGTAGCTTCTGAGTAAACAAACACTACATACCCACAGAAAACACTGTAAACAATATAAAACATTATGAAATGTATTTACAATACTTTGAATAGCTTTAAACAAAAGCTGTTAGACTTTAAATATCCAGGCTTTCCGCATACAGACTCCCCTACATTTTTAGCTGTTGAATATTTAAATTTAAAGCCAAGGCTTTAGCATAACATTTACACTTCTACTTTAACACATTTATAGAAACACATTCTCCTCTCATCTTTGCTTAGAAATAGTTTTTCCATCTCTTCAGAGCAATGGTAAAATGAAACTGGTGAGTTCTCTCCAGGCCCTGCAGGAAGTGGGGGCTATGATGCAGGGACCCCCACACCGGCACCGAGCCCCTCCAGCACCCAGGGAGCATCCAGCACCAAGTCCAGGGAGTCTGGGGAGGGGCTGCTGAGATGGGACCCCTTCCTATCTAGGTCCTCTCTCAGAGAGACAGGGGATGCACGGGACATGTTTAACACCTGCATTTGCAACTCCTCTGCATTGTGCTCTGGTTTGTCTGACATAGAATGACAGGAGAATGTGAGGAAAGAGCACACTGCATAGAACAACCATTAACATGGTTAATGAACAACCAACAACACCATCATTTGTGTTTGGTGCTTGGGTTCTACCACATGTTTATCTCTGCTCCATATTTTGTACAGAAATATGGGGTCTTACCACTGAAAAACATGTCTGCTCCTTACCTATTTTGATAGGCATTCCTTTGCATCCAAGCAAGTCATAACAGTAACCCCACATCGGGTACATTCACACTAATTCTAGTTTTCAGGCAGTGGGGTGTGAGCATTCCAGGTCTGTTACAGGAAATATCTAAAGATCTAAAGTAGCTGTAACTCATCCTAACTGATTATCAGAATATTTGCAGAACTGTGGTTGCCATCCAGTTGAATGGTTGATTTAATAAACTTCCTTCAGGAATGTCTCCTTTCAACTAGCAACAAATATCTATGTTATTGGTCACGTTTTGGTCCATAGAAATACAGGGTGAGTGTCCGAGCCAAGATATATTCACTGCAGTTTTTTCTCTCACTGCTCACGAACGTACACCACTGCTTGCCAATGTCCAGTATTTATCCTTTAAAACATTTTCTCTTCCCTTTTATGGACCAGGAGAGCATTATGCTGTTGTGTTAGATGAAGAGATTGCATGAGCTGGTCACATTTTTCAGCAACAAGTCCTACTGAATTCACTAGATCATGGTGAGATGTAGCCTGGAATGAACATTAAGGTGTTAATGGAGTGTGTATGCTTGATATCAAGTTTTCATGCTGAGCTGCACTGGTGTTAATCTAGTTTGATTACAAAGCCTAATGTAAATTCTTAGACAGATATTCTATTTTAGCTGAGAAACGAATGCTGACAGTTTACTGTGAGATGACAAATGAATGCTGACATTTTATTCTTACATGTTTATAAATCAGTTTAAAGGTTAAGAGTCGTTAATGCGGGCAATCTGAAGAATCCATACACATAAACAAAATATTCATTTTGGATAACTATATCTGTCCAATGTCATTCAACAAAGATAAAAGTCAGATTAAAGAATGACAGGGAAAATGCAAATTTATCAGTACTAGTTTATCTTTTAACTGGAACCAGAATTACCTGACTGATAAGCCTTCTGATCAAACCCACAGTACACATTATGGTTTTTTTTTCATCATTTACTTTAAAGAAGAAAATATCTACATGCTGATTTGTATAGAAGAAAGATTAACCCCTCCCTTCCTACATGACCCACACTAAACCAATCTTACAGTCACTCTGGAAGAGAGCTAATGAGCATGGTCTGTGCTAGGACACATCACTGAAATAATGTACATCCTTATTTTTATTCCAAATATTCCTGATATTACAAGAACTAAGAAATAGACAGGGCTTCCTCATGTATTTCCAAAAAAAGTCTGAATTGTGCTCTGAGAAGAACACAAATTCCAAATGCCACTTTTAATGTCTAATGAGATCTGCCTCTAGATGAAAAAATACAAAGTAAAAATTGTTCATGGGTTTTACTAAAAAACTTGTGGAGACAGACAGTCTAGATGTCCAGACTGTATGAAATACATCTGAAACAACTATGAAGGATATAACTACCTTCCTCATCATATTCTTACATTATTTAAGTAATGTAAAGGAGTTTCTCTGTAAAGGGGAATTAAGGCAAATACCAACTACTGAAAACATGAAGTGAAGTTGGCTCTGTGAAGTAGAAGGCCAAAATCTTAGAATGATTTCTGGACAAGAAAATTCAGTATACATCAATGCACTGTTACTTGCCTCAGAATATCCTGCACAAATTTTCTAAATAACAAACTTTGCCACAGATAGTCAAAGATCCCATTCTTTTCCAGGTGTAGACAAGATTTTCCTGACAACAATATTCTCTATCTTCTGTCACACATTAGCTAATGAATCAATGAGAGTTAGAAACCTAAAATATATGGCCAATTTGAATGAAACAATTCCCATAATCTGTTTTCACTTATGAATAAGGAACTGCAGCACACAGTTACTTGGAAGTTATATTTCCTAAATTATTAAACCATACTTCAAAAACCCAGAGAGTACCCTGAAAATAGCTACAGTCAAGGAAAGCTGGGAGTAGAATTTTGATTATTCTTTTAAAGACTAAGTTCAATTAATTTTGCCTTTATATCTCAACATTCTTGAACTACCTTCTTAATCAAAATTACTCAAAATTTGTTTTCTAAACACTTTTTGCTCTTTAGTTGTTTTATAAATAACTGTCTAGTGAAATCTATTCCATGTTAAGTAGGTCACAGGCTGCTTGGTGTTTGTTGGCAAAGTATCTCCTGAGCTCAGTAGCACAGGACCAGCTGCCCTTCTTCAGAGGGAATTTAGAAAATGGAGTCTGCAGCTCAGGTCTAGAAAACGTTCAGGCTGAACATCACTGTTACACAAAAACTGCATTCTCCACCATAAAACATTCAGAGCACTGCTAAATTGAAATTCAGGTTCAAATTCAAGGCATTCCTCAGTGCTTTCTTCACAGCTCATCTATACTCCTTCCAAGATGCCAGCTGGCATTCAGGCTGTTGTTAGGAAAAGTTTAGGGGATGAGCTATTGAGAGACAGTGAGTCTTGGTAAAGTAAGGCTTTTCATTTCACCTCTACAAGAGCATATTGCTTTTTCTTAAGCAATCACATGCAAGCAATTCAGAAATAATTCTTTTCCTGAACCCCAGCAATAAAGTACATATCCTACCCTGTGCAGAGCTGCACTTTGCCTGACCACTACATAAGCAGCTGCCAAACATAATAAACACTTGCAGTGCAGGTATATCATTACATCTGTCTGCCACGATGCCTTGGTTAAATTGACCTCTTGTTATTTGAAAGGCTGAACAGGCATCTGGAATATCCTGATGGTGTGGCACATTTGTGCTTTTTATATAGAAAATATTTCAACCTTCTGAAAATTGATACCCAGAAGATAGAGCTGTCATCTATACATGTTTGAAGTTTGCATGTTGTTTTTTAATGATTATCTTTAAATACTCCACACTGAAATAGGACTGAAATATTTGTCAATGATAAATAACTTGTACGTTTCATGTTTAAATGAGATTATTTGCTTAGGAAAAAAACATTCACCACCACTAAATTTGGAAAATAATAATACTTTGCATACACAAAATACTTTCTGCCTGAGGAATAATCTTTTTTTTTAAACACGTCCACTGTTCAGGATCTGAAGTGTTTATGTCTGAACCAGAGAGACTTCCCCAGTGTCTCAGTGATTATATCCCTGAAAGTCAGTCTTCTCTATTTTCTATGTCCCATATCTACATCTGCCTGGCACATCATGCAGTTATACTGCCCTTCTGAATCTGAACTGAAATTTTCTGGATGAACTGCTTTTGTGAGGAGATACTGAGTGGGTCTTAGGAAAAATTTCAAAGTCTCGGAGTAGTGTAGAAAGGGACTGTTTTTGCTATGAATTTCCACAATTTACAGGGACATCACCTATTAATTTTCAAATTCTTAGGCCTTCTTCTAAACAGAGGTCAGCGTGTCACATCTTACCATTGCCTCAAAGAGAAGCATCACTGATGCTTCAGAAAAGAGATTACAAAAATACTTACATAGGTCTTAACAGAAAATAAAATTTCCAAGAGTTTCTTCAGAAAACTGGAGACCAGTAGCTGATATAAATTGCACATGAGTGTTCACACACATGTTAAACTAGACTATTACAATTGTATGTACAACTTTCCTAGAGCACATTTTTTACTGAGAAGCTCACAATTATGTACATATCAAAACTTGCTTATCCACCCTTCAGACAAGGAAAGCAGTGGTCTTGCAATCTAAGGAAGCCTTTACTGTATCTCAGGAGCTGAAAAAGCCATTGCTTCCAAACAGCATATGAAGGAGCACATTTTATGTAGTCTGAGGGAAATTTCAATTGATGGAGTCATGGATGGTGTTGATTCAGTGATGGGAGTTGACACTTTTATTTGTATGCTCTCTGCTTATCTAACAATCCATTAGAGGGAGAGGACATAACCAGCTGGGGAAACAGGCCTTCCTGTAGATGCACATTGCTTCCAGTGTGAATTTTTAAGATGCCCTTTGAAAAGTGCTGTACTAGTGTCAAGTCCCACATGCATACACACTGTCCCCTTGCTGTGGAGAACCTGCACCTCCACAGGCAATAGCCCAGGGAAAAAAAAAAAAAAAAGTTATGTAGATCAAACACTGGTAGATTTTCTTGGTAGATTATTTGAATTGTTGTCTGGATAGGAGTCTCAGCTGTCACATACATTTCAGAGAAGGAATGAGTCAGAGAATGATGTGACATCATTAATGTTAGTACTTTTATAAGTAATTTGCCTTTCAACATGTTGCGGAATATTTGTTAAAAAATAGATATATATATAACTACAGCTGGGATTGAGCCAAAATGCATGTAAAACTCTTTACTTTAAAGTTATCTTAATAATTTAGTTTTTGTCAAGCTGATGATATGAGGTATGAGTTAGACAAGCTAACAGGTTTCTGGGACATACTCTGTTCTCGGTGGCTTTGGAAAAAATGTGAAGTAACTCCAGTTATGATAAATCATAAATCAAAAATCATAAATATGATAAAATATTTACTTTATTCTGGTGGGACTGAAAAGAAAACAGTCTTATTAGCACAAACTGAAGAACAGCATGACTACTTACTGCATCTATTTTCAGTGTGTGTATATTACTCATTTCATCTGTAATATAAATGTGGATGGACAGATCTTCATTGTATGCCTAGTGATTTGTGTGGTGGCTTGGCTGGCTTAGGTTTTGCTGCATTCCTATTAGGTTTGCACAACTCTGGAACAACATTTCCAGAGTAATTTTTTATATGTTAAAAATAGAGTTTGATTTTTGATTAGCAGGTGGTCAAAAAAGCAAACCAATTCATTGATAAGGGTCTAAAGGAATATCAACAAAGCACTCGAAGGAAAATCGCCACATCCTCACTTAGCATTCAGAGACAAAATTGCCCTTCTCTTAAAAGCACTTCTTTATTTTGTCACATGAGGTTTGGGAGGGATATGGTGGCAAAGATAGGCTGAAGTGCTATTCTGAATAGAATTTCAAACTTTTCCAAGTTTAGCAATGTTCAGATCTGAACATTTTGCTCACCCCAATGCGAGTTTCTTTGTATTTTTCTTACATACACATTTGCATTCAATCTGACAGTGGGCACTGGAGAGATATAGTATAGAAACGACTATCTGATTTAGAAGATGGAATTAAAACTTGTTTCACTGGGACTTCTACTATTTATTACAGCTAACACATGAATTTAAGTGAGGTTGGAGGTTACCTTAGAGTCCAGACCTATGATGATAGGGGTAACATCTGGTGAATCTTGCTTTTATTATTCTAGAGATTTATTATCTTTGTTTTCTTAGGGGCTGGATACAACATGTGACTGAAGGCAAGTGGGAGATAAAAAAACAAGGTGAAGAGTGAAAAGGAAAAGGAAAAATGGGGTGAAAAAGGTGGTGGTACCAGGAATATTGGGGGAGGGAGAATGAAAATGGACTTGACATCTTACTAGGAGATGGGGTGTGAGACTATAAGGGAAACTACAGATTTTGGCTCTGGATCCCAATTTTGTTTAAACATGGACATTTTAATTTCCATAGCATTTTTGAAGGCTCTGAAACAATTACCACACACACAGAGCCCGTAGGTCTGCTGCTGCTTTCACTTGTGCTTATAGTCCAAAAAGTCTTACTGATGCCTGTCAAAACTGTCCTGGATTTTGATTATTGTAACTGGCAGCATGGTTACGGTGAATAATGTACAAACAGCCTATGAGTATCCCAGAGCAGAAAACCATGCAAAATAACAGATGCAAGCAATTTGATAAGGTGACAGTCGAAGCTCAACTGAAGTTCATAAAACCACAGAATTACTGCTTTGGGAGAGACCTTTAAAGATCATCTAGTTTCAACCTCCCTGCCATTCTTAAGGATACCTTCCACTGGACCAGGTCGCTCAAATCCCCATCCAATACGAACCTTGAACCCTTCCAGGGAGGGAGCATCACCATAAATTGTCTAGGCAACCTGTTCCAGTGTCTTAGCACTCTCATTGTGAAAAATTTTCTTCCTTATGTCCAACCTAAGTCTTTCAATTTAAACCCCCATGTCTTGGCACTAGAGGCATTGATAAAAAGTCTCTTAAAAGCCTTCTTTAAGTACTGAAAGCTGCAATAAAGTCTCTCCAAAGCCTTTGCTTCTCAAGACTGAATAATCCCAACTGTCTCAGCCTCTCTTCATAGCAGAGGTGTTCCAGATCTCTGATCACTTTTCTGTTCCACCTCTAGACCCACTTTAAGAGATCTATATTGTACTGAAGAACTCAGAACTGGACACAATACTTCAGACAGGGTCTCACAAGAGCAGAGCAGAGGGAGAGAATCACCTCCCTCAGCCTGCTGGCCTGTGCTTCTTTTGATGCAGCCCAAGATATGGTTGGCTTTCTGGGCTGCAAGCACTCATCCCTAGATCAGTGCATTGAATGTGGTGAGGCCTGTGAAGGGAAACCAGCAGGGCTTCTGCAGGTCTGTCAGCAGTAAAGACTAGAAAAACAATGAACTTGGTGATGAAGAATGTGAAAAAGGCAGAGGTACTAAATTCCTTTTTTGTTTTCATCTTTACTGGTCAGCAAGGAACTACAGGCATCTGAGACCAGAGGTAAAATCTGAAGCAAGGAAGACTTACCTTTGGTGGACAAGGATCAAGTCAGGGAACACTGAAACAAGGTGGACATTTTTAAGTCTTAATTTTAATGGGATGCATCCACAGATGCTGAGGGAACTGGCTGATATCACTGTAAATCCACTCTTGATTAACTATGAAATATCATAGTGATCAGGGGAAATTCCTGAGTACTGAGAGAAAGCAAATATCATTGCCATCTTTAAGAAAGCATGAAGGAAGGTCTAGGCAAGTACAGATAAGAAAGCCTCACCTCAGTCCCTGGCAAGATAATGAGCAAATAATTCTGAGAATCATTTCCAGACAAATAAAGGACAAGAAGTTGACTGGGAGCAGTCAGCATGAATTTATGAAGATGAAATCATGCTTGTCCCTTTAGGCTTCTACAATGGACTAAATAGGGGAAAATGGTGAATGCTGTTTATATTGACTTTAGCACAGCTTTTGATCCTTTCTCATAGACATGGACTATGTATTAGATAAATGGACAGGCAAGTGTACTGAAAACAAGCTGACCTGCTTCTCTGAAAGGGCTGTGATCAGCAGCATAAAGCCCAGCTGCAGGCCAAGTTGCTAGCAGTGGCCTCCAGGGGTAAATGCTGGAGCCAGTTCTGTTTCCCATCTTCATTAATGACCTGGATGCTGGGACAGCATGCACCTTCAACGAGTTTGCAGGTGATGAAAAACTGTGAGGAGTGGCTGACAAACCAGAAGGCTATGCTGCATTTCAGAGATGGTGGAGAAAGGGACCAACAGGGATCTCATGGAGTTCAGCAAAAGGAAGCGCAAAGTCCTGCCCCTCAGTAGGAACAATTCCAGGCACTGGAATAAGTTGCACAGAGAGGCTGTGGAGTGTCCATTCTGGAAGATATTCAAAACACAACTGGAAGCAGCCCTGACCAAGCTGTCTTAGCTGACTCTGCTTGAGCTTAGCTGGGCTGATTTCCAGAGGTGCCAGCCAGCCTCAGACATTCTGTGTCATTACTTTTACTGGGACTTGGCTCTACCTCTTTATATTTTGAGGAGCTAGTGGCTCCTACTTTACAGCCAGTGATATCACATACAAAAGAAGCTGTTTGTATATTATATAAATGCAGCAGAACCTGTATAAAGGTCACAAAGACATATTCTCTTTTATCTACTCATAGACACTGCAACTCTAGTGAGCGATTCCATAATTCATTTCAATGGGAGTTTTGTTAGCATTAGAGGTAGGCTCCAAATGCCTGACCTGAATGTTTATGGGTGATTTGTTAGCAGCAGTGGCTAATCCTGCAGAGAGAAGGGGGTTTGATACTCAGCAGAGTACTAACTTTTCCTCAACTTCATTTCTAAAAGAACCTTAGATAGCGGGGTAATTCATGCTTTCAGAAAACTGCATTTTGCATCAAACTGTTTACTGTAATGAAACAAGTAATTTCTTTTTATCTGAGCCTTCATCACATCTCTTACTTCACTGCTGGTTCTGGACCTCAGCAGAAGGTGCTTGAACTGCGCTTCCCCACACCACTGATGCATCCACAGCAGGATCTTCCACAGCCCAGAGTAATGGTTCATAAGTGTCACTGGACAAAGTTGTGCAACATTTCATTTTTCTTTTTAATCTTATCTGGTGTTAAGAAAGGTTTGGAATTCATTGCTTGGGAAAGAAAACTGGCATTTCTATCACCTATGAATGAATCCTACTTTAACCTTGCTGGTCAATGGTATTAATTGTGTTTGTCATGATCTCAAAGCAAATGAAAAACCTAATATTATCACTTAACCATAATACGTGGTTGGCAAGTATACACAGCAGTTTCACATCAGGAAGTTTTAATGGATATCTGCAAGCTGAATATTTTATATAAATACTATTTTTGTAGTGTGAATGTCATTATCAAATCTAATAAAACAGACATAAACTATGATATATTTTGATGTTAGGGGAAAAAGGAACACAGAGAGTTACTGGTGACGGAGGTTCCTGCAGAGCAGAGACACTCTTCTCTGAAGTGACTGACTCAAAATGACACTGGATCCCCTTTCTGAACTCAGAAAGATTCAAATAAGTGAAATTGTGTTAACTTATCTTAGATAATTTTAACATTTAATTCCTTAAATTACATGAAAGCTTTGCTAGTATTTCAGTGATACTACAGATTTTAGTAACATTATAGAATATTAGTCTATTAAAAACTCCTGCAAACATTGCCAACATTTTTTTTTAATCTAAAAATAACTTACAAAGAAAAGACACTTCTCATAAGAGGAAAGAGACTTCTGAAATAATTTACAAAAGCATACTGCATGTCACGTTTTCTAACACTGAAGAAAAACCTCTGTTGCTGATTGACTAACTTTTCCCCAATGTCTGCTTAATGTAAAAAGGCATAAACAACCATGAGGTCAGACTCCCCATACGCCTTCCCCAGATGTTATAACCCTTAAAGTCTCTTGCTCTCTTTGTGGTCCAATGACTCTGTTTTGTGAAGTAACACAGGTGGAAGAAGCAGTAAATGCCAACTTCTCACTGTCCCTGTAGATGCCCTCATGTAAGGCTTGGGATTGCCCTGACATCTCCAAGAGCTGGTGAGACTTTGACCTCTGAGGAGCTCAATGAATCCATCCTCCACTTCTTAGGTGATTATTAGGTCATTATATAAACAGTGAGCATTAAGATTATTAATAGCATCATTCAACCTATTCTTTCGTGGAGTCTCCCCACAAGGAAATCTTTCTAAGGAAAAGCAGACAACTGACTGAGGCTCTGGGTGGGTATGAACTGGTACTCCAGTTCATGAGGAGTGAGTTTCAAGATGTGGGGTAGGGATGCAAAAACCCTGCTGAACAAATGGACTTAACTGGACTTAACTGCACCAACTGAGTGCAAGTAAACCTCTTTTTCAAAAAGTGTCTCCAGTGGTAGTAGATTGCATAAACAGTACCTTTTAGAGTGTGGACAGATGTCCAGGCTGAAAACATTTCTGAAAGAGGAAGAACCAAGAGATGGGACTAGTCATTGGTATATCCATCTCCCTCAGTACTTCTTGTATTAAATTATGCTTCTTCCCTTGCAGGTATCACTACCCCTTCAATAAGACACAAACACCAAGAACCAGACAATGCAACAACAAAATGAGGAATATCTCACTGGTATATTTCTGTATGTATATGAGGCATAATTTGAAGAGCATCAAGAAAATCTCCTAAAAACATAAACACTTCTCTTACTTTTACATCTCTCAGTAAGGTAGCTCTTTGCTTTTTAGATGCTTAATCCTTTAAAATCAGTCTTGTGTTTCTTACAACTCAAATGAGCAAACTAGCTTGGGGGATGCAAGCTGTGCAGTGTCAGCTGGCCAGCAATAAATGTTCATGTACTTTGTGGATAAACTTGGAAAGCTCGTGCCTCTTCCACCCAGCGCTGCTTTGATAGAGAAACCCTGTTTCTGCTGGCAGATAAGAGTGCTGATGAACATCTGCCAGAGCAGCTGTCCCAGGCCCAGGCAGGTCCTTGGCACTGTGGGGGACTGTACTCACCCAGCTGAGCTGCAAGAGACCTGCCAGACTAAGGCTATGGGAAATGAGGTGTGGCAAGTGAACGCAGGGGAACCTTCATCACGTGTGCCCAGTACCCTGCCCTTTATTTCTGCCCTATACACCACCCTGTTGTGTGTTGTGCTTCTGGTTTTAAGGGAGCTTTAGATTAATCTTTCCTAAATTACATCAACAGTTTTCTTCCTTTGGTCTAGAAAAAAGTTCAATTATTATCCATCTACACAGAATTTTTTTCTAATTCTTCTTACTTGCTCCTTCTGCTGAAAGACATCATTTGAGGGTGTTCTTTTTATATTCTGCTTTGAAAACTTGTGGCAGTAAACCAATGTCTTCCCTTCCCTTTGCATACTTACCCTAATATAGAAACTTCAATCACAGACTGAGACGGCTTCTCCCTAAAACAATTTTCTTCCTTGATCAGTCTTTGAACCCACAGGTCTTTTATTAGATTCCATAAATGTATCTCTTGGGGTAGTTTCATCAGAATTAGCACGAGATCAAAAATGTCAAAGCATCAAAGCAGCAGTCTGTTCTCCCTCAAGCCAAACGCCAACATAAGCCCACTGGTATTTTCCCTGTATCCCCTTGAGACCCAGGTTGCAAGGGTTTAAAAAGGCTTCAACAAGGCTTCCTTGAAAAAGGGAAACCAAATGAACTGAAGGTGAATCCTCTCAAGCAACTGAATAAACCGGTCATGCAGGGACATTATTTTAAAGCTACACAGAGATAAAGTCATATTACCATTTCACATTTCAGCTGCTCCATTTACCACCCTTGATGGACTGGGAGAGGCAGGGCTGCTTTTGGTACCATGTAGATTGAAGACTGAGTTTTCTGCAGTCTGCTTGGCATAAGGTGGTAACAACTACAGGACAGAGTTTCTGGCATGCAGAAGACTCTCTTCTTAAAGTAAGAAAATTATCAGTGAATGTGAAAAATTGAGCAGAAAAATGTTTTAATAACAGATGGGCTTTCAAAACAGTAGCTGGTGGTCCTGAAAAGTGCTTAGATTTACATGGAGATATCACTGCAAGATCTTATGAGCCTGGCTTCACAGTTTAAGTAAGAACACCTAGAACTGGGAGAGCTGAGATGAAAACTACTTCAGTGAAAGTGTCTCCAGCTTTAACCATTATTCTGTTCATCACACTTGTGGTTTTTCTTAGTCTGCACTGTATCCACAAATTTGATGTGAAGAGATGTTTTTCATTGGCAGAGGCACCTGCAGATAAAACTGAGTGGTATGTGAGCTATTGCTTTTATTATTAGTTGTTATGTGAAAGGTTCATGACAGGATGAGATGTTTATGGGAGTCATATGAATGTTGCAGGGCTGGTTCATAAGTGGGCAGAAGCCACCTCTCACCACTTCGCTGATGGAGATGACCACCCTCTCCAATACATTAGCTCAGGTAGCTCCTTTCATCTGTCTCCACCCTGAATGAGGCACCTTGATTCAAGATGGGTTAAATAATTTGTTTTAAAAAAATTCAGCAATAGAAAACAAACCAATTAAGATGGCAGGCAGAGAAAAATAATTGCATGAGAAATTGAGGTAGGAACAAAAAACTTGCCCTGGGATTTCTGCAAAGCAGCTGCAAGCAGAAAGGAGTGAGGACAATTTTGCCAGGAGCATATTTAAATTTGGAAGTGAATTAATGTATCATCATCCTCCATGCATCAAAATGGCTCGGTTACCTATGCAATGAGGGTTAAAGGATCTGGCTACTACTTCTGCAACAAAGAATTTGTCTAATCACTGAATTCAGCTCCTTGATCTACCTTCCTACTCTGGTGTAGATTCCCTCTTTTGGGCATGCTCATATCTCTGTGCACATTTCATACATGTGGGTGTGTCTGTGTATAGTAAGAAATACATATATTTCTTTGTTGAAATGTTGAAAGTTGTTGAAACTTTCAATTTCATTTTGTTTATTGTTGAAACAAAAATTGTTGAAAAGTTGAAACTGTCAGAATTAGTTTCATGTTCACCTTAGCATAAAAGCCTGTCTCATGATTCCAGTCACAATTCATTCACCTTGTGCCTCCATGGAATGAAAAAGCTTTAATTATATGAGTGCTCACCCCATGCTGTGTTTCACTCCACACACAAGTGCCACCAGAATTATTTTAGGTCATTTTGCTGTGGCTCAAAGGGGTCTCAAAAGGGTCTGGACTCAAAGCACTGTCGGCAGCCTCTTCAGATGAGAGGACCAGGCATGCTCACAGGCTAACACAACTGGAGCCTGGGTATCTGACTTCCCTCTCAGCTGCAACTGGGTCACACACTTCTGTTCTGTGCAGTGTCCATCTGACAGCTCCTGGCAGCACAGTGCCCCAGCTGTGAAGGTGACCTGGAAAACAGAAGGGTTGTGGGTCTCTTGCCCATAGTCAGCCTTGGAGAAAAGAAGAACACCAGGAGCCAGAATATTTGCACTGGCATTATTCAGCATTCGGGAGTGCTTTGTGAAGGATTTTGTCTCCTCAGTATTTTTGTTTCTCTCAACAGGCCTCCAGGTAGGTGTTGTAGTGCTGATGCCTTGTAACCACTTCTTCCTGCAGCCATTAGCATACCCATACTACATTCTTCAAATTAACAAAGTGCTGATTCCCCTTTTCCTTATTTTCCTTGCCCCCCAATTACATTATCCCACATCACACGTCTCCCATCATACTCAACGTAGAGTTAAGGCTGTTCAGAACTGCATCTTAGCTTTTTAGAGTGCATTCTAGTTTCTAGCTCGTGTACATTCAGATAAATGGATTAGCCCACCTCCACCTCACCTTTGTGGTAGTTCTGGCTTTACTTTAATTTTTAAATTTCTACATTGTTGGTTTGGGGTTTTTTTTTCACTGTTATTTTATTTTCCTTCTGCATTGCATAGTGGTGCAGTATTTATTGTATAAGGGAGCCATCACCCACCTTATATGTCCTGTCAGATTGTGTTTGGGACTACTATATTCCTATGGACAGACATTGTCAGACAATGAATGTAGTCAGTAGTTAGTGGGCAGAAATGAGAGAATGGAAAAATTAGCAGTGTGGACCCAAAGCAAGTATCAGTGATGTATTTTGAGGATTTGCAGCAATGACAAGATGTCAACAGAACCCTAAAGTACTACAATTAATTCAAGAAAAAACAGACTTCAACTTGTAGCAATACCTTTTACTGCTTGTGTTAGGCATGCCCACCTGATTAATGGTTACAATGAAAAAAAATCACATTATGGAATAAACATCACATCATGATGATGTGAGAAACTGCATGACAGTTGTGTAAAAATTGTGACATGAATGGGATTCACAAATGCCTTTCAGTCTCAGTTTTAGGATACAGATAAATGAGGCAGACAGAGAGGCAGCCACATTAGTTCTGAGCACTGCATGTTTTGTGATGTTTTGACTAAAAAGTCAAAAGGTTGAATGCAAAACCCACCAGGCAATCAGTACTCAGGAAGTCAGGAAAAAAACAGCTCTTCTAAATATTAGGCCTTCACATTGAGCAATTTTATGTTTTTGTAGCATAAAACCAGGAAATGTTTTGATGCCTTTTGTTGAGGTATTCATCTCCACTCAATACCCCTAAAGATTTATTCACCGACTCCAGCTGCCAGGGATTAGCAGATCCAAACCATTTAACTGAGGTGCTCTGCTTCCTGCTGAGTGCCAGGTGTCAAAGACTCACTAAGGATGGACTCTCTTTGCATACACGTTTTGAGAAATAATTAATAAACCTCCAAGAAACTAAAAGTAGAACCAGGGAAGAGTCTATGCTCAAGTAATCCAGTAATAGGCAGTTTACCTGTTTTGTTATTCCTTTGAATGAAGGCATAGGTATAACCCAAAGAGAATACAATAATCATGTGGTCAGAAGACAGGTTTAAGTAGTTTACTCCTGTAGAAAATAAACAGAGATGCGCTGAAAGCCTCCAGCTGGGATTAGGCAGTTACTGGGCAAACTGGTTTAAGAGACAGAAGAGAGATTTCTGTCTGTCTGAAGTGTTTATGTCCTTATTTAAAATGATCAAATTAAAAAAAAAAAAAATGGGTGCAATAAATAAAGTGAGAAAATGGAAAACAATGTGTAAAGTTATGGTTGAACATGATTCCTGAGCCCAATTATGTGAGCCTGTATCTTTATTAAGTGCTACTTATTTTTAACAAATGCATAAGAGATCAAATGTCAGTAATCTATATTTGCTACCCACCTAGTTAGTGCAACATTTTACTTTCAGAGAGTGTGATGGTGTAACTGACATTTAGAACACGTCAGAAATCCCAGGTGCTCAGTGAGTGTGTGTAAAATGTTTTAAAATATTGAGTATCTCTGTACCCACAGATCAGTAGATTATGCTTGTTTTGAACTTCCAAAAATGAGAATGGTCAAAAAAATAGGTGACTTAAAAATGCTACCAGGTATATTCTGTTGTGTGCAAATTGTGAAAGCAATTTGACCCATCAGTGCAAAGAATATAATGCAGCATGCCAAGCTTTGATTTACCTCTGGCATATATCAGGTACTCTCAGCAGTTACAGAACAGAAATGTTTTGGAGAGGGTTTTTCCCTTTTAGCACCACTTTTCATCACCCTGTAACTCTGATATTCTTGGCTTTCTCAGAGTCTAAATGCACCCCTAGAGCTCAGCAATCATAAATTATACTGCTGTGGCTTTCTGACCAACTTCCCCTAAAAGTTTTTGCCTATGCATGTAGATCTTTCTGAATTAGCTTATTTCAATCCAGAGGAAATCACTTTGTTCTTTAAACAAATTTTGTATGATGGCTATCTTAAAAAAATTGTTTGCCACTGAAAAGGTAAGAATGTACCATCTTTCTCAAACACTGAGGAGTCTTAGATATAGTAGTGTGGTATTTTCTAATAAATATTTAACTGATAATCATGAATGATTTTTCTGTTTTATTCCCATTGTGTTTGCAATGTTTTTTTCTCCTTCATGAGTCTTATTACCCAAAGTATTTGTTATAGGACCAATTCCAGCCCTACAGATATTAATGTATACATCTGTTACCTTTGTTGAGAGCAAGCATTGGTACAATTTTAAGCTCTCTTGTTCTATATTTAAAGCCCAGCTAACTATCAGAGTTGTTAGTAATAATTCTTGAAGTGTTCATTATTTTTGCTACTGGATCACATGTACCTAGAGTTACAATTGAAAAAAAAAAAAAAAAAAAAAAAGATTAATTCAGTTTCAAAGTACACAGGTTATTGCAAGGCAGTTGTATTGCATTCTCATGATAGACTTCAACTAGCTGCCTAGCAGAAGTACCATCCTTTTATGTATTTTGTTCTGGGTCGTTTCTTTGGCTTTCTTAGGAACTAAGTTATTTATAGATGCTTATGTGACTATTGAGGTCATGGGTTTGCTTTCAAATTCATAGGATGAGTAATGCAATAATTGGTCACTTATAGTATCAAAATTTTTATGAAAAGAACACTGAAGTGAAGTCAAGTGAAGGGTACTGTGCACTCTTTCAGATTTTAATTTAAAAAAAATTTTTTTTAGATTTTAATGTAGCAGAAATTACTGAATAGCATTTCTATATTGAATTAGGGGACCAAATTGCTGTTCTATGTAAATGAATGCTAATGTTTTTCATATAAGAATACTGAACACATAAAGAATCATATGCGTGATGTTACTAAGCAGATTGCTCCACTGATTTTGACATACAGAGGTACAGTTGGGCAAGTATATATTCCTTAGCTCCAATAAAGAGAACAGCCTTCATGGTTCCAGACCTCCATATTTTAAGTTTTAGTTCATTAGGTTGTCTTAGACCTTTTGTACTCATGACCTTGACCAGCAAGGACTCCCTCGAAGTGCAGTCATTCTCTGTTTGCTTCCCTTGAAGAGTGGGCAGTGTTACCACTCTTTACAGTTTGTGACCTCTAAATCCTCCTTGAAAAACAAAATAAAACAAATTTAAAAAAAGTACTGCCAAACTTCTCCAATGATCTGGAATTTTATTCCATCCATATACATGCATAGTAACAACATTTGTTGAGAAATTATTTCTATCAGAAGTAGAACATTATCTTTGTGATCACCAGTTGCAGTATTGCTACTCTTATATTTAAATATATCTTATATATGAATTAGATTCATAATTGCAGCATTGACTTTAGGGTTTTGTTTTAGACTGTGCCTTTCAAAAGATAAAACTGATTGATATGACCTCATTACTTACAATACTGCTTCCAGTAATTTTGTTCATTCTTTATAAAGTATTGCATTTAACAGCAAAGGTTTAAAAATTGAGACAGAGATGCATCAGCGAAAGAAAATACAAGTACTATACAAGAAAAAAATTGCCATCTTCATTTAACGTACGTTTCAGATTAAGAAAGTGGACAGAAACATACTGCTACATACAAATGCAAAGCCTAATGACTAAGGTACTGTATCTGCTAAAATATAACATGCAAACTGAGCCCAATTGTTCAAAAAATTGAAATTTTAAGGCGAACTTTACAGCATAGTTGAAACTTCTTTGCAAGTTATATTTTAGCATATACATATATTTGCAACAGCATATAAGAAAAAAAAATCAGGATACACAAGTGCTTTTGAAGCTATTTCTAAAATGCTTTTCTGTATTGTTTGTGACTATTTTCTTTAAAATCTACTATACAGTGCAAACCATATGTGCTACACAATAACTATACAATAACATTACAAATGACTTTAATATAAAGTTTTTTAAATAAAAAATAACATAACTACAGCTATGAATACTGCTGGTAAAATAAATAAATATTTTTGAAAATGGCACCAATAATACACTTTACTAATGGACTGTAATGAAATTACACCTTTAAGTCTTCAACTCAGCAATAGAGATATCTCCTGATTGTCCAGATGTAATTCAAACAGCTTTCTTTAGACTGTATGGAACAATATGCTAAACACAGGTACCAAAGGTGACCGATTGTTTCATTTGACATGTTCTGCTGCATGTGACGAGCAATAAAACTTCTTATGAGTAATAAAGTTTGAAAGATTGTTGAACTGGATGTCACACAGTCGGCAATACTTTCCACTGGTTGGGGCCTGGGTAGAACCATTCACGCCTTTAGCTATACTAGACAACTGTTCCTCTGCTGTAGGAATGGCTGGAGAGACATTTTCATTTGCAGTTAAGGGATTCTCAGAGATCCAAGAAGGAGACTTGTGCCCATCTTCATGGGGAGGATTCTGGGAAATGTTCTCTTGCTGTGGGTTTGCAGCAGGTCTTTCCTCCTGTTTTAGTCCCCCATTAACTATTACCATGCCTCGGTTTTTTGGCAGTAGTGGAAGAGACTCTTTCTTCTGCACAGCACAACCATTCGGAGGTGCCTGGCCTTTAGGAGACTCACTTTCTGTATTTGTGCTTTGATCTAAATCAGTGTTATGAATGACAAGAGAACCAGAAATGTAATCACTTGGCTTTATTCCATAATATGGAGAAAGCTGATCTGCTCCTTTAGCTTTCTTTATTGCTCCAGGGTAAAGGCATTGTGGAAGAAACAAATGTTTGTTTTCTTCTTTTGTAGCAATAAGCTGGGCTGCTTCACTAAAGACTTTTAGTCCTTGAAGTGTTGCTAAGTGTGTTGAAAATAAGTTTCCATTTGGAGAGGACTGTTTGGAATTTCCATTTTTCTCACATTTGATTATGCTTCTTTCATAACTGACATCTGGGCTGTTTCTTTCACTTTCTGGGTTTTGAAACACCTTACTGTCGAGCTGTCCCAGGTCGTTACGCTGATGGGCAGTGACAGGGCAAAAATTCTGCTTGTGAGCCAGGTAGTTCTCTACCTTGTTAAAGCTAATCTTGCATACTGTGCACTCATGGTAGTCCAGTAGCCTTTTGGGAGATGTGGACGTCCTCTCTGACGGGGGTAAGCATTTTTTACTGAGATCTATTGGCACATCCATCTCCAAGCAAGAGACAGCGGAGTGGGCAGTATCACACTTAGAAACTGGAACACACTTGTTAATAGACAGTGATGTTTCCAGATGCTTTGAGACTATTCCTGGAAAAATATCACACCGTGGATGGTAACATTCTCCAAGGCCCTCTGTTGACTCTTGAGTGGATGTACAAGGATTGCCAAGATTAGCCACTTCCAGAAATCGTTGTTGAACAAGTGGTGGCCTTTGCTCTTGCTCTGGTAGGCACATCTCATACATCTTCCTTCGCTTCCGGGTGCGCATAGTTCGCTGCATGGCAGGCACTTTGTTGGAAGCAGATCTCTTCAGTGGGGGATCGTGGCGAGTGGCACAGTAATACTGCTTGTGGACCATGTAGGTCTCATGTCTGCTGAAAGTAATATTACAGGCTTCACACGTGGTCTTGTTAGGATCACTCTCCCCTTCTACTAAAGGAGCAGTGGGATTCTTCACATCAGAAGGTTTTCCGTTTATCTTCTCATCACCATTGCTTGCAGCTGACAACTTTTTAGATTGTGCCGTAAAGTCTTTTTCGTGACTTTTATTGTTTGGCCCAATCAAATCTAAAACACTGGAAGAGTTTATGCAAGATGTCTGCAGAAGTTGATTCTCTGGATCTGATGTGTGAGGAGCTGCATTCAGGATATTTATAGAGCTTTGGCCATTACTGGGGCTTACAGCTTCTGGCATTTTTTCTGCAACACTGGAAAAATCTGGTGACTTTGCCATCTGCTGCCATCGGCTGCTGCAGTAATGCTTTTTGTGTACTAAGTAGTTGTCCAGATTATTGAAAGTTATGTTACACTCAAAACATGTAGCCCCTTTGGGCATCAGAGGGCTGTAAATTACAGGAGGATAATTGCTACTTCCATGCCTTAGTCTTCGGTGGACGAGTTCAGACATTTTGGCCAGTATTTCTGAAGCCTGAGGAACCACAGTGATGTCTTGGGGAAAAGCAAACTGGGAAAGAAAAGGTCCCATTGGGAAAGAAGGACCAATACTAGGCTGAACTGGCGATGAAGCAAGTCTTGGACTGGATGGTTCAGATTTTATTTTAGTGTATGAAAAACTCTGCTTATTTGTTGCAGGCTGGGTTTCTGGTCTCTGGTTTGGAAGGAAAAGTGGAGCCTTTTTTTCACATTTATCAAGCTCTGTATCAGAACTTGCATCTTTAGTCTGCATGGTCTTTTGGCTCGGGGGAACATCATTTCTGCTCAACAGGTCCGTTGCTGGCTGTAAACCTTCTTCATTACCACTTGGAGAGTGTTCAATGTCACTTTCCCTTTGAATTTTGTTGCCAGAGACATGTAACTCTTGGTGCTGCAGTAGCTCCCTCTGAGTTTGGAAGCCAAAATGGCAGTGATTGCATCTAAAGGCAGCTTGAGTAAGATGGGAGAACAGGTGCTGATGAAAGTTAATCACTGAGTCTGCAGTGTAAGTACAAACTGTGCATTTCAGACTGGCTCCGGGTGGGAGAAAATCTTCCATTTTCACTCCTATAGAAAAGACAAGTAAAATACAAAATAAAGTGACTGCATTGCATTTCATGAAACATACCGAGAAATCAGTTGCACAGAAGGTACAAACACAGTGAGAATAACTCATTTTCTTCTGATGGGATATCAGTCACCCTGAAAATACTTGAATTGGTTCAAAATTTCTTTCCTCCAACAGCTAGAGGATAGTCCCAGACTTCTTCTCTGGATAGCCTTGGTATCTGCATGCATTCAGCAGAGATGAAGGGAAAGAAAGAAAGAAGGAAAGAACAAGGGAAAGGATAAAAATAGACTGGACTTATTCTAAATGAAAATGTCTTAGAAATTGTAGTTTTAACTAAAGGAGACAATATCACTGGAAATTTTGAAGCACAGAAAACAGATGAAAGTCAAGAAACACAAGGTTGTGGTGCAGCTTGACATACAGCCCTCAAACTCAAGGGTGCCTGAAAGCCACAGACAGAGCAGAAGTAGCATTTTGAGCTTTACTGTTGCTCAGCTCTTTTCCTGCATGAGTTGGCTGTAGTGTGGGAGCAGGATCTATCCTCGTCAGAAAGGACTGATGAGATTGCATTCATTGTGATGGGAAGATGTGGCTTCACCAACATTTTATCTTCCACATATAATGGCCATAGGCAACTACTGCTGTAATACAACACCTTTTCCTAATGAAATCACTACAGCTTTCCCTACCAAGAATAGTATACTCAAAGCCATCTTACAAAAACCACTGAAACAATAAATACCCTCTGCCTGTTTCATTGTATTTTGAAACTGAAAATGCTTTAAACAAATTTCTCTTCTGTAACAATACAGACTCTTATTACCTGTTAGACAATAAAAACTGAAAAAATACTGGTAGAGATGATACTTGAAATCTAAAATGGGTATTTGTTGTGTCAACATACACACACATACTATGGCTTGGTCAGGTAAACTAGGTTTATGGCAGTTAGACAATATTAAGCTGTAAGAATTCTGAGGCTCAATCTGTGGAAAGTAATTCTGTTGTACTTGCAGATGCTCAGTTCTACCCTAGAATCAGTGATCCCATGCTACTCTTAGACTCAAAGGCCTGAACAGGGTCAAGGAGACCCACAGCACTGTAATCAGAGCTTGTTCCCTGGCAGGAACTTTTTCACCAGGAGGCCATGTGAAGCTTTAGCTCCTCCACTGTCATGAAGTGATGTTTCATACATTTCCAAATCATGTGATTTGGAAAATCATACTCACAGTGGAGTGACTCTACAGACTTTGCATTTCAGTTTAGGGCGCTGTGCTCCAGTAGTGTGGGTCTGCTACAGCCTCCAGCAGGTATGGTGACAGAAGTTGAAGCAAACAGAGGCTTATTTTACAGGGCATTTGGAAAAGGAATGTTTCATTCCTAATGCAGAAGCTGTTATAACTTGTGATAATCTGCATAGCAAAATGAAGACTGACAGGATCTGGAATAGAGTGAAAAATCACTGAAATGTTTATCTGTCATTAAAAAGAAGGAGAAGACCTGGGTTTTAGCATCTGATCCAAGAAATTCCTAAAGATTCTAAATGGAAATTCAGCAGGATCTCACACCTCTGTCTTTCAAGGAACACAGATACTCATCCCTAGATTGCAAGAGACAGGGTCAACCACAGCTCATGACTGAAAACCCTCTTGACACCTAAGCCAAGAGTATGTCACAATGCAAAGAGCTGAAGCAACCTTTCTACACAACAGCAAAAATTCAGAATTTTCCTCTACTAGGGAGAAATGAATTTGTTATCTTCCAAGTGTACACAGTTTTAATTACTAGGCTGTAAGACATGCTGGGCTGCATTCACCTGCTCATGTTGAAGCTGCTCCTACTGTTACTCTGGTTCACTGAACAGTGAAAGAGGCAAGAGACAGAAAATTGCAATAGACTGGTATTCAAAAGTTAAGATCTGGAAGCACAAAAAGATCTGACCACTAAATGAATGGCTAAGTGTCGTCTGTGTTGTCTACATAAGGAAGTTTCTCTAGTCTTGCTCTGGGAGGTACCAAACTCCTCCAAGGCAAAATGATGCCTTCTACATTTTTAATTGCTACCCAAGTATTAGAGGAACATTTTTCACTTCACCAGGTCTACAGATTGGATTCTGACTCCCCCAGGAGTTTTATGCTGCAGCTGAATAAGGCTTTCTTCTGTGAATAAAACACACAAGTATCTTTCACACTGTTCATTTAACAAGAGGCCCCTTGCCTCTTTCCAGACACAGTTCTCTACCCTGGACAGTCATAGAAATCATAGAAAGTTGGAAGTGGCCTCAATAGATGATATAGTCCAACCCACCCTGCCAGAGCAGGGTCTCCTACAGGAGGTTACATAGGAATGCATCCAGGTGGGCTTTGAATGTCTCCAGGGAAGGAGACTCCACAACCACCCTGGGCAGCCTGTTCCAGTACTTTGTCACCCTCACAGTGAAAAAATTCTTCCTAATATTTATATGGAACCGCCTATGCTCCAGTTTATAACTATTTCCCCTTGTCCTGTTATTAGTCACTGCTAAAAAAAGCTTTATTCCATCCTCCTGGCACTCACCCCTTACATATTTATAAACACTGATGAGGTCACCCCTCAGTCTCCTCTTCTCCAAGCTGAAGAGCCCCAGCTCCCTCAGCCTTTCCTCATAAGGGAGATGTTCCACTCCCTTAACCATCTTGCTTGCTCTACACTGGACTCTTTCAAGCAGTTCCTGGTCCTTCTGGAACTGAGGGGCCCAAACTGGACACAATATTCAATATTCAATACAGGCATAGCCTGATAATGCAGTATTTTCTATTTTTAGGTTTTCTCTGCTACTGAAAACTATAATACAGAATGTTCTGCAAACTTGCAACTTGTGTTTCCAGCCCTAATTCAAACAGCACAATCAAAGGACTTCCAGAGAGAGATAGGATTTCTGCCAAGTTCTAGATTTTTAGTGTCAGGAATTATGGAATTCCACTTTCTATATATCATTGTATACAATGTATATCATATATAATTTTAACAACATACAGAAAGAAAATACTGATCCCATTTTATATTTATACAGAGGAAAAGAATATCGTTAAGAAATGAGAAGGTTTTTTAATGAAAAAAGTATCCTGGGAAAAGCACACAGAGTTGCAGATGCTGATCCTTAAAGCCTCCTGCCTAAAGAAACCTATTCTAGGACCCTAAGATCTTATTTCAGAAGAACTTGCTCTCTGATGCTCTGTATTACTCTGCTGAGCAGCAAAACAGGGTAGGTAGAGACTGTAGTCTAGTTTGGTGGATGGAATACTGCAGTAATTGATTCCTTCACTAAGAGACCAAGGAGCAGCAGTCTGATGGCATCTGGATTCCTGTGCATACCTTCACCAGTACAGAAACACAGCCTGCATGAATGTATACACGTATTAAGAGAGAGACAGCATTCAAAAGAGGATTAGTAGGTAAGTTAAATGACACTGGTTGCCTGGGTGTAGAATGTAAGTCAAAACCAGTTGACATTTTGGTAGTATCTATACCCAAAACTTGCATGTATTTGGAGAGATACTGATCCACTGAGTGTCCATAGCGAATAATTCTTCAAATAGCTAAACCTAGATGACATGGCAAAATATACTCACCACTGTGAGAATTTAGGTGCATTTCCAGAGCTCTTGCATTAGAAAAACTTTTGGTGCACTGTGGAAAGGGGCAGACACTGGATATCTGCTGAGCACTATCTTCATTCTCCTCTGGCAGCTGAGGCCCCTCTCGTTGCCTCCCACTGCAGTAATACATGAGATGAGCCTGCAGGTTCCGCTCGCTTCGATACCAAATGCCACAGGATTTGCAAGGAAATATGTCCTCTGCAAGCAAATATAACCAGGTGCAAGTTAGCCACAGAGCACTCACTGTCAACCAATTAACACAGATGGATTAATTCCCCTCACTTTCCCATTAAACGCATGCTTATGTAGTAAAATATTGAAAACAGAGAGACAGGTTTATTATAATGTCACTTGAAGGTGAGAGAATGAATGTGAGAGGCAGTTGTTTCTTTTAGAAGATTTAAAAAATAGTAAAAAAAAGCTAGAAGTTTTTGGTGTCCAATTATCTAAAAAAATAAAATGAAATTGTTTGTTGTTAATATACATTACTAATTCAAGAAATAAGCTGTATTTCCAATACACCACTACTCAATAGGAGACATCTTTCAATTGTGCTTTTTATTATGTGTGCACAAGTCTTTCCAACATTGAGCCTTAGTCTGAGTGCTAATTGAAGATCATTTTGAAGAATGTATGTTTTCAGAATGCTTATGCTGCTATTACTGTAAAGTCCTTTTGCTTTGATATCCAGGAGGCCTGACTAGATTACCTTTCCTTGAGATCCTAGTGTGTTGAATGTAATATTCCACTTAGCAGAATGTTTATTTCCCAGGTTCCTGTTGTTATTAATATTAGAAGTTAAAATTTCCAGTATAATTTTGTTCTCTCTGGTAAATTGTTTCTGTTCCACTTCTCACTAGGCAAAAGCGTATTCTCTAAGAATAATGCAATTTTTCATTGTCTTCTATCCCAAAGAGTCAGTACCTTCTGTGAGGGGAAGACAATGCAGAGGTTGCACAGAGTGCTTACCAGCAGCAGAGGGAGTAGGTATTTTCATGTACTGAAGGATACATACTTTACTCATATGAAGAGTAATAACAGCTACTGTAAATACTTTGTGTATTTACACAAAGCAGATAGGTATTTGGTTGTAAATATCCTGTCAGAAGGATATCTACACAGTACACATTGAGTATGTGTCTCAGAAGGACCAAAGACCTGTTTGATCCTTCTGAAAACTGAACTTGCCACCTATCAGAGAGAACAGGGAAGAAACCCCATTGCTTTTGGATGCATCTTCACTAGTAAATTACAGTGACAGGGGCCAGATTGGAGCACCGCAACTTCTTGTTTGTGTTGTTAAATCACAGGTATGGTCTCTTCCACACTTTTCCATTAAGTCAAATAACTCTGTATGCACTCCTGCATACAGTTCAGGAGTAACCATTGGCCTAGGATCATTCCCTAAAACTGGTCGGGACACTTCTCGCATTTTCATGAGACTAGCAGAGGATACACTATGAGTGCAGCCAGACTGTGCCAGCTGACCCCAGCATCACAGACGGGGCAATAGCAGTCAGCATCCAAACACATCTTGCTAAACATCAAAACTCCCACTGGCATCAGAATGCAAAACCCACTAGCAACTACAATTAACTCAGTCCCGAAGAATGGCTGGCTGCACTGAAATATATGGTTTGTGCAGCTGGTGTAATTGTAATTCATGAAAGTTTACTTTTCAAATATTGATGTGTTTAAGAGAACTGCTCTGTTCCAATTCTTTGGGGTGATGAAAGATGAAGTCTCCAACCCACTGAAATGGGTGAGTCCTTTACTTGTTAAATACCTACAAATGCAGACAAAATTTACATTGCTTAGTTTGCTTCTCTGACTGCACTGTTAATGCTTGTCTATTTCCCTGCTTATTAATTTGCATAAAATATTTTCACCACTACCAGTTTTTATTTTGCCTTTCGCCAGTGAATAATTGTGCATTAATTTAAGACAGAAAAAAACATTTATTGGAGCAGTTAGTATGCCAGTATATATTATTAAAACATTACTGACACAGCTTGCATAATTTGAAATGTCTTTCTCCTGTGAATGCTGACATCAAATGGGTTAAAAAAGTTGAATATTGTAGGATGTCACCGAAGGAAAGTCCAACAGTAGTAATAGGAAATTCTGATAGGGTAACATGTCCTATTTGAATACATTTGACTGCATTCCATTATAGAACTTAATTTTCTTATTATCTTAATGAATTTGACTTCCAGTCAAGTCTTTATTTCCTATGGGTTAGATAGCCTGGACAGACCAGTTATGCTCCAGTTATGTGTGGTGAATGTGACTCCCATTACATGCCATGCAGAGGGACCCATTTCAGGAGGTGAGAGGATGCAGTTCCAGGGAGAACAATGTATATAGATGGGATCTAAAACTATCGCTCCCCCAAAGTGATGCAAAATAGATAAAGACTACTCAAAGTTAATGCTATAATTCTTACAAAAAAATATAAAATTTTTATTTGCTTCAATGAATAGTTTCCAAATATTTCCATGGATAAGTTCAGGAAATGAAACACTTAAGTTCAAGCTGCATGAATCAAAGGTGGTATTCCAAAAAGATTTTTCAAACAGAAAATCCCTAAGCCCCCTTCATTTTTCTAGAAATTGTTGGGGGTTTGTTCGTCAGAGATCTAGAAAAACAGTGGTTAAGAGATGTCTCACTGTACAGCTACAGATGCGCTGAGACTCACATCAATCTCAAAACTTTAATGAAGAAACTGAATTTCACTCAACAATGAAATGTGGCAACAGCCCTGCCTGCTCAGAGGCAGAGTCAGAACTAGGGTGGAAGGTTCTGAAAAGTGAGACTTGCTACTTCAGCAGCCTCCTGGAGTTAAGGGCACTGATTACTCAGAACTGCTGCTAAACTGGTAGAGCAAGAGCTGGTGCTCCATAAACTTAAACTTCTCTTAGCAGCAGAAGAAGCAATGAAGAGTGAGGCTTTCCAGGGCTCTGCAGGAGGACAGCACTGGCAGCAAAAGTGTTTCCAGAAATTTGATGCTGTGGAAATCTGATTATTTTGCCAAAGCCCAGAGTTGGCCTTATGCAGATCTGCACAAAAATACACCCTCAGCTGAAGGAAGCCATGAATGAGTCTTTGCCCCTTAGGCTTAGTAACCTCATCCCTAGTGGCTTCCTTGCAGTTGTTGGCCATAAACACTGGTCTGCCCTAACTTGGTGGTCCACTTTAGGGGCTTCTGACACCTTCTTTTGGAAAGGTCTTGTACAGTGCTAATCACTGGCTCTGTGAACAGGTATGTCAGCTCACAGCAACCCCACTGCTGGGATGAAAATGAATGTGCTTAGCTAAAGGGCTGGAGGTAGCTGCCAACTCATTCTCAGGAAGGGAGAACTTGGATGACTTGGGTATTTTAAGTTTTATCTCTTAAAATGGCCTATATGTGGCTATTAAGACTGTGTACTCAGAAAATAAGCAATTATTCAAAAATAATAATAATTTTTAAAAATTAAAAAAAAAAAAGGAGAAGAAAAAGGAAAACATGGGATTAGATAAATTGCCACAGAAGTGGCAGATCACATCCTTGCCATGTGCATCCACACCTGCAATATGTGTTCACTATAACTAACTAAAATACTTACAAATCACATGGAGCAAGAAGAAGTGTACCAACATGTGATCTATATGTAAATGCTTTCAAAGTGCTGAGAGACAAGGATGTGCAATGGGACTAAGTGATGACTGGTGAGGTTCATGGTAAGAGCTAATGTATTCCAAAAGTAGTTAGAGAGGACAATGCGGAACTACAGCTGTATAAAGGTAAAAAGGAGTAATTAAAAAAAAATAGAGAAATAAAATTTAAGTACAGATGAACTGTCCAAGTTCAGGAACTGACTTATGTACTCATGTGCCTCCTCTCTAAGGACAGCATTTAACTACATGCTGTGTTTTGTCCACGATAGGGTCTATTGACACCCAGAGGGTGGAAAAACATTCTTAGGTAGCAACATTGAGTGGAGATACTACAATAAATCAGGGTTGCTGTGAGGCATGACCTCCACTGTATTTTGAAACAGTCACTGAAGAAGTGTGTTCTTTCTTTTCCATTGATTATCACAAATTATTACAAGAAGCTGCAGCTCCAAGGAACCTGCTTACTTGAGCAAGAGAGACTTGACTTGTGAGCTAACAGGCCTATCTTATCTACCTTTTTAACAGTTTCTGATTATAGTGCCTCTGGGAGCAGATCACAGAACCTCCACTCATGGGCAGATCAGATACTGTGGGTGAGGCTCTCACAGAGCCCAGCCACCAAACCATCCTTCTTCCTCCTTTTATCTCTGTGAGTTCATCTGAGATGATGGGGGAACAAAAGGAGGCTTCGATCTGTGGGGTTTAAGTCATGTGGTTTCTGTGGTCTTGAATACACTATTGCTGTATAAGCTCTTCGTATTAGCCACAAAGCACTGCTGTTTCAAAAAACAACAACAGAGAATAGCATTCACTACTTACTGTTCACAATAGCTGTAGGCAAAATAGATGCCATTGCAGCTTGTTGAGGGAGCAGTTGTATGGAGTCCAGCAGGCGTGCAGGATACATCCCTTCTGTGAGAGTCATCTGACTAGCAGCTTGCAGCCTTGAGTCAAAATCTACAACAAAGGCAATCAGCTCTTCACCCTCTGAGATGGCCTTGGTTGTGGTACACCAAAGCTGCCCTCCTACAGGAAACATAAAAGCAGAAAGATTTATATATCAATATCAGATTCCAGAATTTAAAACTTCAGTACTTTATCTTCACACTCTTTTTAAAAATTCCTATGGCTTGCTCAAGGTAACGAGGCAAGTAATTTTTATTTTCAGTCTTCCTGCTGTCAGTGTAGGAATTTTCAATGTATAACAATTTGACAATACTTATCCTATTTGCAGTATGACTATTAATTTCAATTTTTCATTTTTTTCCCAAGAAGCTAGCATCGTAAAAATCAAGATATAGGTGAAAATACTTCATATAGCATTTTTCTTATAATTACTTTTGACCAAACTTCCTGTATATTTTTTGTTTTATTTTGGACACTGAATCACAACACAATAAAGCCAAACAGCTGCAAGAAAGAAATCAGATTTCCTCTTAAGGGCATTCTTCCCCTGCCTTATGTTTGCCACCCTCTTTCTCTAAAAAATCTTTTCTCTAAAAAATCTTCCCTTATGTAATATTCTTTGTAACATGACTGCTTTATCTCTGCTTACACTGACTGAACTTCCTGAAAAGAAGATATGCCAAAGATCTGTTTCATAAAGGCTTATTCAAATAAAGGTTTGTTTAAAGGGGGGGGGAGGTGGAAGAACTTTCATCAAACAGTAAGATACACTATAGCTCTGTGCTGCAAATGTCACGTGTAGTGCATTAAAAAGAAAATTAACTATGCGACTACATCTACTAATGTATTTGAATGCGATAGTGAATGCTCATTTATTTAACATGTTTAGACAGCCAAAGCACTTATATTGTGTTATCTACACTCTCAGGCTTAGATACATATCCAATACAGTTATGCCTGAAATAACGTTGCATACTTTACATGTTATAAAGCTTTTTTTTCGCCCAGGTTTTGTATATATAGAAAAAGCTATATGTTGTATTCATTAGGCAAGCAAAAACTGTACTCATTTTGATAAGTAATATTGCTGTGTTTATCTTTTGGCATAACTGCCTTTTCAACTGCACTTCATTTTTTCCCCTCAAAGAGATTATAGTTTTAAAACAACTTGTTGCAAAAATCTGGTGGAGAAGATAACAACAGTGTATGATATGCCACAGCTAAATGGAAGAATTAGGACATTGTTTTAGAGAAATCTTGGACAATTAATTAAACTAGTCTATTAGCTTTCAAAGATGAGCAAACAAAACAGCATCACTGACAATGTGTTTCAGTGGAAAAATAAAGCTAAGCTTCCAGACCTCAAAGTGGTGTAAAAGTTTCAAAGCAAGAAAAGTGTATTTCTATTCACCCCTTGGTAATACAGCAGCTGAAGGTGGCTTCAGAGTTTACAAACAATTTACTGTGATGGGACCAAAGCACACAAAGATTTACTACCCTCTAGAACAACAGCATTAAATGGTGCAAATCTGAGTAATTTCCTCTAGACAATAAGAAGATCAAAAGTGAAGATAGCTCCATAAATGTCTACAGAGGCAGAATCCTAACGCCCTAGCAGGAATTCAAACATTTAAAGAGCACAGTCTGACTTATTGCCTGATATAAGACAAGGGTAAACATACGGAAGCCTTCAGATTTAAACTGGTATAAAACCTCTTCAAGAGAGAACCAGGCTTAAGTACTCCAGTAGTCTTGTAGATAAAATTACGTGATATACATGCTGCAATTTGAGAACCTGAAACTGGGCACTGCAAACACCACACACCTTATTTTCTATGAAGAACAGGGACTTCTACCTTATTTATACACACATGATTTAATAATCAACCAATATGTTTTAGTATATTTCAATACAGAAAAGAGCTCTTCACAGACTGTATTATTCACTGGCTTTTTAAATAAAATAAAAATGTGTCACTGCAGAAGTACAATCTGAGACTTTCTCTATCCCAGCAAACATCCTGACATACTGTACCCTTGGAGGGGTGGGGGAGAAAGTGTAGTTGATTACTGGGTCTCCAGCTGCAATCAGTCTGGATCAGCTAAAAGGCTGACTCAGACTCCTGGTGTTAGAGCTCTTCAGGGTGTTGACTCATGTCCAGCACCAGATTAAACTCTGACAGCTGAAGGGAGCAGTGACCTCAGCTGCCTGCTCCACCCAGCTCCTGGAGGCTGTCACACCTACAGCAGGGACAGATGAGTGGGACCTCTGACAGCTTTGGAAGCACAACAATCTCTAGCTTGGCTTATTAAAGGAAATCAGAAGTTCAGATGTTTAATCCACTCCTGCATTTGAATAGAAACCTTCCATACAGCAGGACTCAGATACAAAAATACAGTTATTTTGATTTCTTCTATCCCACTCTATAGAAAATGAGGCATGTAAGTGATCATGACACAGACATCCATGTTTTCATCATTACATGATATTGTGTTTGGCCAAGCTGATAACTCCCAAAAGATGCAGTACATCACCTCTGCAGCAAATCACCCGCAGGCATAGGACTCAGCACAGTTCCCTCTTCCCTGTTTCTCACTTGTTTGCACATGGTAAGGCACCCACTGCTTTTCTGAAAGATGCAAACAACTTTTTTCCCCTTAATGCGGTGAATGCAAAGATGACTGCCTTTATGCACAGCAGAAAAACAGTGGAAGAGAAGTCACCTTGAGCCTTCTACTGTGTAATTAGGGAAATGGCTTGTGGAGAAGCTGGCAGAAGCTTGCAAATTTAATAGGAAGTTCCAATCATGACCATCGTATGAATTATTATGCTGTCTAGGCACCCTTGTCAGGGACTGGGGCTTCCTTACAGGTGGTGGTTACAAAACAGGAAAAAAGTTCTTGGTTTCTATAAGCTAAGACACAACTGACACATGCACAGTAATATGTCAGGAACACAACATCTTGTCATAAAGCAAAGGTCAGTGTTAATGACAGATAAGAAGGAAGTCTGTGCTAAGTACTGGTGGCAATGGAGAAGGAGACAGGAAGATGTTTGCCTGAAATATTTGCAAAGTCACAGAGATTTTATGAGGAAATATAAAGGCCTATCATTTAAGAGATGATGTTCTAACTAAGGTGGCTAAAATTTTTATAAACAATTGTTCCTTTTGTCAGAAAAAGACTATGGGGGTTAAATGTTACTAACAAAGATTTACCAGGCCAAGTTTCCCAGTCCTATGAGACACAGTGCTCAGAAAAGAACTCATGATTTTCGACCTCTTCTTGCCTGTACTGAGTACCTGTATGCTGAATAGGGTCTTGTTTTACATGGTGAGTTAAGAAAAGTCTTACTCTTGTTCAAGTGCTGACAGGAAGTTTTTAAAATACCAGAAAGCTTGTGACACTGGAAAGCTGTTTTCTCTACAAGTCTACTTTTAACTCTGTGAATTTGGAATTAAATTTATTGAGCCTGCAATATATTGTC
This sequence comes from Phaethornis superciliosus, assembly GCA_023637945.1. Classification (NCBI taxonomy): domain Eukaryota; kingdom Metazoa; phylum Chordata; class Aves; order Apodiformes; family Trochilidae; genus Phaethornis; species Phaethornis superciliosus. The sequence continues at coordinate 18,918,559 of JAJQWJ010000002.1, forward strand.
TCTTCTCAGAAGAAGAGAATAAAAACATCACTAAACACTATGTATTTATTTGAACTCTTTTTCTACTTCATTTTGGAATTAGAAATTCTCATTTAATCATTGAAAGCTGTGAAAGTTAAAGAATATCACGTTGTGCAAACTACAGTAAAAAATTACATTCCAATCGCATTGACATGAGTTCTTTATCACATGGATTAGGCACTGAAACAGCTTCCTGATACCTTCAGATTTTCCACCAAATGGAAAGGTTATTTCAGGATTCTCTTCTCTGTCTGCATCTTTCACTGCAAATGCTTCTGCTGCTTGAAAAAAAAAACAACCCAACACCACTAAAAAACCCAAAACAAACAACCAACCAAAACAATAAACCAACAAACCAACTTTTTAAGCAAAGGAAAATGTAAGCTCTTGGTGTCCCTGAAAAACTGTGGACTTACTGTTCTTTGTAATGTTTATGATCAAGATTCTTGTGCAAACAGATCTGGTTCCTAACAGGAAGCTTATAAATCATACTCATAATTGCTGTCAAAACTGCAGTGGAGTGTACTGCAAGTTTCGATAATAAAGAATAGAGTCACAGTTCAAACTTGATTACATTTTGGAAATTCATGCTGCTCTTACAAGAATCAGCAGTCTTAAATATCTTCTTCTCCTGCCAAATTTTTCACTTGCACTTTTTATTATTTATGAAATCAGTGTCTGCACAATGTCATGCAGACCTCTGCTGATAAACTCTAATTAAGATTAAGACAAACCTTTTGGAAAGGATCCCATCATTAGCAAACATGATAAACACAAAAATACTCCCTACTTGTCAACCAGGAGCAATTCAGTAACCTAACAGTATTATCTGTTGCTAGGCTACAGAGCTGACAAAGCTTCAATTATATTGTATGTCCATACCTATAGAATACTGTATAAGCAAAACGTATCTACTATAAAAGCATTTAACTTCATCCATGCTATCTGTAATTCACGGGTTCTTTCAATGGCAAAAATCAGGTTAATAATTACAGAGCATGCTGGAAAAATCTTAGCGATGTGTCATGTTTGCACAATTTTTTCTAATTTATCTTTATGTCTATGCACATTTGTTTTGTAAAAATAATAAAATGCAAGCAATAGAATGCTGTAAACGACAAGCACAAGTGCATTTGGGCTCATCAGGATATGGAACCACACTTAGTATAAAAAATATATAGTAAATTGAACCAATTAAATCATATTTAGATGCTGTAATACTCTATCTTCTGTATTCAGAATAAGGAGTACTGCGGTGATAGATATGCATGCGAATACAAAACTTTATTTTATGTAAGGCAGACATCTAAAATACAAGGGGAACTTGCTTTTCTTTTTTTCTTTAAAAAAAACAAACCAGCTCTTTTTTTGTCCCCTCTACATTTGGATTTCTTTGTAAAACAAAGTGATCTGTACTGTCATATTTGGAACCAGCAATTTGGTCATGAACCTTCACTCATTTTGATTCTCAGAAACCTACACCATTTTCAGGGAAGACACAGAACACTGCAGTGAGCCTTCTGATGGAAGGCTTCTTTTTATTTTTTTATTTTTTTTTCACTTATTTTTTGCGGACCTTTAAGGAGCCATCATTTGTGGTCTGTGGATCAATCAGAAGAAAAACCCAACTATTTAAGGATAGACTCCCCTGTTAACTCCATTGGGAGAAAAGAGCTTAAAAATGCTTAAAAGCCTTCTCACTGATACCATTGCTTTTACAATAGGTGACTTAAGAAAGCAAGTAGCTAAAAACATTTCCACTGAGTGCAGCTGTTTCATGGAAGGAAGTGCAGCTATTTTTTCATGGATGAAAACAGCATAACAACAAAATAACACACTTTAAAGGCAAGCCCAGTTTTCCTGTCTTTTTTTATCAGTCAGATTTCCTTGCTGAACCATTTGACTCTAGTTTTTTGACACAGAAATTGCATACATATTTCACAGAACTTTCAGAAATCAATGGCATTTTCTGTTAAACCAAATTTTCAGTGCCAGCTAATTCAGAAGTACTGCTTTAGTGTAGTAAAACTTGAGCTTGCTGGATTTGATTCTATTGCTGCAACAACATAATAGCCCATTTCCTGTACACACATCTTTTTTGCAAGAAGGGTCAAAAGACTATCAGAATGTATTTAAACAACAGACTCTGACTTTTAGTGACTTCCAGGAACTGTCAATGGAACTAAACCTTCCTCTCCCAGTGAAATATTCCAATTTGTAAAAGACGATGATTTTTTAGTAATGGTACTAGAGGTTTGAATTAATTTATTATCTACCCTCCTTTGCTCCACAGGTTAAGCATTTAAGGAGAATTTACACATCACAACAGGATGGGATCTTCATATTTGGGTTCCTCCTGCTTCTCACCCATAGGTCTGTGACGAATCAGCATAATGAATGCCAGTTCAGTGCTGCACAAGGTACTGGGCAGATCTCTAATTTCTGACATGAACAAAGTACGTATATCTATATGTAGACACATTGTTTAATAAAAAATTATAATTAATTCAAATCCAATACTGTTGAAATTTTTGACAGTAGAGTGGTACAGGGAACAGAACTTATAAATTATGTGTGCCCCTTCTTTGAAAAATGCTTTGGAGGTTTCTTTGTGCATTGGCAAATACAGTAGGAATATGAGGTATTGTGTGGATCCTCCTGCACAGCACCTGATAAAAGAATAAAGAGCTGTGACATATTCTTAAAACAATAGAGGAATTAAAGAGAAACAATGGGCCAGCTGCTTCATTAATACAATCAAAAGAGAGCCCAGCACATTGGAGTCCAGATAATTAAGCACTACTCTTTTGGACCTTTTTTTCTATAATAAAATTGCTAAAAATTTATTAACTACTTCATAGTTGTTAGATAAATCTATGTACTTGTTTATTTAGGTTGATTAATGCCTTTTCAGTATTCTACAACATGCCAACTCATGGTTCATACAAGTTTTTGAATAAAATAATGTAAGAATAAGTGATATGGATCTGTGGTATATACAGCAATAAATCAAAAGCATTTTGTGAACAGTCATTCCATTTACTAAATAATTCTTTGCATTTTTCACATGCATAAACAAAACATGTACTTTGCACACCATTTTTGCTATTCATGTATTTTAATGCCAAGGTTCTAAGTACCTCTTTGTGAAGAGTTTCAAAAATCACCTCTGAAAATTTAGACTACTCAAGCTCTCACCAACAAAAAAAAATCAGTTTTAGTAGTACATTAAGATTATTGAGATGATTTCCTAGCATCTTCTATAATTTTTCCTTGTTTACTGATCAAAGGAGATTACCCAAAGATACTTGACCTTTAATTTTATCTAAAGCCTTGCACGTTATAAGCCTTCAGTGTATTGTCTGCATATAATATAAAATTTATTATACTATATCATATTAGACCAATACAGTAGACAAACATTTAATATTACCTTTTTGTTCAGCATAAAATATGGAGCTTGCTTAATTTTTAACCCACTGAACAAACTGAAAAATAAAGGAATTGCAACAATGGTATTTTCTAGAAAAAACCACCAGAAGAATACTCAGCTTAAAGACACTTGCCAAACTAAAGAAGCTGGCTTTAAAATCACTTCATTTTGTGATATAAAATGTCTGACCAGAAACAGGAGAAGTGCATTCCTTTAGAATATAGCCCTTACTTCTGCACCAGAGTCAACCTGACATTTGGGCCTGACTTCAGCTTAGTTATATATTGACAGATGATAGCCTTTTCACCTGAATAGATGATTTTATAGTTAAAAATGTCAGGCATTCTATCGGTGATAAAAACAGTCAAGAAACTTGCCAGTCCTAGGGGAGTGGACTACCAAACCTGACATCCCAGTGTAAGGGGTAGGTCTCCACTTGCTGCAGTATGGCTACTTGAAACACCATGTTCTCTATTGCAGCAGCCCTCTCAAAATAATACTGCAAAAAGCTTGATCAGCAAAAACTCAACTAAACATTGTTTCTGAAGAGCAAGAAGTATAAAGACCTCTTGTTTTTTCATCTGTTGTCTAACTGCTTTTTGTTAGTTTGAGGATTTCTGTATGTTTTCTCCAATTAAATGTCTGGATGTAAACAGAGTTCTGTAATGTACAGAAGCGAAATAGATTAGCATTCAGAAAATATTCACAGGAAAAAAACGTGGTAATTTTATTTGCCATTTTCCCCCCTGATAGAGCTGTCACAGCTTATTTACCACAGGGGGAGACAGTTAAACCCATATCCTTAGAAGTTCTATGCATTTAAGAGGCTTATATATCTCTTCTGGGACCCTCGTTCAAATCCTGGGCTAATCAGAGTGAATACATATCTTTCTATTAGATGGCTCTAAAAAGTCTTAGGTGATATCAGTTCCTGGTGGACGACAGTCCACAGTGTAAAACTATTAAATGTTTGGCACAAATGGCAATACTTATGGAATGAAACTGAAAACTGTAATATCCTCCCACATCACAAGAAGTTAAATCTGCTGCTCAGAGGTTGAAATTAAAGCCTGCCACAAATGCTAAACCTGTTATATTTCCTTAATTCAGCATAAACTCAAACAAGGAAGTTGAAGGAATTCTTTCACAAGTTTAGCCATTTTTTTTCTTTACAAATTCCTCAGTTCTGAATTGAGTGTTACACCTTTTTTACATTTGAATTGGGTCTTGAGTGTTATTTCAGAATTTACTAATCCTTCAGAAAGGAAATGATAAACAGCTTGAAAAAAATTATAAGCCCTTGCTGACATTGCCCACGTTCTACTCCCATCATCACTGCAAAGGAGCTAGGACTTACTGTCACAGCAAACTCACCTACCCTTCTGCTTTTTCTAGGATCAGTGAATGGACACTCTACAAAAAGCTTCCCAGAAGGCATTCCCAGGTGACCCTCACTGCTTCCCCCAGCTTTTGTGGATGCACCAGGCTTCAGAGAGTGAGAAAATGGACCACTGACACCAACTACTCCGAAGCAGGGCTTTGGATACACACATTCCTACAATCCCTGCTTCCCTAACAGCACAGCTGTGAGGTGACCTTTCTGTAGCCTTACAAACACAATCATGCCTGTGGATTGTCTTTTCAGAGTTATTTTGTGAGACCCGAGTGTCTAGAAAAAGGAGGTGATTAAATGAGACAATAGATATGCTTTAATGGTACCTCTTTCTCATAAAGAAAGCAGTGTATGCTTCATCTTATCAATGGATTTTCTGCTGTCTTGCACCTGCTGCTGTAGGGCTCATTTCTTGCCCCTGGGCAAACACAGAGTGAATGGCAAAGGCACCTGAGTGGAAGGAAGGATTATGTAAAGGGGATCTGGACTGATACTGTATTTGTAAAGGAAACAAACACACTAAACAGAAGGGCGAATGGGCAAGTTATAGAATGGGAAAAACAAAGGAAGAAACTAATATGGTCTAAGAGACCTTATTGCCTACTCAATACATGGGCTATGCTGCAGAAGAAGCTAAAGGCTGTGGGCGAAACAAAAGCCACCTTTTATAATGAACAGAAGCTGAAGCATTTAGGTGTGTGCACTGTAACCCTGAGAAAACTGTTGCTACTGTTGCTAACTATCTTGCACCTTTCCTCACCTTAAGGTTCAGCTCACAGGCTGAAGTTCAAGAATGAGTTTTTCTCAGCTATAACCATGGAATCAAAGCAGCAGTTGATGGTTCAGAAAAAATAATTTTGCTTCTACTTAAGCCATTAGAACTTTTTACATTGGCTATGGTGGAAACAAGGCTCTGTGACAAATCGGTGGCTCTCTAACTAAACAAACAGCTAAATAAAAGGCATTAAAAGTAGATATGCATGTTTAATATGTTATAAAATGCAAATGTCATAGAAGCTACAATAAGCACCTATATCAGTCTTTTCTATTTAAGAAATACCTCATCTAAACAAAACAAAACACTACACGCATTCACAAAACCCCCACCAAACCCCCAAATTAGTTCCTCTAGATATGTTGAAAATCGGGTATTATAGTTCTGCCTTTTGCAGTAGAATCTGTAAGTAAAAAGGACTGAAAACTTGTTATGATTAAAAGCATTTCCATCTTCCAAGCCATATACAAGTCCAGAGTAAACAAGCATTGTAAACCTCTGTGAGTCAAGCATTTAATTCATCTGAGGGACTGTTAACATCAGAAAGCAAATCCTGTAATGCTAACAGCAAGACTGAGCAAGCTCTGGTCACAATTGAAATAATAATAATTAAAAAAAAAAAAAAAAAAAAAAAATGAGCAAATAGTTAAGACTTTTGCTGTACACACTAACATGGATTAACAATTAAAGGGGATTCTCTACTTGATGATTTCTTCCAAAACAGGCTTAACAAGAAAAAACAGCTTATTGAGCATTATACAGGTGCACAGGAGCTGCCACTCTGCTTGCCTGGTCAGCATGATTTCAAAATGGCCAGGAAAAAAGTGACTGTATACCCAAAGGCAAGCTGTCAAAATTCAGGCTGCAGCTGATAAACTGATTACAAAGCTGCTTAAGACTTTGCTTGTAAACAAAAGCATTTATCAACTAATAATTTGCAATAAACTGATGTAACTCCCAGCTGAGCCCCAAACTGTAATTGTCTTTACCATCTGCCTATTAAAATACCATTCTTCATCACCAAGCAGGAGCAGAAGGGACAGAATCTCCAACAACTACATAACTTGCATGCTTATAAATAATCTGTGAGCATTTCACACGTTCATTATGGTTGCCAGGTTTTTTATACTTAATTTTCTCTTTTTCAGAGGCAAAGAGGTGTTGTAAACTGGCAGGAAAGAAATTAATAAATACTGCCTGGTGCAAGTAAAAAAATTATGCAAGTTCATCGTACTCTGCAGTTGCTTAATTTTTTTCTCTTTTTGCTGCTCCATAGGAATATCATGATGGAAGCCCCCTCAAGCACAAGTTTTCAGATTAAACTCTCAATTTCTTTTCAATTTGTCAGTTTTCATTACCTTTCTTTCTTATGCATTCACTTACATCTGCTTCTATAGGAAGCCAGTTAAAGCATGTTGGCTCCCCAGGGAGAAGGCTGCCAGGGTCTGAGGGATCTTGAAGACTGTGGACCTTTACCTATCTTGTCAGGAGGCTTTCCAAAAATTAAGTGAAAGTACATGCTTGTATTTTCTAGCAAGTGACATCTTTAGTCCTGAGAAAGGTAGTAGATTTTAGACAAAGTTCAAAATTAACCAGTGAAGATGCTCTAAAGCTGATACACCCCGAAGGAAGAATCACGTTGTGAAATTCCTAAGATATTCAAGTATGAAGGGGAGAAAACAGAATTGATACCATGCAGAGAACGGCAGCCCCTCAAGTTGTGTCTGCATTAGAAACTGAATTTAACAGAAAATTACACTACGATTTAGTGCAATGCTCTCAACCCAATATTTCTCCCAATCTGCACTCTCAGACAGCCACTGCTCTGAACACAAGGCTGTGACCAGAGACTTACAATCAGTTTACATCTTGAGAAGTATCTGTACAAAATGTATAGATGCTTTAAATGTAACCTGATTTCCCATTGACTTTCCAGATTCAGACTTAAATAATCTTTTTACCTAAAGTGATGATTTTCACATGGACGGACAACATTCTAGGTCATCACTGAGATGAAAACAGGAACCTAAAGGAAAAAGGGGGAAGTTCCTCCTGTCTGATTGTTGACATGTTAATTGTACTGAAATGCAAGAAATTAAAGAATGATCCTGTCAGCCATTCCTGTCCTCACAGAAGCAGTTTCATTTCTTTTGGTGATAATCTTTTTCTACCTCATGGCACCTTTGTCCAACCCTTTGTTACTACTAGCATTGCCTGCGGACCACCACCCCATTCCTGAGAATTAAAAAGAGAAATAAAACCTCCAGACAGTTTGGGACCTATGGATTGTTTAAGACACATTCCACTCCAGACAACTATGCTTGCAGACTAAGGAAATTGTACATGTAATGTAGTAATATAAGCTCGTGAATATGTTGGCTGAACTGGGTCTCCTTATCACAGTTTGTATCCACAGTACCAGGAAAGGATACAAATGGAGGGAAAAGTGAGCAACAGCATGTGTAGATACAGAGAACACATGTATGAAAATTCAATCTTTTAGTGTTGTAATGCCAAATTTTGTTGAACATTAAGACATGGTGATAAAAAGCACCACTGAAACCTCAGAAGCCAAAAATCATATAAATTATTTAAGAAGTACAAAATTTAAATAATTTTTTAGGGTGATACCTTTAGCATGACAATGCTGAGGTATGATATAAAGTTAGAAGAGTCATAGTTTTAAAGAATTCTGTTTATGCTTTTTTTTTTGGTTACACAAAAAAGTAATGTTAAAGGAATTGGCCATTAAAATACTATTTGTAATATCCAGGATATTGTATGTATAATACTTTCAAGATCTTTAATTTCTCAAGATCTTTAAAAATTGCAATTTTTTAATTCATGCAAATAAAATATACCCAAACGTACGACTGATAGTGGTGTTTTATGAGAAAACAGGGCAGATATTTAATACCAGAGGAACAGTTTTCATACTTACACCTTCGACTATTGGCAACATGTCTTTGCAGGTATGGAACATACATTTCAGTGAACAGCCCAAGCCCGCAGGCAACCCCTAAAGATCACACAGGACTATCTAGAGTCACTTTTGTCCCATTTGTAGTTTTCAGTGCTTGCTTTCGTGCCTGGCAAGTCAAGCACCCAGGGCAAGATGCCTACTCCACTTCAGCACTGAAACTTGGGGCAGACCCACCGGGGTACAGCCCAAGGCAGGGGAGCCCCTCCAAGGCTTCCCCTCTCCCCCCATGCCCCAGCAGTCTTCCAGAGCCTTCCTTCGAGAGCCTCCCTTCCAGAGCCTGACTTCCAGAGCCTTCCAGAGCCTTCCGGAGCCTTCCAGAGCCTTCCGGAGCACCGCCCTGCCCGTCCCGCAGCGCCCCTGGCGGTCGCGCCCCACCAGAGCCCGCGGCGCCTCCAGGGCCTCCCCGCCGCCAGCAGATGGCGCCGCCGCCCCGCCTGCGGGGAGCGGGAGGCCGAGAGGTGGGGGGAGGAGGTGCCGGCGCCGTTATTTATTTAATTTTACACAACACTGCACATCGCGCCACCGGGGCTGATAAAGCCGGGAGGTGTCGGGAAGTTTGATTAAACCCTTTCTACGGTACCCCCTGGTGCCCGCTGTTTCCCTGGAAGTCGCCCCGCGCTTTTCCTGTCACGACAGAGGAGCCGCTTTTCCTGCCGTGGCCCTCAGGGAGGGCGTGCGGGGCGGAGGGAGCGGGGCTCTGGCCTGGCCACGCACGGGGGATGTCACGGGGGACTTTAAATAAACTGCCGGCCTGATGTGCAAAACAAATAAACAAAATGTTTGAGAGTCTTCTCAGCTCACTGAAAAGAGACATTTAGGGAATATTTAATGCCCTCTGAGTATCATACCTCTGTGCTCTTAAAATAGGGTAAAAGCCCCAAAGGGCGTTCCTTTGCTTGCTGGCCAGCAGATTAGCACCCCTGGCCAACCCCACACCCTCGGGCCAGTTCCATTCCCCCTGGTTAGACATAAAGTTTCAGGAACAGAACCGGGCTGTCAACAGCACATCTGCACTAACCTGTTTGTTGCCATGATTGCTGCTGGGCAGACCATAGCGGGTGCCAAAGCCCTCAGGAAAGTGAATTTTTGAGCATACCTGGGTGGCAACACACGTGTTAGACTGTGTCAGCACAGCAGTGACAGAAGTGTCACACCCCTACCTCCCTCCTCTGACCTGTCCCCAAACCCACAGCCAAAGGGCTCCATGAACCTGACAGCAAAGGCAATATGGGGTGACATTTTTCTACCTCTACCTACCATATGTTCATTGAAATTACCTTTTCTTACCTAAAACCAAGCAGGTGCTTATTTCTGCTTACATCGTTTTGCTGCAAAACAGGATAGGGCAAAGATGCAGCCATGACTGGAAATTATCCAATACCAGCCACTTCATAGTATTTCTGTTGCTGAGCAAAAGCAGCATTCCAGGGAGTGTGACTCCCAGTGAAACATGTGGGAATTGTGACGTTAAAACTTTGTGGAAACCTTTGAACACTTATCTCTGTCTTGTGAGAATAATGAAGAAATTCAGTGTCAAGTGTGCAGTGATCCCAGAAGAACTACCTGGCTTTTGGAGGTGCAGGGATTACACACTGGGGTGAAATTCTTCTTGCCCAACAAAGCTGGCATGAACCCCTGTGTCCTGGTGTTCCTTGAGAGGAATGGTAGGAGGATACTCTAAGTAAAGAGGTCAAAGAGATTAAAGAAAAAGTTCTATTAAATGTTTTGGAAGCTCCTGGGAGTAAGAGATTTTTACAAAGCAGAACGGAAGAACTGGCAGCAATTACCTATCAGACCTTCCAGTCTGCTTGGAAATCTGCCCTGCTGTTAAGACTTTTCTCATGATCATCCCCCCTCCCCACTGATGGACCCATCTCCACACTTCACTGACCAGTCCAATTGGACACTAAGTGTTATCTACTACCTCTTTTCCTTTTTAGCCAGGACAAAGTATAATGAACGATTCAGCATCTCTCTAGGGTATGGAAACAGAATGCAATCTGGCACCATGGAAAACGCAGTACATCATTGCCTAACCTATGTATAACTCAGATCAAAACATAGTCTCTTGAATGCTAGCCATTTTACAAGCAGTGAACCTCACCGTATACACAACCTGCTGGAAATGTTTCACTGCCTCATATCTTTTTGTTCTGCTAAAAGTTAGCACTCATGTGGACAACCATCTGCATCTACAACTCAGTATCACTAAAATGCTCCATTCCTTTTTTCCTTAACATGTCCTTTCTTGGTTCTGAGATGATCCTATACTATCCTATCTCAAAAAAAAGCGTCTTCATATTTCTTTATTACAACACCAGAAAAATCAATGCTGTCTATGGTCTGATAGTGGAAATAGGATTCAGTGTTTATATTCATAATGGAAAATATTGCCTAGGTGTAGAAGAGATGGTTTAGACCTATTTCCCAGTCCTGGGAGATACTGCTTGACGTAATAGTACAAAATGTCTTTCAGTATAGCTGCTTATTGTATATTTAAGTCTTTTTAGCTAGGGGGTTCTCATTTGGTATTTTCTTCTTGATTAATTCTCTTTTCTCATTTTCTTTCCTCTCTGTTTTCAGCCCTGTATTCCACTCCATATTCTCAGTTTTCATTAAATACTAACTGATAAAATATTAACTGATTATTGTTAATGTATATGCCAGTCAGGTAACACACTGTAGCATATGTATAAATGTGCATGTATCTTACTGGCCATTACAAGAATTCTTTCAAACCTTCACTGTGATCAGTCTGCAGGGATGATATTCAGCTAAAAGAATAGCTGTTTTTAAAGTTGAAGAGTTTGTTGCACAGGTACACTGCAGCTATTCTGGATAAATTACTTAATGGCACTACCAGAGACAGGCAAACTGTTCCTGCAAACTGAGATCCTGTTCTTGTGTCTTATATCCTTCAGTTTTAAGCTCAGGGAAGTTCTACTAAGTCATCTCTCTGAATCTGATTTAATATTTTATCTCATTGCTCATTTACCTATGCATGGTATTATTAACTGTATTAGCTGCATGGGAAGCTGAAGAGTGATTCATTATTGAGAAATGAAAATAGCATGTTTTAGTTGTAACATTTTTTTTTTAATTAAAAAAAAGCTTTTTTGACTAGTTTTGAATGGTCATTCAAGACTATTCAGCTTACTGACCTGAAGTCCGTTATGTATAATTGCAAGCCTTTTAAATGTTAGCTCAGATATTTAATCTGTATCTAATAGATACATCCAGGTAAGAACGAGAGGCTTAAATATACTATGAGATGACAAAAGGATCAAGTGAGGATTTAAGAGGGCATATCTGGGCATATTTTAAGTGAGCAAAATGATCTCAACAGACTTGCAGGTGCTAGAAAGGTTTGAGGAGGATTTCTGGCAGCAGTTACTGGGCAAAAATGAAGAAAGTTACTGCTGATCTTGCTCCGACGTCTGCTGTGCTCTCATTGGCTTAACTGGGAGAATTTCAAATGGGCCCAGTTCCTCCTGTGGGAATCATGCACCTGCAGAGCAGCTCTCTACCCTTCTGCTATGGGCAATGGCAAAGAGCCACTCGGAGCTGGCTCTGAAGCCCCTTTTGTAAAATTTAGTTAATATAAGGAATATGAAATCTTTTCCTGAAAAAAAAAAACATAGCACCCAAGTTGCTTTCTGCTAGTTTCATTATTAATAATTATTAATAATTAAATATACTTGGTTTACGTATTTGAGACATCTCCAGACAGGTTCCTGGCCCAATCAGTTTACCATGGAATAGTCAGATTTCAAAACCCTTTATTTATAAGAACAGGTGCTTAATCTGTAAGTAACCATCAATTATTTACATGAATAACACTATTTTGTGTCAGTCTTATGTGTAGACTTTGGCCTCCAACCTGACAGGCGATGACAAATGACAGAAATGACCTGAGTAATGGCAATAAAAATGGATAAACAGCAATGTGTGGGGTAGATTAAACAATATGCCTGCTAGTGAGTACAGATCCCATTAATTCCTTTTTGTGAGTGCTTGCGGAGTCCTTAGCTACAGCACTTTTATTTTTTAATGGATTGATCTATATAGCTGAGAGAGTGAAGTCCAGGAAGAGGCTCAGGGTAGTGGATAATTCTCAAAGGCCAGCTGAAAGGTATGAGTTTTTATGAGGGATTTGAAGGAGGAGTTGCAAATACTCTCATCCGCATAGATTGTCTACTTTTTCCCCAATGTAAATCATTATATTTCTTGCCCCAATTTTTTATCAAAATCACTTCCAACTTATTTCAGTCTGTCACAATAATATTTTCATATGAGGAGTGTTGTAACCTAATTCCTTCATTTGAATAATACATTCATTTTTAATTACTGCAACTTGATCTCAGATTATTCAAATAACTGTTTCATTTTTTATGCTTACCCTGACCCCAGTGTATTTATAGGCTTTTATCCTTACCTGATACCAGTGTAATGTAATTATAGATTGTATTTTAATCATCTACTATATCCTAGTGAGTTTGTTTAAATCACTCCAATCCAGAGTCTTTTATTTCTATGCCTTTTAAAATTCTACAATGGCATTCTCATTGCATAAAAGCAATATTTTTGTAGTTTACTACAATGAATGAACATTTTGCATGCATTGCTGGCCATGTTTCTAATTTAAATTTTAAAAAGTCACTATAGAGAACTCTATGTAAAATGAAAACCTGACTTGTAAACAGTCATGGGGCAGCTCATCACTTTAAATCTTTGCTCATTGCTCCTATTTGGTCTCTATCATAACTTTGCAAGAAGCAGCAGAAAAAGAAATAAAGTTCTTTTTTTATCCTACCAAAAATGAAGATATACCCTGTACTAAGAACTAACAAAATTTCTTTTCTGCTCACAGGTGACAGGTGTTTGCAAGTTGTTTTACTTGTAATAGAAAGAATTCCATATTAAATCTAGAAGATAAATAGTTGGCTCGTGTTATCATTAGTTATGGCCACATTTTGATTGCCAAGATTAGAATTATCTTTACAAAGGATTTAACTCCTATTCCAAGATTGTTCAGTTTCTTGTAATAATTTTAAATGCAATAAATGATATGGGGGGTTTTTTTCCACTCTTCAGTGATGATTCAGAACTTCCCCTTTCTCTATCTTTTGTGTTACTTCCTGATTTGGTGTAGAATGAGGTCAGAAATCAGGTGTCTGAAGCACCTTACATTTGGACATTTCCAGAAGCACCAGTATCTTTCTCGTCACCAAATCGATTTGTGCTGAGATAATTCTAATGTCAGACTATGCCTTCTTTATGAGCAGCATTTTTTACTGTGATGACACGTACCAGCAAACAGTATCAGACCCTAGGATGACCTTACAATGTGCCCTAAGTTGCAGCAGATGCCTTTTTCTACAGAAAGACGTAAGGTCCAAAGATGCTTCCAAATTAAATGTTCAGCCCAGTACTGTGGTGCAACCAATGATACTGTTGCCAAAATTGTGCCTGTGTCTACAGCAGATATCATAGGTAGAAAAACAACCAAGAGACAAAAAAAATTCGCCTAACTTATTAATAAATCTGCTGGTTGGTTGCCACTTAGTGCTGTGTCATATTAGGGAAAGGGGTCTCTACGTGTGCCACTAAAATTCAAGTTACTTGTATTGTTCCCAATTCTGCTTTCTCAAACGTTTTAACTGATTTTCAAGTACCTCTATCTTCTGTTCCTTTCTATTCTCTGTGTGTGTCCACCCCCCCTTTGTTTCCTTATTAAAATGTCATTTTCAAATCCAGTCCTTGCTAGGAAGTCCAAAAGGCACAGAAACACAATCCTGACTGATGGGTGTTGGGAGGCCAGGTACAAAATGGGCATTACTATTATAAATAAAGTATCCTTTTTTATTCCTATATCCTTTACCGAATTTCTTTGCAGTAACACTTAAGAACTGCCCAATGTGTCACCAGTGACAGGAATTCTGACTTGTGCCTTGAATCTCAAGATCTAAAATACTGATCCATAACAGTATTAAATAAATATATAATTAAAGGAAAGTAAATAGGAATAGAGACTTTTGGTTTATTGATTATAATCACTGATTATTCTGCTTTTCCGAGATTCAGACACAGGCACATGCTTCCCTCTGGTATTTCTACTACCTAATATTCATTTTGTCTATAATAATACAAGCGTCATTAAAAGAGTAAAACAGCAATTGTCTCCTGGAAATCAAAGGACAATCTGTTAAATAAAAGCAGATGGATCTCTAGAATGAAATAGGAAATTTTGAACTGAATTTTGTGGTGAATCAAAATGTAAATTGTAATTTCACAAGGAAGACACAGCTCACAAAATTAATTTTGTAAAGACATGGAATGAGGATATATTGATCTTAAAATTGTGCACAGATACTGAATACCTGTCAGTGGCATTTCTAACTATTACATTTCCAATAGATGAAAAACAATGCATGACTGAAAATATTGGTCTTAAAGAGTACCATTAAACAATCAATCATCTAATATATCTAGTTTCTACTTAAATGATCTTTCATTTAAAAATTAAATGTAGGGAAAAATCCATCTGTCATCAGCAAACTTTCTGCAAATCTTGTGTAGGCCACCTAATACCTAATATTATTTCCAAAGTTATATTTCACTGTTTAATATTTGGTACTGGAATATGAAATAGCATCTCTCTTGCCTGGTTTCAGCATTCATTCCTCTGGATTTTACAGTAAAATGAGTGCACCTGCATTTAACAACTGAGCATTTTGAAGGTTATCACTGAAGAAAATAGTTAAGAGAAGCAGACAAGGTAAAAATCTCAGTGCAAAACTTGTCTGAAAAAACAAACAAACAAACAAACAAGAAGTTGCTAAATAAGAGGGGTCTTGAGAGAAGTGAGAAAAGGGTCTTGAGAAAAAAAAAGGGTTAAGATAGAACTATGGTTGCAAACTCCTCTCTAGTGAAGCATTTCCATAGGACACAGGGCAGCTGTGTAAGTGGACAGTGCCAGCCAGCAGACTGGAACAGATGTGGGCAGTGAATGAGCCCTTGCTCATCAGAGTGTTCAAACATGACCCTCGCTTTGCTTAAAGGCAAAAGTAGCAATTGGAACCATTTCTCTTGCAGCCTTTTTTCCTTCTGTAAAAGGCACGAGCTAGAGCTGGGAAGTTCAGTTTCAATCTGCCACTGCCGAACTAACCCAATCTCCAAGCTATTTCAATCCTCTTATTGAACTCTGTCCCTATTACTAATCAAGAAAAAAAAAAAAAAAAAAAAAAAAAAAAAAAAAAAAAGAAATTATTCTGAGGAAGAAAAACTCAAAAGAAATAAAATCCTCCTGAACATATCTTAACTCTAAAGACTTTTGAAAGGCTTGTGTTTATAATAATTAGGAAAAGAAGCTTTTGGAATCATTTTCACTAAACACTTTTGACATGATTTACAAAGGACACTTTTTAAATGTGCTCAACAGTCACAGATAATGGGTCTGGACTACTAACTTAAAAAGAATGGAAGTGGTTGGGTAACCTGGTGCCTTCATACACCTACCAGAGACTGAAAACTTAAGGGAATGTTCTGCACACGTCAATCAATGTAACATATGGACCTCAGAAGTGTAATCTATAGCTTAATGCATCCACAATGCATTGTGAAGTGCATTGATTACTTTGAATCAGAAAGGTTAAATCATTATCACTATTACCTCATAAAAAACAATACATGTGTATCTCCACTAGACCTGTCAAATAAATGTCTGGGTTTACTCTACCATTGTGATCTCTCATATAGAAATAATGGTTATGAGGTATGTGTAAGCAAGTTTACATGTTTCGATTTCAAATAGAAAATAAATTACAAACTCCCACTTTAAAAACTTGTCCTAGTTGGAGCCTTCAGTACCCTTCCTTCTGTATTTAGAATGCAAAATCGAAGTACAAAAAAGTAAAGAAATATGAAAAAAACATATACTGATGTCTTAGCAGTACTATGGCAAAGCACTACATCAGAGAAAAAAGCCCCTAAAATCTTACTCTAACAAAGAAATATAATGCCACAAAATATAAATCAATATTTAGCAAAAATTCTAGTTTAATCAGATTTTGCATTCTAGGATTTTCTTTATTCATCACAGTGATTACTTTCAGAGGGAAAACTTGTCAATGCTGTGTGCTTTTTTTGACACCTGTGATTCATATTTGCCTCTGGCATAAATAAAAGAGGGGACGTTTATAATAGATTTTTTTTCACAAAATACTGATTTCTCTTTAAAGTGGCTATAATATTTCTTCTGTCACTAAAGCGTCCATTCAAAAATAAATTCCTTCTTCTGAAAAATATGACAGTTTTGCGCTGTGGTAAAAAACAGGTACAGCACAATATACCTTGTGACAACAGGACTCATTGCTAGGAGATGGGCAATTCAGCTGTATGTATTCTTCCAACTTTCTACTGATTTGGCTCTCCTTTCAGGAGATTTTTGCACTGTCTGTGCAAAAGGATCTGTGCTGGCCAGCTACAATGTCATTTGAAAAAGAACAACTATTTACCATGAAATGCACCAGAAACACTAAGTTATGCCACTACGTAGCCAGCAGAAGTGAACTGTTTTGCTTCATGACCAATTCTTGACAGAGTGGAGTGAGTGATCCAGAGGCAGTGGTCTTTATTTCCATTTTACCAAGACCTTAAATTACATAGTCCTCATCTACCTATTTTGTAGTTAACATATCCCTTGACTTCAGTGAAACAGCATTTGTTCAAACCCATACCAATAGGTTTGGACGATCAGTACAGCATGCCACTCAAACGTTCTTGGATAGGAATATTATCCCTAATAATCAAACTTGATACACATACTGGTTCTTTGGCATGTCTATCATCATGGCCATCTGTTAGGGTGGAACTGTGCCTGCTAAAAAGGAGATATGCCAGTTTTTACATGATACAGGTGCCATGAAAATGCAAGTGATGAAGGAAAGGCTCTAGAATATAGCAGTGACCAGTCCTCTGCAGAAAGATCCTCTGGGGAGCAACCTGTTAGGAACATTGTATTGATAACTATGATAATTAGAACGTTTGGTTGGCTTTTCTATCTCTGCTCACCCTGTCCGGGTGCCTGTCTTCACACTTGGCATCCTACACATGCTGAAGGAAACAATTTTTTTCATTTACTGTCAAAGCCTAATCACATTAAGTATCCTAATAGGCAGGTCAGATGGGAATAAGATGAAAATTGTCTTTACACCTTTTAATATCTGAATTGATATTGATATTTTAGTTTTGAGAAAAGGTAATTCTGATAGTATTCTTACTTAGGTATGTAAAGGGTCTCCTTTACTAACAGTTCTGGCAAAAATCATGACTCAGAAGCACTCCTACCATCTGATATTGTTGATAGGTGATAGGAGAATGACTTCTCTTACAGTCTTTGTGCTACTGCATTACCTTTAGAAACACCCTGCTGGAACAGAGGGTGGTCTACAGAGTTCAAACTCTGTCTGAAACGGCATCAGGCTGTTATTTAGTAAGAATATGAAAACTGGCCTCCTTCTGCATTCTCCTAGCCTTTCCCAAGCATGCCCATGGATTAATACTGTTGGCAGGTGAATTAATTTTTCCAGTCTCTTTCTTAACGTGATGATATTGTCTGCATTTGCAGGCTCCTTTGGCATTAAGTTCACAAAGTTAACAACTTCCTGCCATGATAATCTGTTTTAAATTATTTTTCTTCTGATCTCCTCTATCACCGCAGGATTTGAGGAGTTCTTCATTCATTTTACCCACCAGCTTCAAGATTTGGAAAGCCTGTATGATACTTCCCCCTTAGTTTTCTCTTCACCAAACGAAGAAGTCTCTGACTTTTTGTCTATTGTTGATCACTTCAGTTGCCCTTCCTCAGTGATGATCAAGCTGCACACAGTACTCAAGATCTGGATGCACTGAGGTTTCATATATGCCAGACTGACAGCCTGTCTTGTTCTAAAAACTCTGTAGCAAAAGATCTTTAGATCTCACTAGTTTCAGTGAGAAGTTTGGTCTCATACAATGGAATGGTTCCCTTTGGGGCTCAGATAACCTGTGTATTGCCACAGAAATAAAGCTGGTTGGTACCTCTGAGTTTAACAGCCTATAAAGGGACAAAGCGTGTTGTACCTGGGATAATGTAGGCATGGATTAGCCATGTGTATAGTCATACTAATTGTTAAAGGCCCCACAATATGAGCATAAATATAACTTATAAGACACCTAAGATTATACTGCTTCAGACACACTAAGAACTTTTTTGTTAACCCTGTATCCCACGCACATTTTGTGCCACCTGAGAAGCTACTTGAAAATGCTCAGGAATTTTCTAGGTAACCAAAAAGGCTGGAGAATGAACATTTAATACAATTTTGCTTCCCAAAGTTACTTACAAGAAATTCTTCATACAGTGTTACTGACTGCCTGAAGCGTCAGCCCTTCTATAAGCCTGAACCTGTAGCCAACAGAGTTGTAAGAAGCCTTTGGTCCTGATTCATTTCTTAATCTGGTGCCAGCTCCTGCTGAAACATCTGCTCATTCTTTTTCAGCTTCCTAAGTTACTGGATAGATCATCTTTTTGCAACAGGTGAGCCCCTTCCAGCCAGTGTGGCAGCTGGGGCACATGCGTGTGGATTAATGGCACCTGAAACATGCCAGACACTCAGTATCACAGATGACTGTTCTTCTCCCTGCTTGTCTTTCCAAGATGATACCACCGTGCCAGTGCTCAGAGGAGAAGACCTGCTGTCTCTTCTGTTTTGCCTGGCTACAACTTTGGAGAAGGAAAGAATATATTACCAAAAAAATTATGTTGTCTTTTAAGCATTACACCATCCTTGGTAAGATATTTGCATTTCAAGGTTAATAGCTTATTTTCTTTTCCCAGGGCTCTCTGAATCTTAACGCTTCAGTTTCCACTACAGTCTTGGCCATCTGATTTTCCAAATGTGATGGTAAGTCCATTAGTTAGACCAAATATATCATAAATGCAGTACAGTTTACTAAATGCAGGCATAGATAAACCCCAAGGTGTGTAAACTAGACCTTTTGGAGGTAAGTCTTTCAGCATGTCTGTCACCTGTGGCAAATATTACAAATGCTGAACATAGCTATGTACTCTTCCTTGTCAGACCTGTAAAATTCCAACTACCCATACCATATCTAGTGCAGGAAAAAAAAGATGAAAAAATATGAACTTTTTTTCTGACATAATCGAATTATTTGAGACCCTTACTTTACAAGGAAATACGGTATGTATTAGGGTCTCCTTTTGCAAAGAATCAAAATCCTTGGGAGAAAAAAAGATATTTGCTGTATGTAGGCATGGGAAAAGCAACAAATTCATGTTGCCAAAAGGCACATCAATTGATGGAAAAATGCTTTGTACTACTAATAGACATGTATATCAAGAGCTTACAAATCTGTTTTTGTCAAACTGATCTATCAGTATGAGAGAATTATTGATAGAAAATTTAGCTTTGGTCTATGTAGCCATAACAAAGACTGACAGTTGCATGGCTTCAGGAAGAAAAAAATCATCAAAAATTCTTCTCTCACCTAGGTGTGAATATCATGACATCAAGTCAAAATGACCGCCCACTGGAACTAACACACCATAGAAATGAATGTAATAGATAGCTAGGTAGATTGTCAGAGGCCTGAAGGGAAGGCATTGATGTTCATAATGGTGATTTTCTGTGTTCACTGTGTCCAACCTAACTTTAGACTTTACCCTAAAATCAAGTGACATCAGCATTAGGAGATATTTACCTTTGTGTGTGAAAAATATATAAGCTGAAGAGTAATAGGTAGCAGGAAAAGATGAGCAAGAAGGATTTTTCCTGTTCTGATTCAGTTTGGCTTGCTGAATGCTATACCACAGCCTGTTAAAGGAAGACCCTTCACTCCCAGGATTGATGAAAATCAACTTTGTACAACAGGGCCTGGATACTCCTACTATAAAAATGTCTATTCCTTTTGTCCCATAAATAGAATATGAACGATAAAAGATTTGACCACTAAATCACATTTCCAGTCATAAATTCAGCTTTCACAGCCCTTGATTTTTATAGGATGGGAGCTGTTTTTTATTCGAATTGGCATCAGTGTAAACTTGGAAAGTGTAACAGAAGAGTGTGTGATTCATTTTTAGTATACTTAATTTCCACATATATGTATTTTAATGTGTGTGCATCACACACACACACACAGTTGTGTAAGTGTAGAAATATTTTCCATAAATATATACATACACATATGTATACATAGTTCCCAAGGCTCAGCAAAGCCATAAAAGTAAATAAAAGTGATGCTAACCTTTAACATAAAGAGTCTAACCTCAAGCTACCAATCAATCTACTCTGAATTATATCAGCATAAAATAGAACACAATGAGCTGCCAAGTGCATTGACTATGGATTTTAGATTGGAATTCAGAGACGGGGAGACAAGAAATCTCCTTGTGCTCTCTTCAAGATTTTAATTATTGAAAAGAATGACAGAGATTACAAACTCAGTCTCCAAATAACAGTGGCCATTCAATACTGTGCACATGGCTGTGGCAGATCTCTACTTTATATTCATATAGACAGGTAATAATGTCTTTGTTTTCTTATTAGAGGTCTGCTACATAATCTGAGTGTCAGATGGATTAATTTAAAAGTCGAAAATACAATCTTGTTTCATACACATGGTACTTACTTGAAATTTGATGTTACTAGCTTTGTTTAAAAATCAATTGTACAAGTTGAAATGTAACAAAATACATACAGCTAGAGCCTAGTCTGCATAGCAGCTCCTATTGTTTTGCATGAAAAATGCATTGACTATAGTATTATGAGAGTAAATGTGCTGTATGCTGAAAAATTCTGTCACTTTCTATTAGCTGTAAATTATCGACTAGTATAAACCCTAATTTCATTTGTCACATTCTGTTGCATTGCTGCTCTTCCTTGTTCCCATTCTGTCATTCTGGCAGGCCCACTCTGCCCCAGGTATCACGGCATCGCCATCTGCACCCGACATCTGTCTCTCTATTGATCACACGGGTTTAGCACTTGATCAAACAGAGCACGACAGAATACATCTCTTTTTGCAGTACTGCCAATGCCAACTGCTGCATGAAATCTATTACAAAAGCATTCTTTTACCTAGTTTCTGAAACTGCACGTAAGTTTGGTTTTTTTTAAAAGATTCTTAGGTTGATTTTTTAAAAAAACTTTCCATCATTTAATAGAGAGGAATGAAAAGAAAATAGGCAGGCAAAAAATGTGAAATTAAGCATTTTTATCCCAGAGTATGCAAAAAAAAAAAAATCAGGCTACTCTATCGAGTTCATTTATTGAGAGAAATCATTACATTACTTCAGAATTTGATAGTAAGTATACATTTTTGCTTTGTCTGGAAAAAAATGGTACAAAACAGGCTACACCAGCAGGTGCTAAACAAGCTCCTCAGAGGTTCAAATGAAGTGTCTGGAGAGCCCTAGCTGTCTCCAGTTCAGATGGTTGACTCATGAATGTGACTTGGAGACCAAAGAAAGGTACATAACGACTCATTGCTCAATCAGTGAGAAAAAAAAAATAAATTGTGTGTCTGAGGACTGATCTGGCATGCTGAACTGGAGGAAACTTCTTGGCACCGAACTATGTCTGAAATACCATAGCCAGGTCTGGGCACCAGGTGCCTCCATTCTTTTGTGATCAGAAGAAGCAAAGAATTATTTTCTAGCATGAGCACTTACTAAGTGCTTTAAAACACTGAGAAGGTGTGCACTACATTTTGCATAGATATTTTGTTAGTGTGATAGGAGAATGTAGTGTAATACAAGATGGTCGCCTCAAAGACTTTAACACAGCTACACCAGTTGCACAAGTTGAACACTTGGCTTCTTTCAGGGAATGCACTGCAAAAAAACCCCAACCCCGGTTGACTGGCTTTCAACATTCTTTCACAAAACAGTCTGCGACCAATTCTGATACCAAAGGGGAAAAGGATTACATTTAACTTCATTAATTTAAGCTTTTTCATCAATAAAATCATTGACATTGGCATAGGTGATATTATGGACTGACTCTTGGAGGAAGCTCTACCCAAGTATTGTGCAGTCAATAAGCTTCATAAGCTTAGTAACTTTGCATTATTTCAGAGCAATTAGAAATTATTTTTAAGAAAAATGGTGAAAGTCCAAAAATATATCTGGTTTTCAAGGCCTTTGATATACCTTTGGCAAACAAAGTGTAAACTCAAACATTTTAGTTATGTTATTTCCATTGATTTGATAAGTTCTCTTATAGAGGTACTTGAGAGGATACTACCAGCCATAGGAAATGAGGCATATGAAGCTAAGATACTAAATTGTGAGATAGCAGGAATAATTTCTTCTCGGACACAGCATTATGGATTAACAGCACCTACGTATTTTATGATAACGTCTCCATTATTTTCACAGGTGAATACCATATTTCTATCAGTTGTAATGTATTTTAAATGCACTGGGTAAACAAAAAAGGTACTTTCTGAAAAACAAAATGTTCTCTTTCTACAACCCAACAGCCACGTTATTTTCATTATTTATGCTACCTTTTCAAATTATGATGAAAATATTTGATGTTACAAACAGATTTTAAAAAACCAACCAAACAACAAACCCAACCAAAATCATAAGCATTAAAAGACTATTTTTCTTGTTTCAACTGACAGTATTAGTTACAACACAGGAATTAGACTGGGATCCAGCAATGTATTATTCATTAGATTTTTTTGTAGCCAAATACATTAGAGTATATAGTTATACCAACAAATTAATATTTTAGAGCTAATTGAAATTGTTCTTCCTATAAAGATTAAGCTTCTTCCCACCCTACACACTTCAGTCATTAAAATAACACTTTTAATGCCTTGTCTAAATGATGTCTCACATTAATGCAAAGCTATATTAAAGCACTCAAATGACCAGTTCTTTTGTAATGCATTCTATACGATCAGACACTGGGTCAAATCTGGGCAGTGTGTATGAAGTGGTATCAAGTGGAAGCTAATTAAAATATATTCTCTATAGAACTTTACAGAAAAAAGAACAGCAATCATCAGAAGGTAGAGTCTGAAAATGGCATTTCTGAAAGGCTTGCAATATGATTTATTCTATTTGCATAAGGATACTTTTTGGAATAAAGGCTTAAGAGGATGGCATGAATACTTCATACAAAGTACCCTACTTCATTTCTGACAGTCTCAGTGATAACCTGAACAAGTTTCTGGCTTGTTCATAACATAATTTTAGAGCATTTAGGTTTGTTTACAGAAACAGTATTTAGATACCTTTCTTAAAATCTGCTTAGCCCCCCCCACCCCAACAAAATATTAATGAAATAAATCTAGCCAAACATTTTAAACTTTTTGGTCTCAGTAATTTTAACTCAAAAAATTATGTACATAACAGAATAACCAGTAATTGAATCTGAATGCAGACAAATCCCATTTCCTTTATCAAAGTGAGGTCACCTCCCACATTAATCAGATCTGTCTCTTTCCTTGCCCAAATCCATGAGATACTGTGCGTTTAATTTTTAATTAATGTTTTAAATCCACATTTTACAATATAGAAGTTGAACCTTCTTAAGATAATTTTACCAGTGTTTTCCCTGTTGTACTTTTACTGATCCAGAGAAGGGGAAATAAACCTGGCAAAGGATGAGATTCTCTTGATATTGCCACATTACCCCAGAGAAAAGACTTTCATGTGATGCTGCCATTTCATGCTTGAATGTAGGTAGATGTGTGGGAGGTGGGGAGGGTAACTGTAGTGAAGCCTGCAGAGTTAGCAAGGGACAATTACACTGCATTTGTTCAGGCTTCGGTCAGTTTTTCAGATAAGGCATCAATACACCTTATCTACTGACTTATCTCTTTTTTAAAAAAAAATATGAATTTCAGGGATGTGGGTGTTAAGAAGATGGATGAAGCATTTTCTAGGGATAAGATGAGCAGGGTTAGAAAGATCTTTTGTGTGATCTACTGTGGTAATTCTTTTAGAATAAAAAAAACAAAACCAGAATTAACTTTTTAGTCCCATATTATACTCTGTATATATAAACACAGTCACATAAGCATAAAAATTATTTTTTTTCCTCAAATTAACTTCATTATACTAACTGCTCATCTAAAGAATAACTTTTTGTTTGTTTTTTTCTCGCAAGTCTGATTGTGATATTCCTTTCCATTCACAGTTCTTAGCACAATAAGTGTGTATTTTTTAGGAGGCTGGTGGAATATATTTTTCTTTTCCTTACATCTACTCTTCACCTTTTATTATTTGTTGGATTATTTTGATGTGAGGTCCAATTACAAATCTTCCAAAAATGGGACTTTGCATTTGTGCTCACATTCCTGTGCTACAACTGGAGTGTTCCATGTAGAAGCATTTGCATTGCAGGACACGTCTTCACCCTTATTTAGGTAAACATACCCATGTTCATTTTATTTTTGAATAGACAATAAAGTAACTGCTATAATGGAGAAAGTGACACCTGTGTTTTTGTGAGAGTTCTGGTGGGCTGAGCTGTGGGTACTGGCCTACTGCCTGCTACAGCCATGCTGGAACAGAGCAGAGGTTCACCTTTTTGTGTCTACCTCTCCATCAGCTTCAGTGACTGCACTGTAGACTTATGTCAAGAAGGAAAAGGTAAACCTTAGTTTTTCTTGATTTCCTTTTAATTGGAAAATATTTTCCAAAAACCCTCACCATATGGCTATACTAATAACTGATAATAAAGCTGTAGTTTACAGTGTCCTTAGCCAGTTGCCTTGTAACACACCAGGAAAGTTTTCTCCTTCCTTCCTTCTAAGCAACCCAACCTTACACACTGGTGTAACATGGTTTGGTAGCCACCTGGATGCAAAATCCCACACCCAGGGAAGTCTTGTGTACAGCCCTTAGCCTGTCTACCCCACTACTGAGGTCATAACTCATAATCGTTTGGTGGCTTAAAGAAGGGTTCTATTAGCTTAGACCAGAACATGATGTTAACATCTATGTGAAAAAAAGCAACCCCACAAAACAAAACCAAACAAAAACCAAAATAAAAACTCATCCCACACTACAGGGATTCATCAACCCTCTTTAACAAATATACAGATGAAAGGATATCTGCAACACAGTATCTGTATTAGCCTGGAGATCTACTCCTCTCATAGGAATCTCAGATGCCATTAGTGTATATAAGCTTCAAATGCTGGGAAGCAGGTGTGGATAGAAGAAGTTTTCTACTCTCTGCTAACAGGGCAATCATTTTCTTTCATTTCTTTCATTTCTTTACCATTTCTCATGAGAACCCTGCTCTGCTTATAGTATGCCAGTAAGTCATTCCTTCTCACCTCTGAAGGGCATGGAAGAACTGAAAACATGGGGACATGTAACAGAAGTGAGAACAGGGTAACAAAATAAAGGAAGAGCATTTCCATTGATTTTGATACCTGAAGGAACCGGTTTTACTTATCAAGCCTGGCACCAAGCCTGCTGCATAACTTAGAATTTGCTCAGTAATTCTTGGAACTGCTTGTGCTTCACAAGTGGGAGTCGACATTTTCTTTTCTAAAAGTAAGCAGTCTACATTAAGAGAAACAAACTGATTCTATATCTAAATATCTAAAGACTAATTAATCTCAGTGTTTAAAACGTGTATTTATTTCCAGTTTGAGCTCTTCTTGCTATCCAGCCTTTGGATATTGCTGAATCCTTACTGCTAGGTTAAAAGAGCCATTAGTAAAGAGAAAGAGAAGACAGCTGTGTATATAGGGATGAAAGCAAATGCTATTTGGAAAATATAATATACTGGAGATTTTTGAAATTCAGGTAAAAGCCTAGACTTTTTGACATTCTCCAGTAAAATTGTTTTTATTTTAATTTCAAAATGATCCAGGACAGTTCTCAGGAGGATGCTGTTTACATAGAAAGAAAATTTTAATCGCATACAAAAACTTCAGAGTAGTAGAAGCATCAGAGACACACTTTGCCTCTCTCTCTAGACCCCTAACAGGTAGAAAATTTCACATGTATCTAGTACTGCAAAGATGTATTTATATGTTGCAGTTCTGTAATGTATTTTGGGGTATTATACATGTTGTTAGCTTTCATTTTCCCATGAACTTTATGGTGAAAATACCACTTTACAATCAATTATCTAAATTTACCAGTAATACCTGTTTAGTTAGTCAGATGCTCAATGTGCTACAACATTTAAAATGCATATGAACTTGTGAGACTGTGAACATAAAGGAAAATATAAAGGGTCACAAAAAATAACTGTGTTTATGATAAGCTTTTGTGAAAATAAATGCTTATATAAATATATATATGTATAAACCCAGCAAGAAACACATAATTTCTATGCACATCCTGTTGCTGTCATTCAGATACATTCAGATAGTCCTTCCAAATACCAAAATTAGCAAGAAGTGAAATTTGAAATGGAAAACGATGCTATGGAAAATGCAGTGATCTAAGCTACTAATCTTCAGATTAACCCCCATGACTCACTTGGAAGATGGTTGTATGAAATATAAACAGCTATTACATCAGCTTTTACAACTGCAGATGAAGCTCATGGTGGTCAAACTAAAAGCAAAATGCTTCAGAAACACATAGTATTTTGTTTTGTTTTGCTTTGGTCTGGTTTGGTTTGGATTGTTTTTTTGGGAGGTGCAGGACAGCAGATAAAATATCAATGTTCTGTGCACTGCTTTAAAGATTAACAGCTATTGTACTTTCTTTTACATTTAGTTTCAGATCCTGACACACCAGACAAGCTCTTTATTTTGAGTACAGCCTTCAACAATAAAAGTACCTGTCCCTTTGGATTGCAATTATACATAACAAATGAAAATAACAAATTAAATATATGAGTAATACACATTCCCTATACACATTTGTTCTGATCACTGTAGTTAATGGTTCATAGTAATAGTTTAGCCATAATAGTTTATTAAAATATTACCTACCACTGGTTAACAAATTCCACAGGAAACACAGGCTAGCTGGTTTTGAGATTTTTAATTCTTATACAAAGAGGAAATTGATACCTTATTTTTTCCTCTTTCAAAATTCAATGCCTTTTAAATCAAAATTCTAAGGTAGGCTACGTAGTAACCAAATTACCTGATTATCAATAAATTACAAGTATTCTACAATTCTAGTGTGTATCTTTTAAAGGCATTGGCTTTTATTATGGAATTAATATAATACAAAAATGCTATTAATGCAATTACTTGTTGCATCATTTGTGGATTAGATCACCACTGGAGAGATAAAATTACTGAACATGAATTCTCAAGTTCTCTGGAATAACTCTGCAGTAACTGAATAGTTTGAATACATCTAAGCACAGAAAATCTCTGTTCTCCATATGTGCAAAATTAAGGCTATAACTATGTTAGTTCCATAAATAGTACCTTGTAGCAATAATGCCAAATGTGGGTACTTTTCATTGCTCATCAGTCTGTTTCCCACCCAGTATGCATGTGCTGGCACACTCCCTCACAGCAGTATTTTTCATGACTGTGATCCCCTCATCAGCGTGGCTATGAAGTGATGGCAATATCCAGAGAAATGGAATTGCTTTTGTAAAACATGAGGTAAAAAGTGAGTGAAATATGTAGGAGTAGTATTAGGAGAACAGAAAGCATTATCCTATGTTATTCAGGACAACAGAAAAGGTGAGCTGGAAAATGGGGCACTTCGTATTC
Organism: Phaethornis superciliosus; assembly: GCA_023637945.1. Lineage (NCBI taxonomy): Eukaryota > Metazoa > Chordata > Aves > Apodiformes > Trochilidae > Phaethornis > Phaethornis superciliosus. The sequence continues at coordinate 18,946,898 of JAJQWJ010000002.1, forward strand.
AAAAAAAGATAAACGTTTATTTTCCTGTATTTATTAGATCTGGATATAATATGGATAACTTTAGTAATTTAATTAGTAATATGTTGAAAAAAAACTCTTTTTTTTAAATTTGTTTGTTTGTTTGTTTTTTTGCCATAGATACTTTACATACAACAATGTAAATCTCACTGGGCATTGAAAACTGAGGTTCCCCAAAGGATTAACTCAGAATAACAGATTCAAAATATGGAGGTGAAAGGGGAAAAGGTACGATCCTTGGGGAAAATATTTCCATATATGATGTTAGATAACAAAAACCAAACAACTCCTCCCAAACAAAACAAAACAAAACAATAAGTACTTTCTTGAAAAGAACTTTTACACTTTTATTTAATAATTTGGGGAGAAATGTAGGACATCAGATGTTAACACCCTACTTTCAGAAGTCAGATCTCTGGCCCTCAACCCATTACCAGGAATGTAATCCCATGACCTCTGACATGTGTGATTTAAGCATCCATATTTTCTTGAATGGCACTGAGTAACATAAGACTAAGTGACTTGTTAAAATGGAAATTAAGGCTAACTCCATGCAGCCTTGCACAGTTGTCTTTGTTTGCTTTTCTAATAAATACCTATTAGATCAGAACATGCCCTTTTTGGCTGACCTTGCACTGTTGGGTTTCACAGGTGTGTAAAAGTAGCCACTGGCACACCAGGATTATGGATGCTTACTGAAACTCCTGATTACTTGCTTGACTCACACGGAAAAGCAGCCTATTTTTTCTGATTAAAGCATCAGGAAATTCCACTTCAGTGGTGTGTAAAATTTTTATAAACTCTGTTCTGAAACAACATTATCATTATGGTAGTCAGACTGTAAAAGATTGGCTTAAATGTGCTCATCTATATTTCTCATGTTTTTCTTCCCTTCTAAATATCTTCATATAATTGTTTTTCTCATTCTGTATTTTTTATCTAGCTTTATGCATTAAAAATATGCTTTTGTATACATATGTAAACACACTCCAACTCCCACAGAAAACTTTCTATGCACACAAAGTACAGATTATTAATTACTATGTCCATTAGGGTTTTGGCAAAATGAGTATCACTCAATTTAAACTTGTTCCTTTAAATCATCCTGTTACAGCAAGCATTACATCATTAAGTGAAGGAGCAAAGTTACTCCATTTTTCAAGCCAAGTTTCAAAAGTATTCAATATACTGTATGTTTACAAGGAAATGGAGAAAGGCAGCCTGGCTTTCGAATATAATGTAATCTCTACACAGACCCAACTGTTTCTTGTTTATGACAAAGGAGTAAATAATCCATTGATCTGGCAGCAGGGCACCTGCCTTACCAACCGACTCTGTATCAGTGGTCCCTGAACCCTCATTATTTTTCCTCAATTAAAGTTCATAGTCTCCTAAAGTCTGTGCTGAGCAGATGTACAACTGTTCTTGACTGATGAACACAGAAGAATCACAAATTTAGAAAACTACTGCCATTTCATAAACCCTAGAAGTGTTGTGTGCATCATTTGTTGTGGTGAAGAAACATTATAAACAATATGTCTCATTTATAGGTTGCAAAGACAGCACACCACAGAAAAGAATATTAAAGTTCAAATACTGTCACATAAGCAGGACATTATGAATACTGTAATGTGTTTTTTTATGATTCAAATAATGGTTACTGAAATGAAAGGAAAAGCGCCCTCTGAGGGGTAAAATGTAAAAAATGTGACATATTTACCTAGAATTAGACAAAACTGATGTATTAAAAACATCAAACTGGGATCGATGATCTTCAGAGAACTTCAAAATATAGTAACAGATAAATCACTGAAAGCAGAATTAAAGTTACGTTTGCTGAATTATAGCTTTGGTTCTTTGTAATTGCTTCTTTTGCAGAAATAAGGAAGTCAGGAGAAATAATCAGAAGGGCAATACTACTTGCAATTATAATGCAAAAAGACTAGCTGCAAAATTAACTGAAGGACCCACATTTCACAAGAATCAGCCTTTTAAATGTGGGTGTATGCTCAAATATTGTAATATATGAAAAGAGACCGCATTATATATGTATTCCCCATAGTGTGTCATGTTGTACACCTAAACGAAAATAATTTCTCAATAAAACATAGGAAGATGCTCAATCCCAGCACCAATTGGCTTAAGAAGCAATCAAAACCTAGATTTTTCAGGGGCAAAGTTAAAGTTCATAGGCAACATTTGTCAGCCTGTCTCTGGAATGAAACCAGCACGGTGCTGTAGCTACAGTATGTGCTGGACCAAGTGCAGCAGATTGTAAGTCTTTAGGTCAGAGTATGTTCTTGAAGCATCAATAGCTACACCTGTCATTGTAGTTTTTCTGTGAAGAATATGCTAACATTGCAACATGCATTCTCCACAATCTGATTTTGAGGCTGGGCACTGGATTCAGAAATAGAGTTAGTGAAAATGTTACTGTTGATGATGAGGTGCCGGTGTTTCCTGTAATGCCTGATGGAGCTTTTGCCATTAAAGCTTTTGCCACATAAGCTTGGTCTACTTGGGAACTGTGCTTACTGGCTTTGGTTCTCATGTCAGATTGTAACCCAGTGTTTGGAAAACAAAAAAATGCAGGAAAAGGAATTTAGAAGGGAGTAAATGATTAAGGAACTCATCGTCCAGCCAAAATAACAGAAGAGATTACTGGCTGCAATCTTCTGTAATTAGCAGGGGTCATTTTATCCTTTCTGCTTTCACAACAGTTTACTTCTCCTGGCTTATTTTCACAAATATTTTGCAGAAAGCTACTTAATCTAATGAAATCTCTACCCTGTAGCTCACTTAAAACTGCTCATGCTAAACCAATGATTCAATCATTAAAGTGTTTGATGAGGATGTAAGCACCTTTGGACAACAGGTAATGTTGATATTTTAAGGGATGAAGAAATCAACAAAGGTAGCTCCTACTGTATACTGGAGGATCAATTCTCTGTGAAAAGGGTTTTTCTTGAATTTAACACCAACTGGCCATCACACATTTGTATGCAAAGCTTCACACATTTGATTTCACAGAATAAATGGCAAAATCGCTAGGCAGTTTCATTCTTGCACTAAAATGAATACATGTGTCCAGGCAATGTGAATGTTTTGTTTATTATAAAGTACAAGATGTGCTTCTGCATACCAGAATGTGGAATATTTAGTGAATGATAGTATACCTTACAAACAAATATGTATTAATAAATTACTTGTGACACATAAGAGACCATGCTAAAACAGGAGTCCTTTTTTTGCCACAAATAGATTTCTGTACACACACAACATCCATGTGAACTATACAGGAAAAACATAACAAAAAACAAAAACAGGTATAACAGAGAACATCTCAGTCTATGTATATATGCACAATTATGAAGTTTAGGAGGAAGTCTTTATTAGATATTGGAAGCTGAAGGTTTTCATATTGCATTGATATCAGGCATGGTTTGAAAGGGAAACATAATCAAATGCCATCAAAATTATTAGATTCTGGTGCATTTTTACAGTATCTGTCTTGTTACTCACCCTGCCTGTCTCCCCAAGAGCTGCTCAGTCCCACTGCAGCTCTCTACCCTCCCCTTTTCCCAGCAGAGGGGTGGTGGAACCTCCCCAGCCTCTGAGCTGGAGCCAGGCCATGCTTCCCTCTCCTCTGCACAGCTGCTGGCAGCAGTTCCCCAGCAGTGCCAGTGCAATCCAGGGCTGCTGGCTCCTGGCAGGCAGCGGGACCAGCAAGTGGCAGTGCTGGAGCCAGACCCGGGACCACTGAGAGAACCGAGGGTCTCAGGACTGCAAGCTCTGCTCCATCATGGAGTCTTTACCAGATGGTGAAATAGACAGGGACAGGTTTCAGCTTTCCACCAAAATCAGATACTCTCAAACACAATGAACTTGTCAGAGGAAAAATGAAATCCAGTGCTCTCCTTTCAAAACAACCAAAACGACTTTTGCTGCCTGCCTGTCTGAAAACATTATCCCAGAGCTACGTTACTAAAAACAGTATCGAGAGTATAGTAGTCTGTGCTACCCAGACAATTTTGGAGGCACAGGGCAGGTGGAGGATCAAAACCTGGGGCCCTTGGGTTCCGATGTGCTACTAACAGCCAGAGGTCTGCTGAATTCGTCGTCTGTCTCTGCTAGGAGAAAGGCAAAAGCTGACACTGCCTGAACTTAGGGACTAGAGACAATGAATGAAAAAAAAAGTTTATAGCTTTTCTGCAGCCTTTTCTACCTTTCCCCAGGAAGTGCACAAAAGAATCAATTCTTCTGCATATCAGTTCTTACACCTGCAGATGTGGGAAGAGGCCATCACTCTTCCAAAGCAGCACTTCATTCTTCCTGGAAAGCAGCAAGCCCTAACAATGTGCTCTGAAAAGCTCTCAGACACTGAAGTATTAATACAGGCTTTCTCTCCTCTGTCTTATTGCTCTAAATGAAAACTATATTTGATGCACCTGGTCCTTTGTGGAACTACCCTATGATGTCCATGCTAACAGAGTCCTTTCTTAAACATTTTGAATTATTAACACACTAAGTATTACACCCGGTTCTTTCAGAGCAAAATTCAGCTTTCCCCATTTCAGATGTTCTCAAAAGCTGTGGTATGCATTCATTTGAAATGCACTGCAATACCTTTGTGTGGAAAAGATTTTTGCATTTTAAACTATCCCCAAATGTCACCGTAGTGACCAGAACTGTCTGAAGTTTATTTGTTTTACAGACCTTTGTTCTGGCTTTTGCGTGTCAAGAGGGCAGCAGTGTATGTGTTAAAAGAAGGAGATTTTATTTCTAACTATACTAAAGCATATTTCTTGATTTTAAGACTATTTCTTTTAGTATCTCTGAAAAGACAGCAGAGTTCTGTATCACTGCAAATGTAATAAGCATTTTGGTGTGAACTGGAAGAAACTAATAGGAGCTAGGTCCTAGCCTGGAAACATGCTTAGGGAAATGGTGGGGAATGCTAATTCATAGGTGTTGTATATTTCCTTTGCTGTCTGGTCTGGTGCTGGAAAACCTGCTTTTAAATTCTGTCCTAAATTTGAGCAATGGCAGGTCAGGTATAGCTCCTGATGAGGTGCAGAGTTTGCTCTGATTACTTCAGTAATTACTTTCTAATATTATTAAACTTTTTACATTAAGTAATTTCTCTTCTGATTGATCCACAAAGCTCAGGTCAAAGGCCATCTAATTATAAAAAGTTGCAGATCCATCTTCTTCATTTGAAAATATCTCTTGGTCAAGAGCTGAAGCAAAGTTCATATTCACATTTGCAGCTCTCAGACCATTCTAAATCACTTAAAAGCAAAATATAGGTAAATAATCTCTTTGCTGATAAAATAGCAGAGAGAAATCCTTCTCTCCTTACTGGAAAATAAAGGATGTTCCAGTTTTTATAGGGCTTGGTTATAAATATAAGATAGCATGAGCATATAAATTATTTCAGTTATGCTTTAATAGTGCTTAATAAATCAAGACTGCATATTAAAGAAAACATTGACATTCGAAACCATAGCATAATATTTAATTAAGCACACTACTACTTTGATCATATTTCTGAGCTTGGTCCAATGCCTGTTCTGTCACCAGTGAAGCCATCACTGACCTGAACTGCTTAGTATCTTTCCTTGAAATGTACTGTTGTGAGCAAAAGACATTGGAAATAAATAATATTGGATGAATTAAGGTTAAATTATTAACAGATCACCTTCTTCTTTTATCTTGCAATGCTAGTTAGCTTAAGAACTGGTTGCAGAGATTACAGGTCAGGCAGAGACAGCAAGGCTGCCATGGGGCCAGTTTGGAACCGATGAATTAAATCTACAGGAACTGCTTTCCTTATGCTTTACTCTTGATGTTTGTTGAAAATCATCTTTTTAAATTACTTGTTCAGAGTGATGCACCAAAATGCAGCTTTGTGTGGCAGTCAGGACCAACTGACAACAGTGTTAGAATAAGTGGATGAAATTTAGTTAACTCTATGGGATAAGGGAGTATTCAGATACAAGAATAAAGGTGTAACTTGAGCATAACAAGGTGTTAAAGCATGATGAGCCAATTAGGAAAGGGATATTCTCTGCCTATCCTATAACTGCGGGTGTCCTTTAGGGACAGACCTCTGGGGACCCCCCAGCCCAGCCCCAGGACTACACAGAGCACAACTGCACCACATGGCTTCTAGACCCTGTTGTCTTCCTCCACGGAATGAAAAAATTGCACAATTCATAAAATTGCATAGATCTGTGAGATGAAAAATGTTTTGCTATTCAGGTTTATTTGTCCCCCACACTGTCAACTGGTCTTGAACTGTGACACTATGCCAGTGAGTCAGACCTCTCACAGTAACCTCTTTACCTCATTTGTATTTAATCAAGCACCAAAATATAATCTTTGTTTTCAGCAATTTACTTCAGTAACTGAAGTTAATAAGAAATTAGACAGGTAAGATATATGAAAAAAAAAAATCAATATATTTTAAGGGAAAGATATTTTAAGAGAAAGCTTCAATAGATTTTTTTTTAAAACCAGTTTAAAAGACTGGGTAATGATAATGTGTGATGCGAGGTACAAAGATTTGTAAGAAATCACTTTCTTTTCACTAACATTACCACACTAATATATTTAACATAGACATTTACATGCTTTGCATTTTAAGTGCCTCTGAAATTCAAGCACCAAGCCTGCACATTTCAGCAGCACCATCAGATGTAATGAGTTATGGTACTATCGGCATGTTGATAAGCTATAGCCCAAAGAAGAACAAGAAGGAAGTATAAAAAATATGGCCAGAGGATGGGATAAAATTATCAGCGAGTGTGTTTTCCTGTTTGGTTTTAATCTACATTTAATTAAATTCTTATCTTCTGTGTACTTATGGTCGCATTTGAATGGCGAGACTGCATTCATTATGAATGGTAAAACTTAACTCAGAGAACATTTCATGTGGCTTCTTTAAAAAAAAGGAAAAGAAAAAATGCTGTCTTTATTCTTTACACTTGGGTCTTTTTAAAGAAGGGTTAAGTTAGTCTGGGCTGGAATGATGTTCTGCACTTAACCTTTAGGTTAAATGATTTCTAAAGTTGTTCTTTAATCAATTTTTAAAAAAAGATGTGATTTGGAAATGTTAATATAAAAATTTTGGTTCACTGAAATCAGCAATGGGGCAGCAATGAAACACATGAAAGAAGGGTTTTCTTCATTCTTAAAACCAGAAAATTATATCAGAAAGTTTTTACTATTACCAGACAATGTGGATGTTTGGCTGCATCCAGAATTACTTATAGCCAAAAGTTTATTTGAAATTTTTAAGATACTTAAAAAATCTTAACAATTATTTCTGAGAGTCTTAGTTTGTATTATTGGTGTTTTTTTTTCTATTTTCCAGGTCACTGGGTTGGCCATGCAGTCCTCCTTGGGCAAAACTCAGCTTTAATCTTGTGTAAATAGGGAGGACAGAACTGTGTACTTTGCTTTACCTACAGGTTTCAAAGCTATTTTGGGGGCAGAGGACAAGTGAGATCAGAAATGAAACTACCAGCACAAAAATAATATCTAGGTTAAATTAATAAGAGATATAAAAAAATGAAACAAAATAGAAAGCCTTCTGCAATTCCTTATCAGGCAGTACAGCAACTACTGCACCATATATATTTTTAAAACATGCAGTTTAGATATCGTTTTCCAAGAGATGCTATCTTGCAATGCAAAATCATATGACACTGTGTCAGAAATATCCCTGTAACTTTTATATTGCATACATTTATTTTCTTTCTTTGAAGGGCGTACCCCCAAGACGCTTTAAGGACATCTGAGAGGTACAATGCATTAATGCAAACCCAAGCTCTACCAAAATGAAACCTCCTCAAGTTAAACACATTCCTGCAGTACTGAATACTCATTTTCCTAAGCTAACCTCCACAAAAGCCCTTGAGAACCGATCAGCTTTGAAGTGTGGGTTGATAATTAGCAAATATGGGGAGCTACTGCAGGTAGAACATTTCAGGGTCAAAAGTCCTACTAGAAAAATGAAAACATTGGCACCAGAAAGTAATTGTTTTCTTGCTCATTTGGCTATTGATTTTCAGCTCCCTCTTCCCCTAGAAGTTTGGATTTTATGTACCTCTCCATCATTCTTTCCCTTTCTTGAAGAATTATGCTGATATACTGACAATAGATACAGAAAAAGGGGAAAGGCAGGAAGGAAAGAAAAGCATGGGAGAAATAAAACATTAAAAGGTGCAGCTTACATTCATTTTTCCAGCTAAAAAAAAAAAAAAGACCTTCAGAAAATAACATTTTTAAGTAAAATTTCTATTCCTGAAATGCAAACTTTGTCTCTTTTTTTCTTCCACTGCAAGATGAGGCATCATTTGAATTTTTTTTTAAAGTACAAGCTGTATAAAACATGGTCACTGGTTGTTTTTTTGGTTTTGTTTTTCTTTTTTTAGAGCTCCTGGATTGCTCTAAGCTGTGCTATTAATGGTGAGTTTTGCTTGATCCACTGATAGCTCCATAGCCTTACACTGCAGCTCCATGTATTGCTCTACTATCCCTTTTCAGGTTTAGAAACAGAAGCAACTCTAGCAAAGCCGTAGTCCAAAAGAAAATGTTGCAATCATTTCACTAGGCAAACATAATAAAGAAAAATAAAATGCTCCCTCAGTGCAGTATCTACCATTAAGCTTTAATAAAGATTCTCAGATTGATAACCGAGTCATGTATCTTCTGTCATCACTGCTAGGGGAAAAGCAATTGTCATTTCTTCCACTTGTATCCAGCAATGTATCAATGTTACCAGAACTTGTGGTTTTTTTCAAGTATTTGCCAACTAATTCACAACTAAACTACATTTTAAGCTGAAGCAATTACTTCACTGCATCTGTCAGATCAGTTTTGAGAGAAAACACTGTCCTGGCTTAATCTTTTAAACCCTAAGATACATAACTACAGCACTGAAACAAGATTGGTTGTTGTCCTGGGTTTCCTATTTTAATCAGATCTGAGGTAAACTGAATCGCTCTCTCAAATCTCTGCCTCTGCACTGGGATTATCAACAGTCAGGCTGACACTGATCTCAAGTTAAGTGCTTTGGATACAGATCTAAAATTAGGGGGAATTTGGGTTGCATAGTGTGGTACAGTTGCCATTCAGAAGAGATCACACAATACTTTTCTTCACTGTCTCTTCAGATGGCATTGCCTCCTATAGAGAAGAGGTGGAGCAGTCTGAGAGACAGAGCATAAAAACCCCATGGAAAATAGTCTTCCTTAGAAGAATAAAAAAATTATTATTCTTGGATTGTTACTCTAGGAATTGTATCCGTGTGGTCACTTTCCTTTGCATTTCACACAACTTCCAAGGAGCTCTTGCAGGATGGCATGAGAGCTCTTGGAAGGCGCGCTGCCAAAACCTTCTAAAAACTTCATTCGCAGCACTTTGTCTGTAAACCTATTTTATTGCTATTAGTTGTGTTAGAATAAAAATACCAACTCAGCTTGAAAAAATAGGTATATGTAGCCAGCTAATCAATTGCATAACTTTTCTAAAAATGTCTTCAGCATGACATTAGGCAACTGTGAACCTGTTAGCTTCCAGCTCTGCTGTCAGTGCTATGATATAACGAGTGCCAGCATGGTGTTCCAGTCAGCTACTGCCACCTGCTCTGCTTTGGAAAAAGAAGTCTCTTTTTTTGGCAGTCATCAGATGTCAAACCCAGTGCCCATTGGCAAGAAAGATGACTTTTCACCATGGTCTCCCTCACTTAAGAAAGTCTTAAAAAGAGGCAGACTGGAGATGAAAGACAAAAGAGTTGCCATGTAGGCCTGTGAGTTCAGAAAGAGCACCTGTGCAGAAAGGCATGAGTGGGCCTGGGGTGAAGGTTGGTTCAGAGGAAGTTTCAACTCTCTTATTGCTCATGGAGGGCTGTGACCCCTGGCTCTGGTTGGGTCTCCAGTAAATGGCAGGCTGGCTCTAGGCAGAGTAGCAATCTCCAGTTCAGTGTCTGGCTGAGGGTTCGCCCCCTTCCCTCTATCTCTTCTATATCATCGCACTGTGTCCCTTGACTCACTCAGATGAAACCATCACAGCAAACTGGTACAGGCAGGAGTCTGCCTTCCTCTCTTACACTGCTTTGTACCACAGGGATTGCACAAGGGCAGAGATCTGGCCCAGAGGTCAGGAAAAGAATAACCTTATTTCTATGTTGCTTATTTTGCTGACTAGACTTTCCCATCTGGTAGGATTCATACTTTGTCTTCTTAGCCCTCAGATGTGAGAGAAACTGAGTTTACTCAACTGAGAGGGTTATCTGTTGATTAATGAAAGTCCAGTGTGATGAAAAATCACACTAATCACATTGCACACTGACCAAATACTGCTATAAATGAAGGGGAAAGAGCATTTGCTTTTTTAATGGCTACAGCAACTGGGATTTAGATTGGCAATTTTAGCAGTATTATGCTAAACTAACATAGACACATCTACCAGAAGCCTAATGCACTGATTTTAATAGGTAATGCTGGCACTAAATGCTGCTCTATATTGGGACAGGCCTCTTCTATGTATTTATATTTTTCTAATGTGCACAAACATTTAAATGAACTGCATCTTTACTTTGCAGGGGTTTTTACTGGAGTAATAGTCACAGATTTGCAATGTGTAAATCTGAGTGTATGTATAAAGAAAAACAAAAAGACAGAGATTATGCTATTCTTATTGCTTGCGAATGAAAGCATGACTGTAACTCATGAAAAGTGAAGCAGTGAGTTATGACAAACCTGCTCTCACAAGACAACAGTGATGATAAATAAAAGTATACGAACCCAGACACATACCACACGCTGTAATCTCTTGCAAATTCAAGAATACAGTTTGGATTGAGGCAAGCCATGCCTTCTATGGTGAAAAAATTCAACTTTCTGTTTGAATAAAGCAAAATAGCAGTAACTATTGTTCCATTTATTTTTAATTTTATCTATGGTTCAAGTGATTACAAAACCATGAGAGAAGTTGCTGTATAAAAAGCACGACTCCTGTCAGTATACAATGACATGAAGGCTGTTTATTTATTTCAAATTTCTGTCTGTTCTAGGCATTTCAGGGAGAGGAAAAAGTTCTTCAAATTATAAGGTCAAGACTTTATTTCTGACTGTCACAACACAAATATTTTAAATAGTGATTCAAGAAACAGTGCCACATATTTGCTGAGACTCAGTGAAATCAACCATTAACAGCATCCCACGATGGTCCTGTTCCTACTTCTTCTCACATTTGCTGACTTATTAAGCACTGTCATTGTTTCAGCACATCTGATTATGATTCTTTCTAATAGGAATCATCAGCTCCGATTCAACCCGACAAGGTTTTGTGAGGCTTTTTCATTGCTAAAATCTTCTTGTTTGCAGATCTTTATGTTTTAATTTTAAAAGCATTAGCACATTTGAGTGGTTTATGCATATTCACTAAAGCATGTAAATTATTTTTGACAATTGTTAGCCTTCTCTTTAACATCTAGAATGTAAATAAAAGTTGTCTTTTTAACTTTGAACTAATTTATCTTTAAAGGACAGATCCTGCTGTCTCCAGTCACAAGTCTCACTGAGTTTAAATTTCCGTGTTTGATCGAGGATTGCTCAGGTTCCAGAAATGCCAAACTGCAACAAACCACTGTGATGGGTTAACTCTTCCACAGATGCACACTCACGTGCAGGCTATAGGCAAGAATTTCACATCACAAAGGTTGGTACTAAAAATGCTTTAATTAAAGAAAAATAAAAAGGGAAGAAATATATATATATCAATAATACATGTGAAAGGTCTATAAATTTATTTGCTTCTACTAAGCACTTTCTGCACTTGCCAACACGGAGTTTTCAGCCAACGATAGCTGATTAGGAGAGCCTGTTCTACACCACTGGGTATCAGCCTTGCTTGGTAGCTGAGGCCATGTCACCTCCTGCCATACCTCCAGAAACATGCAGTCCCCAGCATGGAGCTACCAACCCCTTGGAGTCCCCAGGCAGCACCAAGTGCTGGGCTGGATCTCACCAGTGATATGACTTGCTGCAATCAGGACAAATTCAACTTCTGTACAGTATATGGGATTCTTATACACTGCTGATTGAAGTTAAATATCTCACGCTGTTTATTCAAGGATCCACTTGAATCCAGGATATCTGAAAATCACCTAGGTTTCACATTGAAGACTGCAGCCAACAACTCCCCCTATAAGTGGGTTAAACATTTCCTGGAGGCCAATCTGAGGCACACACTTAACTCCTACAGGTGAAAAGGATGACTACAATCCCTCCCACCTCCTGCCACAAGCACAGACTAAGCTGCAGCCTTCAGGAGAAGTATGAGGCACAATTTACATTTTAAGCTCTCTCTCTGAACAAAACTCATATCAAAACTCTGCATGGCACTTCAGAAATACTGGGAAAAAATAGTAAAAATG